>JACATO010002186.1:4772500-5270554 GCA_018389105.1 Nautilus pompilius
AAAAGCAATAAAATATTTGTGCAATCGCATCCTTAAATTTATCTATTGCTTTAGTGGGAATTCATAAATTATTTAACACAGAATGTCAAACTGTCCAAAAAATTAGAATACTAACGAAGCATATAATGAAATTTAAAAAAAAAAACAAAGAGCGAGTCTTAGGTCTCGGTATTAAACATTGTTTTTGCCTTATCCTTATGGTGCACACTGGCAGCCAAAATTGTGGGCTCCCTGCCTAACCTCTTGTTTCCAATATAAGAAGTTAGTTCATGTAGTTACATGTTTCTTAGCCTAGGATTGTTAGAAAATAAGCACATGACAAATTGAGGGAATATGTTGGACCTTTGATTGCACAAGACATTTTTCATCAAAACATTCTCCTTTTCATCTTCACCGATGAACCCACAATTATGGCTACCAGTAAATATTTCAGCTGTTTAATAGAGTTTATAATACAAAATTCTAAAGCCATCTGCACTTTCTAATATTGTTTGTTTTTTTTTTTAAAAAAAAAACATTTAACCTTTTTTAAAAACAATTTATTAATGACAAAAAAGAGGAGGATGTATATTTTCCTTGATATAACAAACAGCAACAAAAAATAAAACAACATTTTTAAAAATCTCCTCTCTTTTTTTTTTTGTCACTGACATTGCTAGCTTGTGTCAAACAAGTTATTTAATCAAAGGATACCACATCTGGTGTGACGGCCATCACAAGAAAGGATTTTCTCTTATTATCGACTTCAAAGGTCTTTACAGGAAATATCGTAAATAGTTTGTAAATATCCATCCAAATGCACATGTATTTGATTTTGGTGCTGGAAAATCAAGAGACAACCTGTCTGTGTTAATATTTACCAAGTTATCTGATGTTTCTTAATGCAAAAAGAAAGAAGAAATCGCTGTGTTAGAATTCAACACAAAAACAATGTGAACACTTTATTCCAGACATTAAAAAAAAAAAACTATGATATAAACATTGCAGATGGCTAAGACTATCTTACAAATAATACACACAAAAATTGGCAGCCATAATTGTAGATACATCAATTAATTATCCGAAGATATTTTGCTGAAAAATAAACTTTTGTGGCCTAAGTTCCAACATCACCTTGTTGCATCATTTTCTCACAAATAAGCATGTGATTATATGCATTAATAAATCCATAATGACTAAAATACTGAGTCCACAAGCCATGGAAATCAATATACACACTATAGATTACCAATGTTTAGAATAGCACACCAGTTAAAATATTTAGCAAATATAACATTAAACTGGTTGCATATGCAATCTGATTCTGATTTTTGACTGTAAATAGTCCAGAATCCATTCCCACAATGCAACTCTATGAAAAGTCGGGTATAGGTTATGATCAGTGCTGATTACTTCTGAGCATCTACTTATTTACAATGTAATGTCTCTGTTTTGTTTGTCATAATGAAGAAATACCAATTTATTTTGCTGATCAGGAAAGAAAAAGTGTCAATACGTAGAAATCATGTGATGAGTTGCAATTTTAACCCTCTAACTTTCAGAAGAACCCTCCCCACTCCTGCATCCATCCCAAAACACATCAGACTGACTATACTATAACCCTCAGATAAAAAATTTCCTTGAGAGGAAACAGTTCAAATATTTGAATAAATTATTTTATTATTTTATAAAAGCCAGTCTAAAAAAAAAGGAAAAAAGCTTACCTTGAAAAGAAAGAAAGAAAATTGGGAAATGTTAAAGGAGAATGCAGATGTAATTGAATTTCAGTGTATCAGTACCAGCTGGAAGTTTTAGAAGCAGACAGCTAAATGTTCTTCAGTGATGGATGACTATTTCGCAGTTTTACCCCAAACTGGACAGCAAAATGATGTGATCTTATGCTAACTGACAAGAGAGCTCCCTCTGGCTTGATGCTGACACCTACAAAACCTCTAGGAAGCAGAGGCAGCCACAGCCATGTTAATTCCACAGTCAGGATGATAGATGAAGCTGATTAATAAAGCTTCAGAGAGAGAGAGAGAGAATAAAAATTCATTACAAAGACGTGTAACTCTAGAATGTGTGTGAAAGCACTTTTGAAAGTTTTTTAAAACATTTCTGTTTAAAATATTTAAAAAATTAAATATATGTAGTGTGTTTGTGTGTGTGTGTGTGTGTGTGTGTGTGTGTGTGTTCGTATCCATTCATTTATCTATCTGACAGGGGAGAGAATATAAACAAAAATACAGAATTGAATTATTCCTTTTTACCTGCAACAAAAATTTTATTTAAATTTAATAGCTAATAATTTGATATTGTTTTCTCTTGCTAATTTTAAAGGACAAATTACAAATGTCTCACTCATTACTTGTGATAACATGGACGAAAAGCCATCTTTAATGGCTGACATATAAAACAACAGCAACTCTCCCCATCTTTATTTGGAATTTATCCATCATAAAAATGGCATAACCGAATGGATGCTTATCCAATATAAACACTCAGGTGAAAAAAAATTTTTTTTTCAAAATTCTACTAGACCAGGAGCAATAACCACCATTAATTTCCATAGAAAGTTATCAAAAACAATACCAATTTCATTGAGACTGAAAGGATTTTATTAGAAAGTCACTTTCTGAAAATCAATTTATGTCAGTCAGTACAGTAGAACACTGTTGTCATATGGCCGTCTGACTCGACTGGTTTTGGTTTATACTGGTCCATCAGTAAATTCTAGTAGTTTCTGACTTCTACAAGTAGATTTCTTAGTCTCTCGTAATGGTAACATGCTTAGTAGAAAGGTTTCCTTCTTTTCGCTTGGTTTGGTTTAAAGTAATAGTAATGGATTTTGAAAATGCATGCTGAAAGAAACTGGTATGTGTTTGTTCTCCAGATGTCATATTTATGGCAAAAAGAGAGAGAGAGAGAGGATGATGATCACTAATAAATGCTCCTGAAACTTGAAGGTATATATCTGAAAAACACCACTACATACACAAAGAGCGTGAAAAGTGAACCATTGGGTAGATGTGAAAAAAGGTACTTTATATAACAGCTTGCTCGTGAATAAGCTACATGTTATCTATTCATCTTTGATGGATGAGTGAAAAATGCTAAGAGTCCCTCCACTCTAAATAGTTTAAAATTAAGATAATAGTTAACAGTATAAAATGATCTAACCAAAATATCTAATGTGAAGGTCATGCATTTCGGTTGGACACAAAGCAAATAAAATGTCAAGATACGTAAAAAAATATCTGTAGTTAAGAAATGATATTGATTGATCAGTGCTCAGCATAGATCTATAAGAAAGTTTCCAGGTCTTAGCATCTGAAATATATTGAATGATTGAAAATATCAGATCTATCCCAGTGTCCAAATTCAAAATAATTAGGATTTTTTTTTAGCTATCTAGAGGTACTAATATTAAGAGTAATAATACACTTTTCTTTTTTATAAAACAAAATTGTGAATGAATGAAATAAATTACAGACAAGTGAAGTCAGTAGTGATAGTATTAATCAATTTAAGAATCTTATCAATGACCGTTTCCCTTCCATCGGATCCCAAACTCTGTACATAAACAATAGAAGCTTTCTGCCTCTTTGAAACCAAATTAATGCAATGGCCATGAAAGATGATTCACCACATTCTCCTTAAAACTAATCAAGGGAAATGTAAATATCATTAAAGTTGTCCAGTTTAGTGTTCATTTTAAAAAAAGAAAAAAAAAAACAAACCATGATTTTTTTGCCGTACATTTTTATCTGATTGCCACTCGAGTGTAACAGGGTGTCACGCTCCACAGCAATACATTATGGAAACTTTTTAAAAAATTACCAATGGACAGAATTCAAATTCTGAACAGCTTTGCTTTAATAATCACCTTTTAAAATGCTGATCAAAGACATTTTTTACCTCTTCACCCTTCATACATGCAAAACCCAATGTGCATAAAGATGCTTTCTAAAAGGTTTTGCACAGAGTTCTTCATTGAGGTGGAGGGGGGGCACTGGAACTTACCAACTTGGTCCACAGATTGTTTGAAAGATGGCAGTGCCGCTAAGTCTAGCAGAATTACTGACTTCAGAAAAAGGAAAGCAAATGAGAACATCTCTCAAAACTTTTAGAATGAAATGCAAATGATTGCAAAAATATAATTGGATTGAATTTTCTATGCGCATTCTGAGTTTACAATTCACCAGGGTTATTTGATGACTTTCAACAGTTTTAAAGTTAAAACTGTTTCCATAGAGAAATGCTCATTACTCATGCCAAATTTTTTCAAGTATACATTGTATTTATTTAATTTTTTTTTAATTTTATGGTAATCTTTAAAAAAAAATAATAATAAACTTTTTCAAAAGGCATAAAACATTATTATATCCTTTCATTGTAGAGATTATTTCGCCAATGCAGTGGTTGGTAAAGAGTTAAAACTTAAGCTTTGATTACTACAGTTTCAATCTCTACCTTTTCTTTCATTTCTGTGCCTTTCCTGTGAGGTGGTTTCTCCAGCTCCTTTGAAAGAGGAAAGGTTATAAATAACACTTCCGGTCACCTGGCTGATGTTTGTGGTAGGTAGAGGAGTTCACTATACTACCATTAAATGAGATTTTTGTTGTTGTTGTTGTTGTTTAAACACATATCTGTTACCCCCCCTTTTTTTTAACTGTAGGCTATTCAGGATAATATTTCTGTGTAAAATGTATGCGCCATCTAATCATGTATTTAGCTCTGTTGTTTGCCCACCGTGTAATGTCGGAGACAATTAACCAGACCGCCACCCCGAGGCCGCTCAGAGCTCTTTTGAAATGGTATAAAACCTGTTTTTAATCTACACTTCAGTTTAGTCTGCATACTTGAAAGCTGAATCATAACGGGTTAACTCTAGTATCAATAGAATGAACCTATTGCAAAACTTTGCAATCCAATCACATCATCATTTTCTCGTATCATTAACTTAACAGTAAACATCTAAACGACAGAAGTAACCTATCTTTAATTTGCAAACACCTGAATGCAATCTACAATTAAACAAGCCACCTGTATTTGTAACATAAATTGTTTGATGACGACATCAATAAGGAAAATTATATAAATTCTCCCTTTTATCTTAGACACTGAGACAAAAAAAATTAACCCAACTTTTTAAAGTCTAATAAACTCCAAAATGTTGACTTTCAAACCAGACCATTCTCTATGAAGAGATTTAAATGATGCATGCAATTTTCAATCTTCAGGTAAGTAAAGTGGCAGCTTATCTGTATTCTGGTAAAGAGATCTAAATAATCTGGTTCTCAACTTTCAAAGTAGCATTATATGACCCGTAGTTTGGTAAAGAGGTTTAAATGATTAACAGTAACATCTCTCTCAATTTTCAGGTAAACTAGAAGAAATGATAAATGACTTTTTTGTAGAGTTTTAACTACCTTAAGAAGTGCTAAATCATTTTATAATCTCTGTGTATTTAAATCTCAAACAGCAAAGGTAAAATAACCTGATATGTTGGTAAAGCAATTAAAATGATTCATATGCAAGTTTAAAGCATTCAGCTTTCTAATGTATATACCAAACTGATTTTTGTATTTTTTCATGTGACTTTAATAATTTTCTGAATATATTATTCAGAGACCACTTATATATATATATATACACACACACACACACAAACTTATAGTAGTTGTGAGAGATTTTATCTGCCAATAATTTAGAATACCATCCCACAATGCAATGCTATAAAAACTCATGATTGAATTGAATATTTTTTGGCCAACTTGAGCTACTCATGCAATCCAATAATCAAGTACTAAAAGATTAATATCAACGCTAGTCCTTCATAGGGCTAAATGCTGATGATGCCATGGAAAAATTCTGAAATGTAGGTTTATTAATTCAGATAATATTAATAAGGTGATATGAAATGTCCAAATTAACTCTGTAATTAATAACCTTGTTTGTTCTTTTAAACATCACTGTTGCATTTTCATAGGGTGATAAGCAAAGTACTTATACAAAGTGTTTTTAAAAATTGGAAACCAATATTCTTTAATTTGTTTGGCACATTTCCCAACTGCTCAACTAAGTAAACTTGGAATATGCAACTCTGGATTTGCCTCACCTGATTGAAGATCCATAGACACCATTTTGTCTTTTTTACCCACTTGGGTAAAACCGGAGAGTGAGTTCAGGGTCCAGAAATCTCCGTAAGGAAAAAATTAGTGAACTCAGTTTTTTGCCAAATATAAATTTAAAAAAAAAAAACATTTTAAATGATTTATGTAAATAAAAGTGATAGTCAATTAATTATTAATGAGTGGATGAAACGAAGCATAATAAAGAAGAATGTAAAAGTAAATATCAGGAATTTAAACAATTCTGGGGAAATAAAAAGCTCGCTGTGGCTGCACCATCTTGCTTTTGGAATGTTGCTGATACCCGGGGAAACATTTACAGAATCTTTTATGAAAAACCCCTAACCTAAACTGCCTGAAATGCTGGAGATTGTACTCAGCCACCTTTTATTACCAACTTCTTGCTCTTCTTTTGCCTTACACCTTTTTTTGGACAGTGTGAAGTAGATACTTAATCAAACCACAAACGGAGTTTCTCACAGACTTTGGCTATCTCACATGGTAACTTTTGCGACTTACCATTGATCACACAGCATGATCAAGGACAACTTGGTGACTGCAGAAATGCTCCAAGTAAAATCATAGAAATTAAACTAAATTTGCTTAAGGCTACAATCAACAAAAAATACCATGCAGAAAAAAAAGAGAGGTACAAGGTATACATAATTTTATTGTTACTTGTATTTATGCAGTTTAACTCCCATTAATCAGCAAGTAAGAATAGCTAATAGAGAGATATTTTATTTGCCCCAAACTACTATCATTAAAAAAAAAAAATTGTTAAGGTTTTAAAAAGGGGACAGGTAGGAGGGGATAATATTTCAGTAGACTGCTAATTTCTCTGACTATTATAGAAAGAGGGGGTAGGCAAAAACTCCTGAGGATATGATAAAATTTAGAAAAAGAAATTGCAGGAAAAAATAGAAATTAAAAGAATTGGTCTGCATTTGAAGTTAAGGGTTAGCTGCCTGTTCCAGAAAGCTGTTTTCTGAAGTGTTCTGAATCCACCAAATTTCTAAAAAAAGTAAAAGTAGCTCTAATCGATGAATGGCTTCTGATTGAGGCTATATCAATAAAGAATTCTATTTTATGCCATCCTCAAAGTTACATTCAAATGCCTTTCAGACCTCAATCATTGTGAAGTCAGGGAAAATGCCACCAATTTAACAGTTACTGATCATGTTCCCTAAACATTACAGATTGTGGAACACGAGAAGTTTTCAACAAGAGCTCCATGTTTCAGCGACTGTTTCCAAACATTTTACAGATTTCTAGTCATATAATTTCCTTTCTTTTTTGTTTTGTTTACGCTCTCATAAAAAAATTAGTAGCTTTCGTACAACTTAATTCAAAATTAAATAGACTGAAATTGTATTAGTTTATGTTAGTGATCAAATGATGTCTTGTGTGCTATTTATTTATGGTTTATGTACTTATCTCCAAACCCACTCCACCCATCTCTTCTCAGGTAGTTAATGTTCAGAACCATTATCATGCATTGTAATCTTTTTCTCTAAACAATAGTATTTAATTAAATTAATTGTTATAAGAAAGCATTAGACAGCCAAGTGCATAGTGCACCAGTCTGCCATAGCTGAGGACTAAAGCATTTTAGAATTCCACCACAATGAAACAAAGGACTGCTAATAGAGTTTCTTCCGTCCAAGGAATGACTTGAAACTGCATCCTGCACCTTTCTGCATGTGACATATTCCTAAAAATTAAAATCTACATGTAGTAGTATGACAGGCAGCCATAATGGTTTACACAATGTTCCCAGAGAAAAGAAATGTCTTTCAGTTATATTTTTTAAAAATTGGTTTGTACTATGACTATCAACAAATTTATTCCATTCGTTTACATTCATTTTGTTATATTTCTTTTTAATATTAATCCTATAGTGAAGAATGTCACATGCTCAAAAACCTTAATTACTATAAAAATATAATCCGAATACCTTAATTTGGCAAATCTGAAATATCCTAAATGTTTAAAACCATTTAAAAATCTATGCTGAACCCCTTTCAGATATTTTGATATCGTTAGTATGGTAAATAAATGAAAATAGCCTGATGTAAAATGCCGTACAGAGAGATGTTGTTTAGAAAAAAAAGAAGAAAAACAATACCAGAGAAAGATTGATTTACATGAAACACCATTGGCTTTCTGCAAATAACTAACAGTCCAGTGAACAAGAACCCCCCCCACCCAAGATTCATACCATATACAAATAAAATACTTAGACACATGTGGGTATGTACATTTGTAGGAACATGATATTACCGTTCTGTATATTGATGATGAAGTTTTTGTTCAACTGTTGGGCCGGCTGCTGCTGTTTGGTACATACTGTAGACTTATCAATTAGCAAGACTAACATTTCAGAAAGTATACACAGCCCTCAAGCTGATACTTCTTACAAGAGAGCAGGGAGAGAAAGAAAAAAGAAGAAAAACATGCATGAGATGTGTGGCAGCAAAAACGCCAGTCTGATACCAGGACAATAAACTAACACTAGTTTATCTTTAGCTATGACATTCCGTGTCCTGAAACCTAGTCTACAGTATAGAGAAACATGAAGGCATAAGTAGATAACTGAGCAAAGCTTTATGGAATCCTCAGAGTTTTTAAATTCTTGGTGGTCATAATAATTCGTGTAGAAACTGGTGTATTACCTACCTACAATGAACCAGTACATTTTTGCCTATAGATCTACTAAATCCATTACCATTGTCCAAGTTGTCTTTTAGTTTAAAAACATCTTTTTTTTTAAAAAAAATATTCTTTTGTTGTTGTTTTTGTGCTTTTAAATCAAAACTCAATTACTGTTTAATTTAAAAAGAAATAAGAAAAATTAATTATTTTTTTCAATTTTTTGGCCAATGTATTCCACCACCCCAAATTTTATACCTGTATAAGTAATCCATATTATCAGAATCACCTTGTCAAAAATTGCCATCCCTTTTCTGATTCGCCTGCATGACATCAGCATACTTAACACATTATATATACACCAGAGAGAAACACATGTATCAGTAAATAACATGAAAGGTTCATCTTTATTGCAGTAAAGTGACATATGAGACAGTCTGCCTAAGAAGCATGAGGCATAGTTTAGCAGAATGAGAATTTTAAAAAAAAATATACTGGGTGTTATCCTTTAAGAATACAATAGAATCTTATGCTTTGAGTGTCTTTTCTCATAACTAAAGGAAATATGTAAAATAGCATTCTACCAGTATGACAATAAAAAAGAAGAACGATATGTAGAAGAAAATATATCAAAATAAAAACAGATGGCCACAAAAAAATTAGCTATTAGTCAACTGAAAGATGACAACTTCAATTCCACACAACAACACATAATATAGAAATAAAGAATGAATATTAAAATCTTGTAAAGAAAGAGTATGTAAACACATTATGCAGCACTAAAGTTGAGAAAAGGTATTTAAAATAACAAAAGAAAACAAAAATCCATAAACAATTGCTGCATATCAGGAATCAGGTTTGCTATTGTAATTCAGCTTTAAAAGGAATGCACTACTAACATTCCAATGGAAATTACATTGTGTCCTGGGTCTCAGGGGAAGATCTGGTGTTGTTTTTTCCAAAATAATTAATGGTTTTCAGCATTTGGAAAGTAACAGATTCTTCTAGTTATGAATGGCTACAAATAATAGGGTCTATTACTACTGTAACCAGGCTACAGTATCAGCATGGTTTGATATTAGAAAAGACTTGTCAACAATAGAAATAAAAATGAATGGAATAAATTAGCTGTAGTAGTCACGGGGGGGACTTGTTTATGCCATGATATCTAAACTAAAAGCTAGAAAATACTGCAAACTGTTTCTCGGAAAGAAAGGGCACTTGCTAATGTAAATATTACCAGAGTTTTTATGACTACAAGTAGTGAAATGGTGCTCCATTTGCGTGTAGCTAAAACTGCTGTAAAGGCAGGAAGTTATTCTGGAGAAGTATCAAGGAAACAATTTGGAGATATGGCATCTTGCGTACTATTACATGTAAAAGGCTTGTGGTTAAGCACGAGGACAAGTAGAAATAACAGAGAATGGACGACACATTCTGAGTCTTACCTTGTTATATCCTAAAATCCTGCAAGGTAGAATATCTGAGAATTAAGAAATAAGTTTTAGATACCCTGACCCACTATAGCCACTTAATAAAAACACAACAAACAAAGAACCAAGACCATTTCTCTGTGGTACATGCATGAAATTAAAAATTACAAATAGTAATAATATCTGGTGAATAGTACACAAATTGGTAATCTTTTTTCTTAGCATCAGTCACTGAAGATGAAGTATACATGAATTTTCATCCAATTGCTGGGGTTTATGCAATCTGCTGATAATGAAGAAAATTTACCTCCATTGCAATATGACAAAAGATAAAAAAAAAATTTTAAAATAAACAGAACGTAGAAGCTACAATACTCGCAACGAAAGACAGAGAGGTGGAGGGGAACTGTACCTATCTATAAGATCAACCAGCACTGGATTATTTTGTACTTTAAATTATCACCAGGTAGAAAAACTGCTTTCTATAGGATTAAGCTGTTTCTTAGACTGCCTTTGCCCATCCTACACAAAGTCAAAGATTTTTTGACAGAGAAAATGCATCCAGCAGGACATTTATGGGTTGTTTCTGATGAAAAAAAATAAACTAAGTTGTAAATATTTTAATAACAAATGAAAATTTGCAGAAGATGCACATAAAAATCATAGCTAATATATATATATACCAGGTGCATCTCAAGAAATTAGAATATCGTGGAAGAGTTCTATATTTTTTGTCAGTTATTTCAGAAAGTGAAAATTGTATATATTCTAGACTCATTACATGTAAACTAAAATGTTTCAAGCATTTTTTAATTTTAATTTTGATAATTACGGCCTACAGTCATGAAAAAATATCTCAAACATTATAATTGAGTAAATCACTATTTATGCAGTATAAATTCCACAAATCTCTGTCTGGTTCAGAAGCATCTTACCTGGGCTAAGGAGAAAAAGAGCTGGACCGTTGCTCAGTGGTCCAAAGTCCTCTTTTCAGATGAAAGTAAATTTTGCATTTCATTTGGAAATCAAGGTCCCACAGTCTGGAGGAAGAGTGGAGAGGCACAGAATCCAAGTTGCTCGAAGTCCATTGTGAAGTTTTCAGTCGGTGATGATTTGGGGTGCCATGTCATCTGCCGGTGTTGGTCCACTATGTTTTATCAAGTCCAAAGTCAATGCAGCCGTCTACCAGGAGATTTTAGAGCACTTCATGCTTCCGTCTGCTGACAAGCTTTATGGAGATGCTGATTTCCTTTTCCAGCAGGACTTGGCACCTGCCCACAGTGCCAAAACTACTAGTAACTGGTTTGCTGACCATGGTACTACTGTGCTTGATTGGCCAGCCAACTCGCCAGACCTGAACCCCATAGAGAATCTATGGGATATTGTCAAGAGGAAGATGAGACACACCAGACCCAACAATACAGAAGAGCTGAAGGCCGCTATCAAAGCAACCTGGGCTTCCATAACACCTCAGCAGTGCCACAGGCTGATCGCCTCCATGTCACACCGCAATGATGCAGTGATTCATGCAAAATGAGCCCTGACCAAGTATTGAGTACATAATGAACATACTTTTCAGAAGTTTGACATTTATATATTATAAATCCTTTTTTTTTATTGATCTTATGAAATATTCTAATATTTTGAGATAGTGGATTTTTAATTTTCATGATCTGTAAGCCGTAATCATCAAAATTAAAATTAAAAAAGGCTTGAAATATTTCACTTTGTGTGTAATGAATCTAGAATATATGCAAGTTTTAAATTACAGGGAAAATGAACTCCATGATATTCTAATTTTTTGAGATGCACTTGTACATCATACAATATAAATGTATTTAATGAATACCACATGATGCAAGATATTAAATGTCAGCACTACAGTGCAGCATATGACTATCAGCATAACTTAAACATGATTTCAAGACAACCATTCAATATATTTTTCATATTAAACAATACAAATTCCCAAGACAAGAAAAAAAAACGTTTTTAGCGCTACCTTTCTTTACCCCACAGTTTGAGTGACAGATTGCAAGTATTTTTTTCATCTATATCAGACTACATATTTTGTTTTCAAACTTTGTTTCATTTATTTTTATGCTGATAGAAAATATATTCTGAATTGAAAGTTGTCAGTTTGGTTGGCTTTTTGGTTTCTTTTTCTTCAACTGAAGATAAAACTGATCAAACAGATTTATAGATAAGGTCTTGACATTTTAAAAGCTCTTCTTTCAAAAAGTAAATAGGAAAATTAATTTTTAAAGCATATTTTCAAATGTTTTATTCAACATTTTCCCTACCCTTTCAAATTTACATTCTTAGGCTAGCACCAAATACTCTCACTATTATAGGGCAAAAGGTAACCACCATCTTTTGCCTGGAGGCCCCACACATCCTAGTTAAAGGATTCCAGCTGTCATGGAGACTAAAGCCTGCCCATAACAACAGAGATGCTGAACTTTAGATAGATAGGTGGTACCAGAAAGATACTCCAAGATGGTGGATAAGGTCCCCCCATCCTCCCCAGTTTTTCCTGATAACAGGCCCTGATAACAAAAGATGGCTGTTTAAACATTGTTCCCTCTAAGCCTCTGGTAAAAAGGTTTAACTGTCACCCAGTCCATCTTAATTATAGATCTAGTCTATTCTTTTTGCCTCAGCCATAGTTTCTCAGCTTGGACTATCAGTTCCAGCCCTGATGGTAGGGGGCAGACTTGGCTTCCATCACATCCAATCAGCATCATTCTCCACAGTTCCCACCATAATGTCAAAATAAATTTCAACTTTCCTGTCAACATTTTAAGCTAATTTTCTTCCCTTATTAAAATGTTGTGTTGATGGTCAGGATAACTCCACAACTTATTGTAAAAGAACACAGATAAACACACACACACACATAACAAACACACACAGAGAGAGAGAAATGTATCTAATATATCCATGCAGACAGATTCTTGCTCTTGCAACTTTGGCTACCAATTAATAATCATGGATTCATGTTAATTTTATATAAATAAAATAATATATCTTTTTAAAACACATTATTTTGGCTGTTAAACATTCTTCTTTAAAAAAAAAAACACAAATAATTTTAATTGTGATTCACCAACTATTTTCAGGCACTGGGTTTTATAAATTCACAAAATGTTTCTCTTATCTTAAATAGTTTGCGCATAGATAACAAAACTAAAAATCTTCCATAACATCATTGTCTAAAACTGCAAACATATTTGATGAGGTTATACAGTACCATGGTTACCATTACCAAGTACTCCTATTCCTGTACCACATTTGGCCTGACACTTGCGTCCTTAGCAAAAAATATAAAATCTCTGCTAGAATTCATCTGTTTAGCTGGGATGAGACCAAAATTCATGGAGAAAATCCATGCCGGAAGACTGAGAAAAAGCCATGATATGGGAGGTTCACCATACCAAGTTAACTCGGGCTATCAGCAACAACAGGTCTATGTGCTACACATTCAGCCATCTGTTGTGAATGATGATTCACAGTTAAACCAATAAACTTAATTAAATGAAACTAAGTGAAATTCTATGAAAGCTGAAGATGTTAGTTTTTATTGCATCACATCATGGGAAGGATTTTCTCACTTATTAACCGTTAAAAACTTATTCCACACACGTATCCAACCAAGAACAACACGATGCAGACAACTTTAGGGAAGGAAAGCATTTGGTAAATAAACAGTTAATGAACTTGAATTCTAACTGTATAGTAAGTTTTGGTATTGTCTGTCAGGGTTTCCCCTGGTCACATGAAAAACGGCAACCCAACAAATTTTCTTTTCTCATTCAGTTACGCAGAAATAAATAACGAGAGAAATATAATATTTCTTAAAAAATGCAACAACCCTGAAAACAGTAATTTTATATTTTTAAACTACATTTTCCATGCATTTAAAAATATAATTGAACACTTCTATTAATATTTTAAAATTTCTCTTTCAGCTCTATCAGTATTTATTTTGACATCTATATAATTGCATGACACAAACCAACCTACCATTTGGTGATCTTGTTTATTCAGAAATACTCATTCCCAGCTTTGGCAAAATGAGAGTGTCCCTAAATTAATGGCATGTTTTTTATTTTTTTTATAATGTTCTTTTTTCTTAAATTTCATTTTATGCCTCAGGTCTTCAAATATTTGAATCTAGTCAATTTCCTGCTTATTTTGTGAAAAGAAATGAAAGTGAAAGATTATTAAAACTGGCAAGTAATTTTGCTGTTGGCATTTTTTCATGCAGTCAACTTTGGTCCGTAATTGATTCACCGAGGTTTAAAGAATTCGGAATTGAAAACTTCTGGTAATTACCTGTCTGATGAAGGTTACAACTGTCAGCACTGCACAATTAATGATGAAACACCTCTCTAAATAAAGTTATTCCGAATTCACATGGAATGAAAACTTCCCAAAAAAAATTTTAATTAATGAAAAAATTTTAATCCATTTACTTTACGAACAATTGTGAACTGTCTTAAGCAAATTTACGTTAAACAATATCTACTTTACAGGTAAGATCAAGAATTCTTAAATTATTTCTTGCCAGTTTATGAACAAAAAACAGTAATTTCATTTTAAGTGCCATTCTTCAAATGTTAATACATGAATAAGATAAGAACAAGTTTCTGAGTGATTACACAGGTGTACTTATAAAGAAATTAATTCTCCTACCCAAGATACATGTAATACCTACCCTCAATTTCAAACAATTTCTCTTAGGTAATGCATCTACTTTTGTTTGCTTTTTTAGCACAGGACATCTGAGAATTCATATTTGATGATGTGCATTGTTACCTAGTATCATGTCTCAGCAAATTATGAATACCCTATGTATAGGTAGGTCCTGATGCCACATTGCGACTTTTTATAATTAATTAACACTATGAGTCAACTAAGATACTATCAGCAAAATTTTCTGCGTGGCTCATTTAAAACCAACTCACATTCTTCTGAAGTGACATCAAAACCTTACAAAAATCTATTTATACAAAAAGTTTATTTTCAAAATTTTATCAGACGGAATCTTTTCAGCAAAATATTATTTTATGCTTGATAAATTTTTTACTGTCATATCTACAATTATGACAGCTAGTGTATTATATATATATATATCACACACTCTTTCTCATCTGATTAATAGCACCAGCAGAAACCTAAACAGAGGGATGACAGGTGAAGTAGCATCAAATTCAGATGATCTCTGGGACATAATAGGGAAAATGTTTTTTATCTTGAGAGAGGTCATTAGTAAATAAATGGCGCTGTGCAACTTGTCAGGATTTTTGTCAATGAGAGGCCAATACCACGAGTTTTTTATATATATATACTGTATACTAGAGAATAATAAAAAAAAAAAACTGCATGTACAATGGCACTAACATTCAAACACTATTTCTTGGAGTTCTTAGCACATTCACCAGTCCCATTGAAACCAGAATAAATGTTTGATCTTCCAACACCCCCCAACCAAATATCTGTTTTCTTTTTAGATTAAAAATAAAATTTATTGAAATACAAATGTTATTTAGCCATACATAAAGTCTGGTAATTTGTGTATAGACAGCGTGAGATGTACATACTCTTAGCATTTTTTAAATTAACTTTTGGGTCAGCACAATTCCGGGCTCATTAAAACAAACACCCAACCATAACAAACCACTAAGCCTGTTCATTGTATAACCCCATTTGGAAGAGGATTCACGTAATAGAGTAAAATGTAGTGTGAACTGGTAGAATCACTAACCGCTACACCATTTTAATTCTGCTGCCTCTGTTGGCTTAATTTTCATTTTTCTGACTGTTAAATAAGAAGTCAACTTTAAAAAAATAGTAATATATTTTTAAAAGAAATCAAAGATGGAGATGACACGGTTAGAAGATGGCGTGCAATCTCCACTGTATTATGGGAAACGTTAGCCGTGTCCGCCAAAAAAAGTTTACTCGGCCACATCTGAGTTTTGAGCGTAAAACCATAGGAAATCTAAAGCAGTCCAAGTTAGTCGGGTGGCGGCTGTGCTTAGTTTATGAAGCCAGAGTTATTAAATCAATGAGTTGTCAGGGAAATAGCTGCAAAGCTAAGCTGGAAGAAATTAATACAAAAAAATCTGTGGGAGGGGGGAGAGAGGCTTCTATTTTTAGGAGGCTGAATTTTGTCCAGCGAACGACACTGACCATGAAAGAAGGCGGCGGTGACAGGTTACCGCTAGAAGACGCCTGGTGTAGGTGCAAAAGAGTAAACCATAATTATGCAAACTGACAAACTGGTTTCAAACTTCCATTTCAGTTGCTTCTGTCATAGTTTCTTTAACCTTATAAAATACTAAGATTTGACTCGCTTTTAACTGTGCAACAACCTATCCGCGTGTTTATGTTCTAATAAGATTTACATACGTTTGTGTACATATTTCAAATGTTACATTTTAGAAGATTATTTTTTAAAAAAAAAACAAAAACTTCGAAAGTTTCCTCATTATTTTTTTGATTTATTGGTCAGCTGTACTTTTTCGGTTAAAAAAATAACAAATATCTGATTATTATTATTTCTTTTTTAAAATCTGAAAATATAAAAATCAGCTAGTCAGACTAGTGTGTGTGTGTGTGGACATAAATGTAGATTAAACATTGAAATACGCCATACATATTCTAATTAAAAAGTGCGGATGCTAAGTGCTCCAACTTACTGTAGCATTTTGTGTCATGTATACCTTTTTTAACAGACACATGCTAATATGCATTTAACTATGTACTAATAAACTGAATAAGATAAACTAATAAATGGAATTCATCTTTCAGAAATCTTCAAATTACTGACTGTGTGCATAAATAAATGCCGTAGTATCATGCTTAAAAGTATTTTTAATTGGTGGTTAGTCTATTAAAAGCAGTTTAAAAATACAGATGCTTTCACAATAAAGGTCTACTAAAAAAAAAAAGAAGCAACAATTGGAAGTCTCTCCCACTTCACTTCAGTCAAGAATAAACAATTCCCTCTTTTATTTCGGTTAAGTCTGTCCGACGTGTGAACTGCTAGGTTAAGATTACCCACCTTCACTCATTCTTTGCCTAGGTGAAACAGACCCCAAAAAAACAAACAAAAAAAACATAACAAAAGTCCCGTTTACTTGATATTTATAGAGAATAAGAGAGAGAGATGGAGAGAGATGGAGAGAGAGAGAGAGATGGAGAGAGAGAGAGAATGAGAGAGAGAGAGAGATGGAGAGAGAGAGAGACAAAGAGATGAGAGAGAGAGAGAGAGAGGAGAGAGAGAGAGAGAGAGAGAGAGAGAATGAGAGAGAGAGAGAGAGAGAGGAGGGAGAGAGAGAGAGAGAGAGAGATGGAGAGAGAGAGAGAGAAGAGAGAGAGAGAGAGGAGAGAGAGAGAGACAAAGAGATGGAGAGAGATGGAGAGAGATGGAGAGAGAGAGAGAATGAAAGAGAGAATGAGAGAGAGAGAGATGGAGAGAGAGAGAGAAAAAAAAAAAAAAATTTTTTTCATTAAAAACAAATTATAAAAAGCTGAACCTTAGATGGGAAAGTTTGACATGTATCAAATATAGAGGGCCACAAGATCTGGAACATAACAGAACTGCCAGACTAAACCATGCAAAACAATTCTGATAATTTTTTCTTTTGTCATCTTATTTTCCCAAATGTTCATAGATTTATATATATCAAAATCTTAAAAGTTTGTAAATCTGAGTTTCTTCTGAAGCAGATATTAGTCCTCTTTTTTTTCCATCAGGGTGAAGGAGGAGGAAATATCACTATGAATTTGTTCATTGAAACATTGTGATCTCAGCTGATTCTAGATTTTTAATGATCTTCCAAAAAATGGAAGCCTACTCATAATGAGGCTGCCCTGTTATGAAGCCAATGAAGCTATCGTATCCAGCTATAAAAACAGTTGTAGTCGAAATCATCGGCTTAGTGTATGCTCGCAACTAATAATGTTGTTTGTTTATTTTCGAAATATATATACGTGTGTTTGTTTTCAGAAAAAGCGTGCATACTTGTCTACCAATTTGTCTCCCCCTATTGACAGGGATCAGCAGGGTACATTGAATCTTGATATACTAATTTGGTGAGGTACTGACCGGAGATAGTAAATAAGATCCAGAAATGTCAGAGATGCAGGAATGAATAATTACACCAATATGTACTGGCTGGTTTAACTCTTAACAGACAACAAGTACCATCAGAGGTCCATCAGATATTTTTTTAAAAATACCAGGGACACAACAGATGCAGTAAAGAAAATTATGAACAAGTCAGGTTAATGCATTGTACCACAACTGTGTTCTAGAAATGAGAAATGTTTTTAAGTGACATAGAATAATTTAGAAAATGGTAACACAGATAACTGAATGTCAAGCATTACAAAATAAAAACTTATTATTGTGTGCCAGGTTCATTCATGGTTCAATTAAAAAATTCTTCATATTTTAACCATAAATGGCGTGAAAGCTGATTGCAATAACCTATTCAGCAACTACAGTGACATGAACAAGCAATTCTTATTAGTTAATCAGCTTCTGGTAATAGGTATGAGCAGAATTAAATTGAACTAATATAGATTTATTAGAAAAAATTGATATAATTCTGCTTTATTTATTATTCAACAGACTTCTCCAGATTTCAATGTATAGAAAACTCTTTAGAATCTTTTTGTAGCTATATGAGACACACAAAGATGACATGAAGAAATTTACTGCCAAACTAGTAAATTTTACCAAATCTCTGTCAAGTAAATCTTCTGATGTAGCACTTAAGTACATACAGAAGTTAATGAATAAACTGAAAAGAAAAGACAAAACAACATAATAAACATTTACCATTTATGGAAGATGCCAACACACACACACACACTCAGGAATTCTGGCTGCATTTATTTTCTTAAAGCCAGATTTCCACACAAACAACGTTTATATTCACTTTTTTTGTTTCTTCTTCAGTCAGATGAAATTGCTTGAGCAACATCAGTCTGAGGCGGGGCCCCTGGTTCTCACATAACATTGGCAGATCCACAGTCCAGGCCAGGATGGCTGTCAGTCAGGGTCTTACTTATAACAATTACCAACATCTCACTCTTAACCTGTGGCATCCTAACCTTTTGTTTTTTTTGGATATACACAATCATTAACTTCCTAAACTCACAAAAACTAAGTAATTTCTGCCTGTACACAGATCCAAACACAGTACAGCTAATATCTGGATTAATAATAATAATAATAATAATAATAACAATAATAATAATAATAACAACAATAATAACAATAATAACAACAACAATAACAATAATAACAACAACAACAACAACAACAACAACAACAACAACAACAATAATAATAATAATAATAATAATAATAATAATAATAATAATAATATAATAATAATAATAATAATGGTAAAACCAGCAGATTTCTTTTTTAATCAGATTTGTCATGTCATCTTGGTAAAATATTATACAATAAACATTAGTTTTCTGAAGTAATCAGATAGAGAGAAAAGTGCAAATACGGGAAAGTTTTACTTCACACGCACACACAAACAAAAACAAAAACCTAAGCCCTATAAGTAATGAATGGCTGATATGACGAAGGCCTGATTTTTTACTTGAACAGCTGCTTTTTGGTAGAACTGATTACAGGAAGGTGTTCCACGAAATTATCAAACATGTCAATATTTATACTATCTTTTGAATGGATAAGGGAATGGCCTATAACTCTAACAACCCAATGTCCACTGTCTGGGTGTACAAAGTGTACTTGCAGCCATTTTTATGGCCAATTACACTTTGCAGTCATGCAGTTCTATTTCCTGGGAACTAAGGACAATTATAGGTCCCTGATTTCATTGGCAGAATGAAAAAGAAAAATATTGTTTTTTTTTTTTTTTACATTTACAACCTTTTTGGTAGCCACCACTGAGTACGTTACAAAGCTTGAATTAGTTCACGTTATGACCTCTGATCAATGATAGATTAAAATCTCACTAACTGTGTGTGACTTAGCAGGGTTAGGCGTTCTTTTGATGTGAAGCTGCGTGGAAACGAGTGATCTGGAAATCCCTCAAAATTAACAATTTTCAGTAGAGAAAAACAAAACAGCCTCACGCCGATGTTGCCTTTAGTGAGCACCAGCATACAGTTCTGGGTCCACCGTACACAGTTAAATTCACTTTAGCAGACTCTTAGTAGAGTGTCAGGTGTGACAAGATAAAATTCTCAACGAGGATCAAAAGTGTCTGCAGAATGGTAGCATGATATTTATCTGCTTATCTGATTTTAAAGTAACTTGATAAACACTCCCTTTTCTACATAAATTCCGATTTTCTTTGCAGAGATTTACCTGTGGTATCACCACCACAGGTACCCGGAAAGTCCCTACTAGAACTCCTGTTTAGTTGTGGGAGCAAATCCATGCAGATGGACTATTGTAGAAGAGGAGCAACAAGAAATAACCATGTTGTGGGAGGTAGTTGCCAAATGGGCCTTCAACCATAGACACCTATCTTCCTGACTCTATGATGGTTTAATGGTTGTAACAACTAAAATTTGATAAACCAACTTCATCACTAATATAAAGCTAAAAAAAAAAAAAAAAATCAACTCTATGTTATTTATGAAACTTAGTGGTTGTTTTCTCTTTTCCCATCAACGTATTAATAGTATTACAACTAAGGAACCAAAGTTTGAATTGGTGAATGTAAAGACCTGAACCTGTTTTAGGGAAATATCCTGACAACAATTAGAGAGACAAGATTCTGGATCCTTATTTCAGACCACCATACAGAGGTACAATTGGGGATAGTTTTATCTCTCTATTATTTAGCTATCCTGAGCTAAATTCCTTCCCCTGAATGTGTTTGGGATCCTCTAGAAAGACATGCTACCCCTCCTTCAAGATCACTCCAAGAACCACAAATTTATTTGAAAAGACAATGAATTTTATTGTCCACTATTCTTGCTAATAGGGTTATAAGCAGCATGCCAAACTGTTGAGTGTCTCATATTGTTGTGATGGGCAAAAAAGACCAATGTCGATTAATCCCTTCTTGTTTCCTGATTGCTTCCCTTTACAACCCTGAAAATTACTTTAACATTATGATTTTGTTGTGCTAAATAAAGAAGAGTTTGAGTTGTTTAGTGAATAAAAATAAGCAGTTTGAAAATATTATTTTTTTATTTGTTGCTTAACTTTGAAAAACTGTGTAGAATATTTTCATTGTTGAGTGTGTGCATCAATAAATAAATGATAATAATTTTTATATGATTGAACTGCACAATCTCCAGTTCTTTTTTGCAGAAAAAACAAAAGGTTTATGTAGAGCTAAGATATCCATGTACTGATGTAATCCATTGCTGTAGGATTCCCTTTTAATCAAAACGATTTTTACATTTACCTTTGATGTATGGGGGGGGGAGGATGATTGAAACTTTAGTCACTGGCCTCTTATTAATGAAACCTCAGTAAAATAGAACTATGCGATCTGTTATCTAATTTCAGATATCACTAAAAAGGTACACAAACATGATTAGGTCTGCACACCCAAATATAGGTTAGGCCCCATAAAGCAAATGGTCAGATGGTCGGAGTTCTAAGTTAACAGTTGGCCAGAGTAGCCCCAAGCAATAAGCAACAAAATGATGGTCATCAGTGCCAGATGGCTCTGCATTTCAAGAGAATAATCTTCTGTGAATTAAACCAATTCCTGACATCAAAGAGATTATTAGGCACAGTAAGCCAATTTTGATCCGAAGCAGAAAAATAATGACCGGGACTAGATGATAACGAATTTATGTAATTTTATGTGCCAAAGGACAGTGGAAGTCATGAGCTTACATACTGCTGCTGAAAGGAGAATGTGATGTGGCAAAAATCAATTAGACTAACAAAGATATTTGGATGAAAATATTACTCGATTGAATCAGATTATTTTCCCAGTCTTCTTGATCAGCCATTATGATCAGATCACCCTCTGGTCACACACGCACACACTATGCCATTCGCCACCAACCAGTCATCAATACTTACCTCGGCATACTGGTAGACAACGCCAACCTACTTGTTTGGCATGATTGATGAGGTTGCAGATTCTGCTCAAAGCAGTTTTGTAATCAAAAAGATCAAGGTGTTCAGAGCTTTTAATTTGCAGTGAAGTATCCATTACCGAGTCAAAATTCGGAATAACGCTTCAACAGCAAAAAAGGCTTGACCAAGTAATAGATCCATTGTACAACAACAGCCGTTTGGTTGATAGCTTTCCATTAGAACATTCAGAATTCCTTTGCAGGAGAACACAACAGTTGGCAGTTTGCTTCCTGTACCAGAGAGACAATAATGGATTTTAGCATCTCTGCTTATCTTAAGGTAGAGCTTTAGAATTCAAACCATTTTTTTAACAAAATAATTTTAGAAATTAATAAGTGTTTGAAATTCTACACAAACTTACTGTGGAATCTTAGTTTTTCACATTGCCAGCTATCTAACTTTTAGCATATAGGTGATGACAAAGAAAATTTCTAAATTCTGACATTCAGCTATTTAGAGAGAAGCTTGTGATGGTTTTTGTTTAAAAGTTTTAACAAAAAAAAATGGAACAGAACAGAAACCAGTTACTACATGAAGACATCTAAATAACAAGGCAGATAGATGGCCCATTAACCTACACTGGTATTATGGCATTCCTGTCTCAAAAGACACTTTACAACTATTTACATATTTTAAAAGTCAACATCGATACATCAAAACTCCCTAAAGATAAGCAAACACATAATTAAGGAAAGGTATTCAAACCCATTATTACATGCTGAAAATGTGAATGTCTGATTAAAGTTACCTCCATTTTTTTTTCTTCTTTTTTTTTGGTTCACCACAATAAGTTTCCACACCGTACGGCAGGCACAATGGTGCTACACGCTTCTTGAACCTGCTTCCTGTAGAAGTTCCTACAATGCAGCCGCAATGAAATCTGATGCAGTTTCAAGCTCTTCAATTCTCTCACTGCAATATTTGCCCCTAGTTAGTTTTCTCTCAGAGTGGTCTTAATCCTTTGCATTTTCTCTTTGCCACAACCAACGACTAAACTGAAACACTCGCACAGACGGACATTCCTTCTATGGTTCTACAGTTTGTAACCGTTCACCATTTTGTGCTGACCACAGAATACGAAGAGAGATCAATCCTTGAAGAACGGCATCAGTTTTACACCAACAATCAGCTCTTAGGCAGCTTGATGGCTTGCGCACACAAAACATAAAGCCGCCATTTGTAGAAATCTTGTCCCCATCTTGTTTTGTTAAAAAAAAACTGAAGCAAATATTTTAAGGCAGCAAAAAACAAGTGCAGCTTTAATGCTGGTTATAAAATTCTCTCCTCTTCCCATAACCCTATTTACTCAATTGTCCCACATCAGTACCTAGAAGTTTGGTGCATTTATCACAGAGACACTTATCTGAAGGCACACACACACACACAAACAGATAGCCAAAGGTTCTTTTCAAAGATTAAAACACCAATAAAACTTAGTTAGTAATGACTTTCTAATTTCAATAAAAGGTTATGAAAAGTAGTGGTAATTTGTCACTATTTTATCATTATTATATATAATCATATTTTAGAATTTTGGTAGAACGTTGTGCAAAACACTGGGAATTACTAATATGTAAACAACCTGAAGTTATCATCATCATCATCATCATGTATTATTATTATTATAGTTGATAAACCCGAATTATTTTATATACTGTTTAGATATCCTAATTTCAAATAAACAAAGAACAAAAGAATAATTAGAAAAACTATATTTTAAATATGGATGGTGACCTAGCAGCAGGGCACATCATCAGCAAGACCTTATCTGCCCACCACTGATCTGGTGAGTAATAATAAATGGTTTTTAAAACAGATGGAGATGATGATATTTCTTGTCATTAAGTCGTATTACACACTTATACAATTTTATACATTCAGTTATTATTCTTTATGAAATTACACGAATCAATGAAGCCATTTATATGTACAAATCAAACTTTTAATTATAATTAAAATAAATAACACAGTTAACTCAAAACCTTGGAACCTGTATTCCTACGACCAGATGTATTATATACCACATATGAATCATGCTAAAATAGTACAAGAAATAAAAAGTAAAAGACCAAAGACACCTAACAAAGCTATGCATAACAAAAGTAGGCCTAAATTAATTATAGATGTGCAGCCTCTATAAGAAGATAAAACTGACACAGAAGAATGATGTTCTGAGCTTAAGCAAAGCTTAAAAAGGTTTCTGTAAGGGACTATTTGTGGCACTGTGATCATGACACACAATCACCAACTTGTCATAACAACTGGGCTACTACAGTTAATTGTGTTAACATGACATCGCAATCAAGTAATTGAGCTCTCCTTGTTATTACTGTTCAATGGGATCTTTTATGTTCTTTCTAATTTATAGTTAGACATATTTACAGAGAAGTAGGATGTCTTTCTTCAAATTAGGGGAGGACCCAGGTTAGTTGCTATACCATTAGTAATTCTTAATTAAATGTATGAGGCTATAGTCAATGTCACAAAGAAAAAAATGTAAGTTTAATATGAATTACTAGCGTTGTAACAACTAACCATGGTCTCTCTTGTATAAAGCTCCTCATGTCACATTGAACAGAGATCAGGAAGAGGCTGGCAGGTATTATTTACCCATAATAATGTTTTAACTCATCACTCCTAATACTTTGTATTGCTGTATTGTTCTTTTTTTCTTATTTTTTTTACAGATATTACCAATGCTAAGAGTCAAAATTACTAAATAAGTAAGTAATAGTTATACATATTACTAAACAATAATTTTTTGATAACTGTTAATGAGTGGAATAAATTACTGGTCAGTGAAGTTAGTAGGGATGGTATAAACCGATTAAATAATCAAAGTGATGGCTTCTTGCCTTGTATCTATTAAACTAATCCACTAGAAGTACTCCTTATCGTGTCTGGTAAGTCAGATGTTGCCACAGCACAGCATATCTCTTGGAAAAAATTAATTAAGTAATTAATTAAACAAAACCCATCCTGAAATTATTTTTCTTTTGTAGAATTAGTAAAATCACATGGATTTTTTTACATGGTTTGAATCCATTCATAGAGCACCTGCCACCTGTAGCTGTAATAGTAATTATGTGCTTGTCTCTTGTTCTTCCATTGAGCAGCTTGAGGACTTGGATAGAAAAATACTTTAATCAATCAATAACCTCAAAATCAAAATTAATAAATTAATGGAGATTTATATATATATATAAAAGTTAATATCCTAAGTACATAAAAGATTATTATTATTATTTTCATCATCTATTATAACTTAATGACTTTTGAAGTGTGATAAAAATATTTATTTTGAAACTTTTTTTCATCGTTAGTTATCCATTTATTAATTCGTTTTCTTCTGATTAGTTAAATGCCATCAAACCAACTGCATATTAGATCACACACACTAAATCCCTTTCCCCTCCACTTCCAAGATTTTGGTTGTAGGGACTTCTTAGTTATCTCCCTTGCACTTCACAGAACTTTCATTGGAAACCAAAGTAATGCAAACAAAAAAGATTTTTCTCACATCCTTTTGTTTTTGAGATGCGGTTGACTGTGCTTAGAATCTTCATTTTACATCTTACCTTATTCCTGTTTTTGTTTAATTTACAGACAAGTCAGAAGCATTTGGGATATCACAGGAAGCTGCGCTGAACATTCTTGTGTGGGGGCACTGACCAGCTACTACTTACTTCACAAGGGCAATAATTCAAAGAAAATCAATTAAGGACTTCAGTTAATTTTACTTTAAATACCCGTAATTTCTGCATATGTTCTCAGAACTGCACTCTGAAATAATGTAACTGTGTTTAGTCATATTCTTATAAATGTTTACTTTAATTATTTTGTGTGGTACAAACTAATTTCATAAAATATTATGAAGTTGAAAATATTACCTTGGTAATATCTTAAATAAAAAAAAACCATCTGAAAAAAGTTTTATTTCCCAAATCTTGAAAAGTAACTTGACAGTTGATGAATGCTCATATGGAAATATTAGCTGAATATTATATTGAAAATGAATGTTTGCTTAGTTTTTATCATTTTGTTTTTTTGTTTATACCTAATTATTATAGAGTCATCACCGTGTTATTTCAGCCTAATGTCAATGAGAATTATAAGTGTGCACACCCACTCATCTGTACATGCGTAACTGAGACAGAAAGCTATTCATATGCGGTTAAAGTTCCTGTCTTTCAGAGCTGGCAACCTTGGAAAACTAAATAGAGAGAGACAAAAGAAGAATGTTAGGGAAAAGATCTTGTAGATTTTATTATGAATTTTAATTTTTAAATAAACAAACACACTTATTGAAATAGTTGAGAATGCTCCCACTTGTCTTTATTGGTTTCTCCTGCCCAAACCTAAAGTGACAAGGTATGTGTCACACATCTATGACTCCAAATGGTTATGGCATTGATTTTCTTATAGCTGGTAACCCTTGACTCATCAACTATCACTGGTTTATGGTATTTCACTCTGGAAGTGTTATAGCAAATTCCATTTAACAAAAAAAAGTTTCCAACTAATATTGTAAACAGTTTTTACCCGAAAATACTACAAAAGAAAATTGTAGTATGACGTGGAAAGCATACAAAGAAATGGAAAAAGAAAAAGTCCATATAATACTAAGTAGTTGGCGGTTTCCATGTATGTTGATCAATAGCGCAAAGAACTTATTCTTAGGTCTGCGTAGAAGCAAATCAAAGATCACAACTTAAACGTGACCACAGGAATCCTACATCAAACAAGTCAATAAAGAAGTGCATTTGATACCACTTGTAGTTTATACAACAAACATGGCCAGGAAAAATCAGTAGGGGGGGGGGTGACTCTGCAACCATGACAACCAAGCACTTTACATGTTAAGATAACCAACATTGTGAATGTTTGCAGTGGTGTTTTATTAGATGAAATTGCAGCACAGCAGCAAATTAACAAAACTATAATCTGAGTTATCTACCTTAATTTTGTAGAATTTTTGCAAGTTTCATCCAGCAAGATGCTGTGGTAAACTCCTAAGATAATGTAATACTAAGTCAATGGAACTTGCAGAAAGCAAGCTGTGAGACCTGAATATGTCTACTTCTTTTTTTTTCTTTTGACAAGTTGCATCCAATTTTAAATTTCTGCCAACAGATCAGACGTCTGCATGATGTCACAATACAAAATGATAGCAAAATACAATTACGAACAGTTTACAAATTTAGCATTAAAGACAGTAAATAAGAATTAATTTATTCAATAAAGGTAACAAGAAACTATATTAAGAACATACAAATATTTGACTGGTAACCATCCGGTTTCCTTTCTGACTAAATTGTTTGGCAAATTTATATTTTCACTTCTTCAGTCTCAAAATAGCGACCAAGTTATTTTCATTTAAAATTTCCAGATATTATATATTTGTATTTAAAAGAAAAAGAAGTGCCAACATCAAAATTGGCTGGCAGACCACTATAGGAAGAAAGCTTCCTCTCCAATGTAAAATTAGAAAGGGGTCAAAACTTGTAAATGAGAATCCAATCAAGACTGGAAGAAGTGGTGCTGGCTCTGGCAGGTTTAAATGTGATAAGAAACCACAGAACCCAGAAGGAATCCATGTGGCTGGTTAGAGAAAAAGAAGAAACCATGCCAAGGAGTTATGCCAAACTTCAGGACAAAATATGTATGTATATAATAATAAAAGGCATATGTACTATTGTGTATCCTGAATTGCATGCATTTATATGGGATATGTAAATACTTTAAGGCATAAATAAACCAGTAATGATACTCCTTTTCCACTGGTTTAAAATGAGATTGTTTTTCTTCCAAATGACAGGAGAGAGAGAGAGAGAATCACCAAAGAGTTACTGTAGCAGAGGAAAACAGGTCCCCTTTGGTTGATTCACCAACCAACATCCATTTTACAGGATACGGTGAACTAGAGCACGCACAGAGATCCACAGAGAATTTTAGGGATATAAAAAGAGCTAACAAAGTATTTTAGGATGATGAAACATGCCTGAAAATGCCTTCCAAACTCAGAGGTAATTGCAGAATTTGTATACAGCTTTTATTCAAGCACAAAATGTGGATTTTCTTTTTGCAGATACCAGTGAGTGGTGAAGTCCTGTGACTAAATACTAGTAATGGTTTTTATATGAAGAAAAATTTCCTTCTTTATCTAAATTATCCAGGTTATTATTGGCAGCTTTTGTGCATAATCTGACATAAATTTGCCTTTTATTCTTCTGCTACCAAACAAACAGCATATAAATTGCTTACTAAAAGTAACATCTACAAATAAATCCAAGATACTGATTATCACACATGAACCTCATTACAATAAAAACAATGACAAAGTGAATTACTGTATTTAGTTACCACATTTTCGATTCTCTTTACCTTATACACACAAAAAAGCTTCCACAATTTCAACTCATCTCCATTTTTTGTGTGTTTATTAAAAAAGAAGAAAAAAATCAAAGAAATATTAAAGAGGTTTGAAAAATATAATAAATCGATTTTGAAAAAAAAAATTTTCTTTTCTTATTATTTATGAAATCATGACACTGTAGAGTGCCATTCATACCAAGCTGTGGTTCTCAATATTTTACGTCATTGATTTTTCTTCGTTTTTGATAAGCACGTGCAAACAAATCTTGAAAATTACATATTAAAAATGCAATAATTTCAACTACGTGAAACTAAATATAGAAATTCCCATTCTTTAATCGTTAGTGATGTGACGCTTCAGTGATAAAGAAAGAAGTGCTAAGGGGGTTCAATATGCAGAGAATAAGGTAATGTTTCTTCATCAATAACACTGATTCAATCCCCTTTCAAAAATACCCTGCTAACGATATTCAATGAACAAATGATCTTCAATTAACGCAACAAAAGATCATAAAATAAAGTAATAAAATGTACCAAGGCTTTACATTAGAGTCCACATGCCATGTAAATCACCCACAAGGTGACTTAGCGTTGTTGTATGCATTGAAAATGGCGTACAATAAATAAGCTCCTAATTCATTCAAATCCCAAGCATTATAAAATAAATATGTCAGTGTTTCCATTTCTTTCTTCTGATGAGCATTTAACTCTTGTAATACCAGATATTAGCAGAGTTAATGTCTGCAAGTGCATTAACACTTCTTTTTTTCTATGAGCGTGACACAATGCGTTTAGTCCATAATGTATGAGTGACGGTAAATTGTGAAAATTAAACAAAACAGAGAAGGGAAAGTCGCCTTTGCCTAATTACCAACGTAAAGAACCAAAAATACCATCTTTACATGGTATTTTATTTGACATTTACTATTTCACAAAATACAGTCTTTCTGATTCTTTATGTCAAACACTAAAGATTATGTAGGGGTGATTATTTGTTAGGCAAACTTTACCAATAGAAACTTAAAAACAAAAAAAAAAAAACATCAAGGTGGTTTCTAATTAGCCGCGTCAGGTGGTATAATTAATATATTTTTGTGTGTTTTTATTCTTCTAAGCTAGTTGTAGAAAATTAAAGAAAAAAATCGCAAGGATACTCTAAACCAGGGGTCGGGAACCAATGGCTCGCGAGCCAGATGTGGCTCTTTTGACGGCTGCATCTGGCTCGCAGACAAATCCTTTGCGCACGCGCGAGCCAGCGACTAGAAAGCCGGTTCGCAGTAATTTCAGTGGGAAAGTGGCAAACATACATGTCGTTGTGTCTATCTATTTATCTATCTATCCATCAATCACAAAGGCAACGCAGATCGGGTAGTGACAGGCACTGTTTAAGTGAGGCTGCCGTATTTTGCTGTCGAAAATAGCGGTCGATGTGCGCATGCGCAAAGGGGCACACTACGGCTTGTCGTAATATCCGGACATATCTTCCCTCGTTTTAATCCCGCTGTCAGCTAACTAATTTCTGACCCGCTTCTGAGAAGATGGCTAAAAGAAAAAAAGACGACGAGTATCGTACTTTTCAGCAGGAATGGACAGAGGAATTTGCCTTTGTGGAGAAAGCTGGTTCTGCTGTGTGTCTAATATGCAATGATAAAATTGCATCTATGAAGCGGTCAAATATAAAGCGGCACTTCGACACTCGCCATGCTGCATTTGCATCGAAATATCCTGCGGGGGACAGCAGGAAGTAAGCATGTCAACAGCTTCTATCAAGAGTGCATGCTAGTCAGCAGCAACTCCGTGTTTGGACCCAACAAGGTGACTGCAATTCGGCTAGCTTTGCTGGCGCTTTAGCGGTTGTGAGAAACGGAAAGCCATTCACAGATGGGGAGTACGCCAAAGCATTCATGCTTGATGTTGCCAATGAACTTTTTGACGACTTTTCAAATAAAGACAAGATAATGAAACGGATAAAAGACATGCCTCTGTCGGCAAGAACTGTTCACGATCGTGCCATCATGATGTCAAATCAAATTGAGGCAATGCAAGTGAAGGACATAAATGCGGCCGCATTTTTTTCTCTCGCTTTGGATGAGTCAACAGACGTAAGCAAGTTATCTCAGTTCAGCGTGATTGCAAGGTATGTTGTCGGTGACACACTACGTGAGGAAAGTCTTGCTGTTTTGCCTATGAAAGAGACAACAAGAGGGGAGGATTTATTCAAGTCGTTTACTGAGTTCGCTAAAGAAAAAAATCTACCGATTGATAAACTTGTTTCGGTGTGCACTGATGGTGCTCCATGCATGGTGGGGAAAAACAGAGGATTCGTAGCGCTTCTTCGTGAGCAGGAAAAGAGACCCATCCTAAGTTTTCACTGCATCCTACATCAGGAGGCGCTTTGTGCTCAGCTGTGTGGAGAGCAGCTTGGTGACGTGATGTCGCTGGTCGTCAACTTTATTGTTGCCCGAGCTTTAAATGATCGCCAGTTTAAAACACTGCTGGATGAAGTTGGGAGCAATTATCCTGGTCTGCTTCTGCACAGCAACGTGCGTTGGTTGTCAAGGGGGAGGGTGCTCAGCCGTTTTGCGGCTTGTCTGAGCGAAATCCGGACTTTTCTTGAAACAAAAAATGTCAAGCATCCCGAGTTAGCTGACACTGAGTGGCTCCTGAAGTTCTACTTTCTCGTGGACATGACTGAACATCTAAACCAGCTCAATGTGAAAATGCAAGGCGTTGGAAACATAATCTTATCCCTGCAACAAGCAGTGTTTGCATTTGAACACAAACTTGAACTCTTCATCGCCGACATTGAAACAGGTCGTTTACTTCACTTTGAAAAACTGAGTGAATTTAAAGATGCATGCACAGCAAGTGACCCTGCTCACCATCTTGATCTTCACCAGCTAGCAAGCTTCACATCTAATCTCCTGCAGTCATTCAAAGCGCGCTTTGGAGAATTTCGTGAGCTCACTCGTCTTTTTAAGTTCATCACCCATCCACACGAGTGTGCAGTGGACAGCACTGACCTGAGCTACATCCCGGTGTCTCTGTCAGAGATTTTGAGCTACAAGCTGCTGACCTGAAGGCCTCAGACATGTGGGTGGATAAGTTCAAGTCACTGAATGAAGATCTGGAAAGACTTGCACGACAGCAAGCAGAATTGGCAAGCCAACACAAGTGGTCAGAAATGAAGAAACTTCAACCTGCAGACCAGCTGATTGTTAAAACTTGGAACGCGCTTCCCATCACATACCACACACTGCAGCGTGTGAGTATTGCTGTACTGACAATGTTTGGCTCTACGTATGCATGTGAGCAGTCTTTCTCACATCTAAAAAACATTAAGAGCAACTTACGATCACGTTTCACTGATGGAAGTCTCAACGCCTGCATGAAGCTTAACCTCACCACATATCAACCAGACTACAAAGCCATCAGCAAAACCATGCAGCACCAGAAGTCGCACTAATGGTAAGAAATACTCATCATTAATTAGCAACAGCATAACAATGTTATTAAAAAGAATTCAGAGACTTATTGTATTTTAAAAGTGTTGAAATTACATAAAATGCACACATTTACTTGTATTTTTAGTTTTAAACATATTGTATGGCTCTCCTGGAATTTCATTCAAAAATATGTGGTGTTCATGGCTCTCTCAGCCAAAAAGGTTCCCGACCCCTGCTCTAAACCTTTAAATTGAAAAAAATAAATGGTTATTATTACCATTTTTATCATCATCTGAAAATGTTATTTCAATGGGTCTTCCATTGTTATCTTCTTCAGGTAAATTGTGGTAAGAGACAATTTTTAGAAACATTGATAAATAAATAGTTTTAAGAAAAAACCTGAAAAATTATGCTAAATACAATGGCATTCGTGACTATAATATTCTGTAAATATTATTATTATTATTATCATTATTTAAAATCTTGTATTGAAGAAATTAATCGGGCTGGCATTTTACACAGTGATTGCGATTGCAGTAAAATGCAAATAAATAAATAACATAACAAAAAGTATAGTAAATGGATCACAAAGTATTAACATTAAGATAATACATTGGAAAAGGTGTATAAAAAAAACAAACATCATTAATGTACAAAACAGCATGTGATGTCTTATATATTACAATTGGGAAAAATATATAATATACTAACACCATAGATATTTATATGCATACTAACTGTGACTGAATAAAATCCAGAGATGCAGGATAAATGCTATTGCACTTGAAAACATATTCAGCTTTGTTTTTAATTTTTGATTTCATTACAAAAGCATTTAGAACTTGCATACTTTTCCTAAGCAGTAGATCAAATCCCCTGCTTAACTCATCATCAAGGAGGTGAGGCTTGGAAAGTTAATGGATTAATTCCGAAATTTTTCAGATGGAAAACCCGTATTTTATATTTGGCTTGGCAAGTTCTAGCAAAATAATTCATCTTATCTTTCCAATCTATTTGTCTGTCGACTCTGGGCTCTTTCTTCAATTGCTCTAGTGTCCAGTTATGGCAGGAGGTCTTAGAAACAAGAGTTAACAACAAACTTCTGCCAGTGAACCAGGCTAACCATCACAGCAGATAAAAGCAATAGTGAAACAGTTTGGTGTTAACAATGAGAATTAGTTGCTGGGTGAAAGATGACAGCATGTAGGATTGAATCCTCATTGGGGATACCTAGTGTTGACAATCAACTACAAAGTAAAAAGTTCAACTGATGGTGTAACCTTTCTTATAGTAACAGTTAACAGCAAGATAATGCAATTAAGATGGCGGGTAAGGATGTAACCTGGGTCGCATTAATAACAGCTCTTAGCTGGAGGTTAAAGGTTTGTCAAGCACTGCAACCTCTATGAAATTAAGAATGGTTAGCTACAGAGTAATAGTTCAGGTGGTAGCTAGTGTTGCAAGCTTTTTCAAGTTATCAATTAGCTTACAGTAAAACAATAAAGCAGCAGGGGGAAAGATGTAAGTGTTTGGTTGATAACCAGCTGCATGGTGAGGTGAAGGAAGCAGCTAATGTTAACAGTGATTAGCTGCCATGTGAATGGATCACGATAGCAGTCATTACAAAATTATCAGCAACATGAGAAAAAAGAAATGCTACAGAATTCTATGGAATGTTGACATTAACTTTTTGCTATCCATATACACTTTGAAATTTTCATTTTAGTATATACTCTGCAGATTTGACAATTTATATTTAAAATAAATGCTTAATGATCTAATGTCTGGCAAAATTTTTTTAAAATGTATATTATATTTAGGTTTTTATAAGATGTCATACTTATGAACTTAAAAGTGAAGAAGAATTCAACTGTAAACAAGCTTTGAACATACAGAGCCACCCAGATTTGGAATTTCTTATCACCTTAAGCTAACTTTCCATTCTTATTTCGGGCAGGCTTGGTCCAATTGCTTTAGACTCTGTAGCTAGGCTTCATCATCATCTTCAGCAATGGATGTGCCATTAAATGCTACATCTACATGGACAATAAGTCCTCTCTTTATGCGACTTTTTCAAGTGAGATTTTGCTATTATGCAAAGACTCTTCTTCAACCAGACACTTATTAAATAAAAATAAATTGGCTATTATATGGCCAGGTGAAGAGTGACATCATGTGCAAGGCATCATTACTCAAGTAGTTAATGGGGACACTTGAACAATGAAATTTCTCCAAAAACTCAGAGAGAGCTCCTCAATGGGCATGTGTTTAGATGGCAAAGTGACAGATGACAACCTTCATGAATGCTCAGTCTTGCATTTCCATTGTAGTGCAGGGAAGAGTTTTTCCAAGAATTTTAACCCTCCTAATACAAAAATAAAGAGCACTGGAATAACTTTAAAAAGTAAAAGTGGACATCTTAAAATGTTTGGATGGTGGCAAAGGATGAACCCTTAACCTTGGCAAGTTAAATGTACAGGCAATTAAAATAAATACCTAGAAGATCAGAAGTTCTGTGAGTGCTACAACATATCTTTTGGCAAAAATAACTACTAAAATAAGGAACCAGCATTGGAGTAAATGGAGAAGATGCTTAGATTCTGGATAGAAGTCCAAAATCAGTGCAAGATGAGTCTCAGCTGGTCTGGAGCAAGGCTCAGCAGATTTACAGCCAGCTCATGGGAGGAGGAGAAGGAACACAAGAGCCACTTAATTCAAGTAAAGGGTGGCTCAATACTTTTCTATGCTACAAAAAGGTCCCTAACATGAAGATCTGTGGAGAGTCAGCTAGTGCCGACTATGGGGCCACTGTGAAGTTTCTGGACGAGTTACAAACTATGGCCAACGGAGGTCATGAGCCAAGACAGCTGTTTAACACAGACAACACTTGGTTGTGTTGGAAATGTGCAAAAGAGCCTACATCAGCAAGGAGAGTAGCATCTGGATTCAAAGCAGCCAAGGACAGGTTGAAGCTACTGCTACATGGCATCGTGGTGAAGGACTCCAAGATGAAGCTCTTCTGTATGTACCACTCCATCAACCCAAGTGCTGAGTAAACTCAGTAAAAATGTATTACCTGCAGGTTGGTTGATTGGGTCAGTTTTTAAAAATTTGTTCACGAATCATTTTGTCATGGAAGCTGAATGCTGCTGCAGGGAGTCTAACTTTGTGTTTGAGGTGTTCCTTGTCCTAGATAACACCCCAGGACACCTCAAAAACCTGATGCACATCCACTCCAATGTCAATGTTCTCTTCTTGCTCCCTTAACACCACCTCATTATTATAGGCTCTTTATACCAGTGATGATAGCCACAAACAGGGTTTATTACCACAGAAGGACAACATCCCAGCTGCCAGTTGGTACAAATGAACTAAACCAGCCAGACTTCCATGATTAGTGGAAGCTTACAGTATTAAGAATGCTACTAAGAACATTGAGGCTGTATGAGATGAAGTGAAGCTTAAGGGCTTTCCAAGACTTTCAAATGCAGTAGATGTTGTGTGAGTAGGATGTGGTTGGCAAGGATGGCTTTGCAGACCTTGAGGAAACAGATATTTTGTAACTCCTTGATTTGTATAATACAAAGGAGTTAAGTATTGATAACCTCAAGGAAATAACAAAGAAAGATGATCATCAAGATGATGATGAAGAGGTAATCCTGGATGTTAAGGACTTAATATCAAATAAATTGGCTCACTTTTTTACTCTGAGCAACTATTTATTGCAAGACGCAAAACCTAGCCTAGAAGCTTGCAGTTTAAACACAATGCTCTTGCTCCCTACAAGGAAATCTACAATCAAAAGAGGCAAATGGCCAAGTAGTCTTACATCCAACTCACACAACATCAGCCATCCTTGCCAATCACATCCTACTCACAAAACCTAGCCTGGAAGCTTGCAGTTTAAACACAACTTTAACGATGCTCTTGCTCCCTACAAGGAAATCTACAATCAAAAGAGGCAAATGGCCACGTAGTCTTACATCTTGTAGATCTTTAAGCATCCAACTCACACAACATCAACCATTCCAAAACCTCTTGTATCTTTGTGCCCATCAAAATTGCCCCAACATCTGCACCACATCCTAAACCTGAATGAAATCCATGTCCCCTACCATCAACACTTGATGTCAAACTACCAATGGTCAGTGATAACAACATAGATAACCGTGCCACATTCTCTCTGCATCACACATAAACAATGACTATTGCAATATCACGCTGTCCCCATCAGCCTATATTTCTGTTGGTATGCAAATAAAACTAGTTTTCATATTTTTTTAATTATTACCATTCAAGCATTATGCTGTGTTATTTTGTTATTGTATGAGTAGACATGGAATCAGGGGCAGTATACTATGCACCCCTAACCGTAAACCAAGTAGCATTCACTTTATGCGCACATTTTCAGGAACACCTTCCTCGCACAAAGAAAGGATATAGTCATTTACCAACACAGATGTAATAGGTCTTTGGCTGTTGTTATGAATTTTCTTTTTTTTTTTTATTGGTTTCTCTGGAAGAAAAAGTTTGAATAAATGATGACTTGGTTCAGATCCATGGCAGTTGAAAGACAGTCAGATGTTGTTAACAAATGAACCCATTCAAGATAGTTCAACAAAACTGTTTGTTCTGACCAGTTTTAATTGGTGTCAATCATTGCTAATGCAAACAATGTTCTAACTCATATTTTAGCTATCATGCAACATTTTACGATATATACACGTGTTATTTTTACTGCAAAGTGTGTTAACTTGTTGTATTAATTTGAATGATGATAAAATTGGTATGCTGTGCAGCACTAAAGTAGATTTACTACTTTCTTTAAGCATTGATATAAGTTATGTCACCAATATAATCTTTATACAGAAACAAAACATCTTAAGTTATGGAAAAGCATCAAGCCTATGAGACAAAATGTGGGAGAAAATACTTCACTATTTTGTCCGTTAATTTATTTTGCCTTATTGTTTTGACAAGACTGAATACAAACTTAGCAAAGCCTACTTTTGCAACACTGAAAAGTCTGAAGAACTTTTTTAAGTTCTGTTAGTTCTGTATACTGCAATACAAATAGTGAATGCAATCAGTTAAGAGCTATATTCACACAACAGGAATTTAAAATTATGAATAATTTATGAACCCAAATTCTTCATTTAAAAATATGTAAAAATCACAACTGCAAAGATTATATAGAATTCCTCAGCCTCATATAATGAAGATTAATCCCAAATAGATTAGAGATGTTTATTCATACTCTGCAACATTACAGTCAGACCTGCATATCTTGAGGTTAGATGGTAGCTTCTCTTGTTTTTTTCTTCTTCTTCTCGTAGTATAACTTCTAGTTTACTTTCCCAAATCTTTATAACTTAAACAGTTAGATATTTCAATTTAAAGGGAACAACACAATCAAATTCCATGAAAATATTAATTATTCCAAAGAAAACCTCAGCAAATATTAAGCCATGGTGTTTATTCAAATATCTAACTCTTAATTTTGTACCACTTATAACATTTACAAATCTCAAAATAGAGGGGGGATATTGGAAAGTGTCAGCTTTATCTAAATGTTACGCTATTCTCTTGTTATTTTAAAATGAGAAGATTGTAATCAATTGCTTGATTTTTGCTAGTTTAAGTACAATACATAATATTAAGTCCATCTAAAAACTAACTGTACATTTGCAAATTTAACAATGTATGTCACTATACCGAGCAATGAAGGACAATTGACTATAATGTGTGTAGGATACTGACAGAAACTGCTCTCAAATATAATTGACTGAATCCATTTATGTATGCCATTAGTGATTTTGGACACTAATTGCCCTGTGGAACACATCTGAATTTAATCATTTCTTACCAAAAAAAGTATTTATATTTTTTTTTAAAGAACTTTCCATTAAAACAGTGAAAGAGAAATAACACACAAAAATTAATTACTTCTTGATAGTATTTCACATAAATAGAGGCTTAGAAATAATAAATGCAAAACCAAACACAATAAAAGGGAGATCAGTACTCTAAATTCTAATTTCTTCATTGCTGAAGTTATCTGCATTAAAGTTTGTGCATGCCAGCTAAGCATTAAACAAATTTAAGCAAACGTTTTTCATTTGGGCTAAACCCTTGCCATGGTAGCCATCTTGGATATGGGGATACTTCTTACAACTCAATGAGGGCATGTAAACCAACACTAGCATTATGAATTTATTTAATGATGTACTTACTATAACTCTATGAAAACGTTTTATAATATTTTGGGAAAATAGGTTTATTTCCGACATATCGCCTAGTGGTGTTAGAATCTCATTACAATGGTCCAACTTTGTTTCCTGCAGAATCAGAATGCCTTGACATAATGCAAAATCAAAAAGAAAAAAAAGAAATGTTTCTAAATGACTCAAATTGTTCCTTGTAAAATTTTAACAAAAAATATTGGATAATTCCAGAGATGCAGTTGCTCAAAGTTGTCTTAACCTGGCTTCAAAGCTTTCAAACTATACAGTCTCCTGTGAATAAGCCAGGATATGTCCTCTGCAAGTTTTCCTGGCTTGGTCATCAGCTTTAAATAGCTTTCATAGTTCATTCTGTGCCTTTCACCTTAGCGAGGCTGTGCTGCAAGCTTACCTGGATTAACTGTCAAAGTCCAATGTGTCTACAAGCCACTTTGTCCACTGCTGCACTGGGACCCTAATCAAGCCAGCACCAATAGCACATGAAAACTGCTACAGAATTTGGTTTTCTCAGTCAGATCATGATACTGTTATTTGAGTTTACTGCCATCATAAAGATGGTGCAGCACATCTTCCAATCTTCCAATAAAGTATGGTAAGAGTAGATCTGTTGACAAGAAATGCATGAACAACTTACGAACATTTTCTAAACAAAGGCCTTTTCTTGGACGATTTGTAAATCAAAGGCAGTGACTTGATTACAGAAAAGGTTTTTATTTCATAACTAGCAAATCTGGATCAGAAAAATTACTGAGGAAAAATCAGTTGGAGATAGGTTTTTTTTCCAGTTTGACTTTGATAAAATAAGAAATTATCCAGAAATATTTGTTTTCAATGTTCACGTGTCATTGAGTGTTGGTCATTTTAGTTCCTTAAAAAAAAATGTAATATCACTTAAAATTTTTTTAAAAGCCACCAACAACAAAATACCATACAAAACCTGATTAATGTGCATGAATTTTGTGTTACAGAACAATGCAACCATTGCTGAAGTCAGATGCTTTGGGTCTCACAGTGAACTGGTAAGTTTGGCAGAGGGGGAGAAAACATCAATTGTAGAAGCACCTCAGTAGCTAACCACAATCTGATGCATTTTCACATATGGTCATGCTTGAAAATTTGATATCCTGATGTGGTGAAGACCCTCCGGGCAAGTGAAGGCTAGGCTCCATGCTTTAGCTACTGGGTTCCTCAACTTTATTTTAAGCAAGAAAGAAAAGGAGAAATGCAACTGGCCAGAACAAGGTGGAACACCTGAAGTCATTAAAGATTATGCAGTGGATTGTTGATGGTATCACCAACAAGAAAACTGAGTTATTGCATCTCTTCTATCATCTACAGGAACATAAAAGATTTAGCATCAGAAGATAGTATTTCAAGGCACCCACATCACTTTGGTAAGAAACAACATCAGCTTCATCAAAACAAAACAGTACATGGAAGGTACTGAGTATTTGAGATCAACATCAATTTCTTTATTTACTACAGACCAAATGATAAACCTGTGGACTTTATGAAATCAAAGCACAAAAGAAATATTTTTCTAACGTGGGCGACTTCAATAGCCACTTTCAAGCTTGGGATGTAGCCATATTGACAAAAGTGGAAAATTGGCAAGATGAGTCTGGACTAATCCTAGTGAACAATCCATGTTACCAATGCACATTCTAATTCAGAAGATGGTGCACCATCTCCACACCACATTTGGCCTTCTATTCAAATGATAGGTATAAAATCATAGGCAGACAAGTATGGACCCAATTGAGTGGCAGTGATCATTGTCCTGCCACTTTCATTCTTCTCATGGCAGCAGCTCTGTGCCCTAAGCCCAAAACCTTATTGGAATTACAAAAAAAAAAACAAAACAAAAACAACAACAGACCAATTCAGAAATTTCCTTGACAATTATACAGAAAACATCATGAGGCAAAGTTATCAATATGGTGGTAAAGTACTTTATCAATACAGTTCTTAAGATAGCTAAAGAACCATCTCAAGAGGTGCATGTATAAATAAAAACCATACTGATGCAATACTCTACAGAATCTGCATGAAAAACTCACAAAAGCATGAGAGAAGGCAGAAGAATGCCCTTAGGATTATTACAGGTACAATGAAACCACAAGTATAAAAGAGATTAAGATTACAAAGATAGATCCTCTCATAAAACAAAGAAATTCCAAAACAATTATTCAAGCTAAAAAGTTCAAATGTTTTTCACTATCATCTAATGACAAACAAAATGAAAAAACTGTTAAAAAAAAAAAAAACAGGCTCAAGTGTAGCAGTTTTATTTAATATGGGAGAAAGCTTCAGAATGATCAACAGGACAAACTACCAAGAGAAGTACTTTCACTTCTTCCTTCAACTGTCCCCATCATGGGCAAGTATGATACCTAACTATATAAAATCCTATTACAGTTCCTCACATTACATGCAAAGAAGATCAAAGTGATACTGTTAATAGAACACTGTCTCTGGGTATGTTTGATAAAAGATATTCCTGAAACTCTTGGATCCATGTAAATACAGATGGCTTTGCAATGGATACTATGGAAAATGGGGACCAGGCACATTCATCAACTATCCAGATAGAAAAACTGCTCGAGAATGCATGGCCACAACAAAACATTGTACAGACTACGCATTACTCTCATGTTGTCTTCAATGACTCCTTGTCAGTATTAGAAACACTGGATAACAAAGGAAGTGCAAGATTTAAAGGAAGCTCTGACACTTGTGAGCAACACAAGGCAAACAGTAATATAGTATACCCCGTCCCATCATGAGATTCTTGGAAATAAGATAGCAAACCAGCTTGACAAGCTAAGGAGCAGCCTAGAGAAAAGCGACAATGCAGTGATATGTCAAGAAATAAAAACTATCATTAAAACAATTATAAGATGATCAATGAATTCCAAGAACAATTTCCACCTTATTTTGTAGAGATCAAGTTCTAACTCTGTGCTGACCACAATAGACTCAACCACCAAATAACAAAAAACGAGGTAGATCTCGCAGTTCATCAAGGCTGAAGGCATCCAAGTGTGGAGTGTGAATGAGAAAAGGATGATGATGTAGTATAATGCCAAGGGGTATGAAATATAAATGCCCTGCAAAATATCTATACAAATAATCAATTTTTTTCTTTCAAATCCTTTAGTTTGTAATGTTTTATTGCAAATATCAGCCATCATCCTAAAGGATTTACAGAGCATCTAATCCACAACTAAACAGATATCATTTTGTTCCTTATTTGCAACAATTAATGGGTTACTAACATGAACTCACATACTCTCTATGATATTTATGAGTCACAATGACTGCCATCCTTGTAATCTTAATGACACGGACCTGTGAAGAAAAAAAGCAGTTTACAACATTAAAAGTTTATGAGAAGTCAATTCTTGAATCCACAATATTGCTATCTCTCTTGGATTATGCTTTCTTGAAATTCCTGGCACATTACAGTGCAACTCAAGCAACCCATTGCACTTTTTATTTTGACATTTCGAGATAAAACAATCTCTGAATACCAAAGATAAACTGGAATGAGACTGACCCTTTTATTTATTTTACTTTGAACAACTGTAGGCTGTCTCTTAAGTGAAAACAAGTGGAAAAGAACATACTCTGGTAACTGAAATGATGTACATACTAATTATCTTTATTATATTTCCGGTGGTGCAACACTCTGCCATAAGCAAATAACAAAGTCTCCATAAAAGTCGCATGTAAGTGTGTATTATACGAGTGATGTAAGATAGCAATAACGAGCATTGTCTACTTCCAACAGACAAATACCAAAGAAATGTCATGTGGAAGTTTGTTTTGCCATTTTCATATACAACAAATAGTAAATCTTTAATGTATTCCTATAATGGCCAGTTGGTGGTGAAGTTTGAAAAAGAGACATGGGAAATTGTTTAATCAACACGTATATACATGATAAAAAATAGTCCATGCTCTTTCATTATTTCCTAGGGTTCATAGGTAATGATTGTAACAAATTCCACTTCAGGAAGTAGGTAAATGACGATATTACCACTTTCGGGTGTTATTTTAGAAAATGACATCCCCAAACTAGTTCATTATTGTACTTCTGTTATCTAAATATAACAACATATAAACTTTATTAGCGCACACAATGAGGCTTGCAATTTCCAATACAATAAAAAAGCAAAGGTTCCTTTTTATATGCAGTTGTTTTACAAGCAAATGCAACTAATATAGCAATCAATAATTGTTCATTATTCGTTTTTCAAGTGATACTTCAATTATATGGTTAATCACACAGTTCTATTGAGTAATTTGGCTTCAAAAACAAGCAAAAACAAAATTAGTCAGTGGCACTTTCAGAATTTTAAATTACTGCATCAAACATTCATAGTTGGTTTCAATTCCATATTTCCCCCGTGGTATTACAATTGGCAGCTTTGCACATTCCATTAACTTTCAATAAAAACACCTTGAAGAAAGAGAGCATTCACAGGTTTCATATAATTCACACCAAAAGGAAAACATCTGCTCGGTGCCACAGGTATTTTAGGTCGTAATTAACTTATTTATAAAAGAAAAAAAGTATGCACATGATTTCCTCAGTACTAAAAAAAAAAAACGATTGTGAGACATGTATATATATATTTTTTTTTAAAAAAATAATTAGTCACCAAATGTTTCATCTGTTTAAGAGTGTGAGACAGGTTGTTAGTCTTTACTTTAATAAAAGTGATATTTTCAACATCAGAAACATTTGTCGAGATACACAGTCACATTCTTCTTCTCCATCTTGTCTGCTTAATATCAGACAAACATAATTAAATTTTTCAAAGCACACATCTCACCCAACAATGAAAAGTCCTTAAATATAGAAGATTAATTATCACGTATTCATAAGCAAGACAAGAACCATGTACTTTATTTACATATTTATTAACATTTTAGAACCCATAACAAGAAAACTAAATAATGCTAATAGTAGTGTCAGTTTTAATCCATTTAAGAATCAGCCTTCTCAGGAGGAAGCTGTTAATAAGCTGTGATGGCTTCCCATCTCCTTGTAACTATCAAACAAAACTACAGATAGTCAGATGAGGAAAGCTAGGGGAACAATGCAATAAAAATCCAGGAAACTAATTCTATCAATGTTCACTATCAAAAAGACAATATTGTACATTTAGTCCCGTCACAAGATAGCAGCTGCCAGAAATTCTGGTCACCTAAAGCCAACACACAATCTTTTGAGCTGTGATTCAATGAAATGAATGTTACAACAACGATAATAGCCTCAGAGACAGTTTGCTAAGCTTCTCCACACACAGTTAAACTGATATAAAACTTGTTTTTAATTTCTTCTACATTTACTATTACTTTTCCCTAGAGACCTTGCATCATCCATAAGTCCTTCCTGTATCAAATAAAACTAAGCATGAGATAAGGAACAGATCTACTGTGTGGTTTACAAGATTTTAGCTGTAGGATTACGGAAATAAAATGGTTCTTTTACAAATAGTATGCCCAAGTAATTGCCACAAATGTAAACAACTGCTAATAAGGCAAAAGGCACAGCACACACATTTAGCATTCAAATAGTTATAGTGAGGTAATAAAGCATATTATACAAACATGCAGGCAAGCACAAAATGCTACAACAATCTTAATGCTACATTCATCAGAGTTTTTAATATACAGTACCATAAAAATTAATAACTTAATGGAAGTACCGTTGAGGTAACTTGTTGCGAGTTACTCTTTGGTATGGTTTTAAATGCAATGAGAAGGATGTTCTGTATGAAGTTCTAAATGACAGTAGTCACTTCCTTGCTATTAAATGCAAGTTCTTTGATGGTGGTGACACACTTCAAGGCTTCTAGATGTGCCACTTCGAGCATGAGAGAGAGAAAGAACAGGTGGCATTTAACCATGTTAAATATGGTGAAGTAGTCAACAATAAGTTACCCCATTTTCCCTACCAAGAAGATAAACACACACACACACACAGGTTTGCATAGAAAATGAGTGATCTGCATGAGAACTGATCTATAAAATAAAAAGAAAATGTCACCATCATTTTAAAATTGTTTTCCTATTTTATTACCCTAAAATAGTTGCTCTCTACTTAGTTGGAGCACCCGTTCTCATGCAGTGTTTTATTTATGCCAATCGTCTGAAAATAAACAGTTTCTCATTAAGAAGAGAAACTAATGGCTTAAATCAAGTTAAAATTGTTCACTTTTGAGTAATCTAATGTTTTCTAAGAAATCATTTTAAGGGACCTGAATTATTACCTGAATGGGGTCATCTTCTGTATCTGCTTATTGCATACAGATAGTATTCTAGTAAAATTTGAAAAATAAAATATTTCTAAAAAATTTCTTTCTTAATCAACGAATTGCTGTTATCTACTAGTGAACTCACTAGTTTAATTTTGTTCAGCTTTAGCTTTGGTCCCTAAGGGACTGGAAGAGTGGAAGGGTGTTATACCTAGCCTTAGTTAAAGCTAAAAGAAAATCTAAAAAGAGGGAGGAAGGGGTAAGATCAATTAATTACATAGCTGCTGAATACTAATTGAGTAAATGACATTATCTGCTCTCTGCATAGCCAGTCCCTTATCTGATTGTAGCAGGGCTAGCCAATGTGGAGGCAGAGCTGAAAGAGGGACCATGTTAGTGCACTCAGGACCCCAGAGACTGGGCACTAAGGAGAAAGTTGTCTGATTACTTTCTACAAATAGCAGAACCTGGAGGTTGGTTGGCTATAATTTTATGCCATACAAAGCAGAAGAGCTGATAGGAGTAATAAATCAGCCTTGCATTTCACTACCTTTGGCATTCAGATCTGAAGAGCTGGTTCATTACTGATGAGATAAGGCTCAGTTAGGAAAGACTTCTTTCTGCAGGGCATCTTCATACCTGCTTACACTCCAGCTGTACTCCATATAATCAAAAAAGTGTGGGAACAAAGAACTCTAACAAAGTCTTGAATAATATATATGGGAATCCCTCTTTCAGGAAAAAAAAACGTAGAATTATTAGGAAGTGTTCAGCATTAATTTATCCAAATGTTTTCAGGTTTTAAAGAGTTAGAATATGGTAAAGTAATAAAAGGATTAGAGATATGTAGTTAGGGGTTATAAGCAGGTGGGCCTGCAAGAAATTCTTAAGGTTTTCTACAGTTAGTAATATTAAAAGGTCATAGTTACAAACTGATAAAGAATCAATGATGCATAAATATTACTGAATAGTATACACTGATAGAGATATCATAGATCAATTTAAAGATCATAGTTATAGACATTTTGCTCCAAGTCATGGCGCCTTCCTGTAAACTAAAGCCTATCTGTTGGCATAGCGATTGGTTCACTGTTAGCTTAGTACAGTAACTTTCCTACTGTAGTTCTTCCTTTCTGTTGGCCAGTTACATTCAAAATTAGTTTCCCTGTAACCAAGAACATTATAGTCTCCCTAAGCATATAAAACAAAGAGAGGGTTATACAACTCATAGGGGAAGTTTCTGCAAAAATGTGTAATTTTATATTACATATTATACATTAAGATTTAAGCTAGAAGTTTAGAGGTTAAGGGTTTTGATATTTTCTTCATTAAAGTTGAAATTATTACTACTTTCGATGCTATAAATGAACTTAAGAATTTGCTCAGCCATGCATGCAAAATTTGCCTTTTGATACCATACAGTATATAAAGGACATCAGATGAAACCTGGCTAAATTAGAATTGTCGTAATGGTATCCAGCCAGGTGGCATTTGAATGTACCTCATATTTCCACAGGTATTGGTAGCTTTAGTAGTTAGGGGATCTCTGAATTTTGCAGTTTTAGCATACATCATTATTATTATTTGATTTATTTTCAGTGTCAAAATTACTAATCACAAATTAATAATAATAATCAGATTGTAATTTTCAAATTAAACTAAGTTTTTATCCACCAAAGAGAATGCCTAAACAAGATAGGGCAGATGTTGGGCCATATTCAGCTATTCCGCGCAAGACTCAAATATGGATGCCAAGAATTTTGAATGTCTTCTGTGGACGTGACTCTACATCGAGAATTATGAAATTGCTGTCAATTTAATATCAAAAATCTAATTCAGAGGCAGCTTCTATGCCATTACCACTATTTTTTTAAACCTGATTATTTAGCCACTTACTGTTTCAAACTATAGTCTGTTGGTTGATAAATTTCCATTTATTTATTATTAACTAGATTTTTGTTAATCACCATTTTTTTCTTTTGATGTTTTTGTTAATAATCAAATTCTGTTCACCTTCAGGTAACATTAATTAGTTAATATTTTTATATTAGTAATTCAGTATGTGAGATTCTTAGCTTTTGAAGTCAGACCATAAAAAGGCACAGCAGCTGTGGTAGAGACAACTAGGTTGCCAAAGTTGCGGACCAGAGTTCGAATCCCAGTCAGAACTGGCTTGGACTGGCAAAAATCCGCGACAGATTCTTACCATACCAGCCAGCTGCGTGAAATTCCTCCAAAGTCTATAAATGAAGAGTTCTAGCAAAGTCTTTCACTCATAGCCTCTCATGCTGAAGGGAAGGGCCATGTAAACAACTTGGTGTGTAAGTGCACAATCCCTACTGTCGAAAGCAAGATAATAGGGATCAGCAACCCCCTTGTAACTTGGGAAGTATATAAGGAAGGAAATAAATTCAAGAAAAAAACTTGCTTAAAATAAAGTTTCCGATATAAAGTAAAATTACCATAGCATTAGAGAATTTTACAAAAGGTGCATATTTTGTGTACTAACCACATTTTCATGCTTGTAATTTCAAGCAAATTCTAATAATGAATAAATCTCTAGTACTAGATATCAATAGTGCATTATGATGACCTTCCTAATGCCACGCTAAATTAACAACTGTAGTTGTATGAACTAAGAGAGACATATCTTTTAAACACCTACCTGGTAGCCATAATTGTGGACTAAATACAAGAATTTAATCAATTTATATATATTCATAGTCATAGTTCCAACAATCTCACTGCAACATATTTTGTTGTGCAATTTTGTGTGTAAAATTCACCTGCTAATATTGATGGAACTTATTTTATTTTCAGCATCTAACACAATTTGTTCAGTCTTCCACTTTAAAGAATCTAGCAGAGAGAACTTAGCTCTTTTAATTTAAATCACAGATCAGTTTCGACTGCTGTCAAGATAGTGATCACACCTTGTTCAGATTTGAAACTTCAAACTTAAGAATCTTTATTTCTGAAACATTTGAATCCTGTTCAAAAGTAAAAAGAAAACCTCCATCCCTTTATAACTTTTCCATTAATTTACATCTTTAAGGCATCCTTTCATCCATTTCTTTACAAATACAGAAGGTAGAGTTTTCTGGTTTTTTGCAACTTTCTTTTGTTTTTGTATTTGTTGTGCCTGATTTGAGTTTATTCAAGTGACACAAAGATAAGGTTTGAAATATTTTATTTATTTATTGAATTTTTGTAATTGTGTTTCATACTGCTATTTTGATATATTTGTTTTTAATTAAAGTCAGTGTGTACATGGGTACATTTTAAATTCTGTCCAAAAGTTTGGGCCAAAATTGTTTTAATTTGCATGAATCAAAAGCCCTAATTGTTTACTAATAGAATATGCCTCCAAATACACATTAAGTTTTGTGTTCAGATCATGCAAGATAGAACAGAAGTTTTCTGTCATCATAGTGCTGTGCTTTTTCGATCCAAAAAGACCAAGAAGAGAATCTTTTTTCATCTGCTCAAATACAGGAAGAAATCCATTGTCCATAGCAATGAGTGATTCGCAAAAATCTCCTCTATCAAAGACAGAACAAGATCAGGCCAACCAATTACTGTCTTAACAAAGAAATTTTTAAAAGTCATAGCCAGTTGGATTTCCTGAAACCAGCAGTAATCCATAAGAAAAATAGCTAAGAAGTTAAAGGTCAGCAAATTGACAGTCCAGAAAGTGGTAAAAAAAGAGCTTAACTTTATCCTTACAAATTCTGGAAAGGCCACTTCCTGACAATGCAGCTCAAAATGACCACATGTTATTTCATGGATCTTGCTCTATCCATCAAGACCAAAAACTATTATCAACCGTAAAAAGGAACCTTCAGTGGATGTTTTGGGCTGGCATCACTGCTGATGGATGGACAAACCCCATTGGTTTTTGTCTCCAAAGGCATTAAAATTAGTGCCAAAATCTACAAAAACAATATTCTGGAAACTCGTATGAAGAGTAATCCTGGACAATCCCCTTGTAATCCAAACATTGCGGATGTGATTATTAGAGAATTTTCCCAACTTGATAAGCAAAGACTATTGGCTGTCACTGCCACCCAATCCGAATCAAATGGATTTGGCTGATTGGAGATTCTGGATAAAAATAATGGCTAAAAACTCTACAAAAATGCCAAAGTGCCAAACAATTGTTGCATAAGGCATGGGTCCAAATCCTTCGTGAACAACTTTGTAACATGGCTGACATTTCCTCACCGTTTCCAAGCTTCAATATCGGAAGCAGATTCGTTGAACGATTTTAATGTCGTGGTAAACTAAAAAAAAAATATTACTAGTTTTTGCATCTGTAGAAATAAGCATTTTGGACAGAACTTAAAACATGTCCTGTAAGTATATAGGCATTGGTGAGTCTACTGTTATGGCTACCAAGTATATGAGTATATGTATGTGTGTGTGTGTGTGTGTGTGCGCGCGCGTGCGTGCATGCATATACCAGTTGAATATCTTCTGCCAAGTGAAGTTTCATTTGTACTTGATATGGTCTATTAGTTGAGTTAGTCTGCTTTCAATTATACCGACTGTTGAAATTAGGATGTAATGAAAACAAAGGCAAAACAGACACTTTCACTCTCATTACCCTGCTAATGGGAGATCCAATTTCTGATTTCAATCAATTTTTTTTTTTTCAGTTTCTTCTTTTCCATCAATGAAAGTTCTACAGCAAAAAGAGAGAAAAAATTACAAACCATTTTCTTTCTCCTGTATGGAATATTACAACACAGTGAAACCAAAGAGATGTCCAAAACACAACCTAAAAAAATATTCCAAAGTTGAATATCAATCTGAAGGCATTTGACCAAAAAGAGAGAGAAAAAAATACAATCTGATTGAAGTTCTTGAAATTGTTTAAAAGTACAGGGAATTTTCTTTTTTCCTAAAATCTCATCTTTGAGAGATGGTATACGATCATTGGATCCTATGTGCATCCTGTTAAACAGGATGCCCTTTTATTAAAAGACTTCTGTCTGCAAGTATAAATATGTGTTTTATTTTTATTACGTTTAGAGAGGGAAACAGGAAGTATTATGTAGCAACATCTGCTTACTGGAGTCAGAAAGATCACACAGGGCAATTTCCATATATTGCCAAAAACTATCTATTAATATATGGGAATAAAATCATCAAGAGCAACAAGACTTTGGGTGAGGTGTTTTGATATTGAAAAAGAGAGAGAGAGACAGCAAATGGCATAAGGAGAAAACAAATAGGGTATTCTGTTAAACTGTGGCAAGAACAGGATCTGAGAGAAGCCCCTTTTCAAATGTTATTCCTGATAGAGAAGACACATATACAAACACATGGGTGTGTGCTGTAGGTCACCAGAAAGAAACTTCCCCACCCTGCAGTGCTGATACAATGGACTTTTACAGATTTGGTTATCCTCAGCTGTTCGGAAGAATGTATGGGTGTGAGTAGTTTAATATACTGTAGATCTCTTCTGGACTTGTCTTGAAACTTCCCCTCTATTAAACCAAATGACATCAGCTGGTGGGTTTCTCAAGGAGTGGCCCTCTATATTCCTTGAAAACACAGAATCAGCTAACACCTGCACCTGCTTCATTTTAATTTTATATCATCTTCCTAAATAAAAAAGGTGTGGGGAAGCCTTGTAATTATTGTTGCTGAGCTATCACCATCATGTCAATTTTAATTTATTTCTTTAATTATGCCCAGGGGGAGGTAAATCAATTTTAAAAAATGTTAATTCTGAGAAAAATGTAAAGACAGACAGTGAACAAAGAGCGAGTAAATAAAGAACTTTTACAGGTCAAACACACACCTTTTTACTAAACCCATTAGGTATATTAAAAAAAAAAACAAGAAATTTTTACCTAATTATACCATAGTCTCAATTTAGAAAGCTTTTTTTTCTTTCCTTAAATAATACAAGTCTTGGAAGTTTACCATTCTTGTCAGGCAAAAGGTAAGTTACATTGTTCACTGGCAAAATATAAAATAAACCAATATTTTAAATGAAGGGTGTAAAACACTAAAAAAAAAAATCTGTAACATCTGTATCATTTTTCCATATTATTAATTTTTATGCAGAAAAATCCTGAAGAAAATTGTTTAAATTTTAAATGCAAAACTTGTTTTATTTATTGTATTGGCTATGGAAAACAGCTGACTCAGGGTGTCATATTTGCATAAATACACTGACTGACTGGTTCAAGTATTAACTTTACACAGTAAATGTTGTCTGTAAATTTATGAAAAGTTCTGATAAAATAACAACAGCAAGCCATTATTAACTACAGCAAAAGTAGAGAAGAGATATGACTATCAAATCCATTCTTAAAATGATTCATACCAGACTATTAATTATGTTTGCAGTAATCTATCTCATTCGTTAATAAATTTTATTACTAAATGAAACAGCTTTTAGTCTTTTGGAATATCATTGAGAATTATTCTGCCTTTGCTCATTAAAATCAATACACTATATTGTGTCACATTTTGTATTGCGAATGGGTTGGTACTTTTAGTAATTTCTAAGGATTGGGTATATCTCTAAGGTGGCAGCTACATAACATAGCACCAACAAATTTATTTAAACAGCTAAGGTTTCTCTGATTTGACTTGATTGCTTACACTGTTGTGGAAGGAATTCCGGAGGGAATAGCTTGGCCTTAGCAACAGCCAGCTAAATATCCAGGAAATGTCTGGGAATTTTCCCTTTGCTAAAGGGAAAAGAAAGAAAAATCCACAAGTGAGCTGCTCTGTCAGGTCCCAAATAAGGGCAATCATGCCCTTCCTTGATATCAAGTCAGGCAGTTCCAGAAAACAAATGAGAAAGTTCCAGGTTCTTACTGACCCAAGGGGCCCAGCAGCCAGCAGATTTACTGGATATGCTGACAAAGTACTGACCCCTTTCAAATGCTCCCAGGCTGGATAAATTTGATAAGGGAAGGGACAGAAAAGGCTGGTATTCTCAGACCCAAAAATTCCCATCTAACACTTCAAAGGCATCTACCCTAAAGTTAGTTCTCTTTGGAGATTCATTATTCAAGAAAAATCTCTGAATACATTTTGATAAGGGCTACTTTAAACAATCCACACACATCCCACAAATACCAAATCAGATCACTACTTTCATAACTCTAATATACACAACTTTTAACTTCTGGTTTAGAGACAACAAACTGAAAAACAAAACAAACAACATAAACAACATACAAACAAAATGCCTTCCTGGATTCCAGCAAGAAGAATCAGAAATGTTCCATTTCAAAAGATCTGAAGTTGGATAAAAGATTTCTCCTGCATTTGGTTAATGAAATTCCTTAGGTCTGCTGAATCTGCTATAATTTAAAGAAATTCTTTCAGGAAGTTAACTGGTGAGAAAATTCTTGTGGGTATAAAGTCACACAAGGAAACCTGCATTAAATGGACACAATAGAAAGCTGCATAGTAATTCAGAAAATGTTTAAATTTAAGAAAAAGCCCCCCCCCCTTTAAATACCTAATCTTCGATTATGAAGACAAGATGGTGAATAGTTATTGATCCAAAGTTAATTAAATCTGTTTTATTGAGTTACATTTTCAATACACTGGAAATTAAACTAGTTATGCTGCTTATAAAAAATATCATGGGTTAATTAACTTCACTTTACCGCGGTTGTGCACTGGGTGACACCTAACCCTGCTACATCGGAAAGTTTTAATAAAGTAAAAAAAAAAAAAAAAAAAAAAAAAAATCCATTAAGAAAAAAAGAAAATCTATAATTAAACAAAACAAGATAATGGCTGGCTGTTGTGCATCTGACATCTTCCCCTCCTGGCCAGTATCTGCTTTCTGGGGAGTGGGAAAGGGAGAAAGGAAAGAATCCAGAAAAATCTAAAGGTGACTCCCACTAACTAGCTGGCAGGGTTAGGATCCCTTGGTGGTAAACAAGACACTCTGCTTTATCAGTCCCACCTTCCCTTCATGGACCCCCACTCCACCAGCAAGACCTGAAAAGGGGGAACCATCCCTCAAGATTCCCTGACAGCCTGATGGCAGATCTGGGAGATAATAGCCCAGAAAACCCTCAAACTATTCCAAAAGGGAGAAGGGTAGTGGATGGGTCAGACAAATTCAACATGGCTCTCCCTCTCCCCTCCAAGTTCTCAACAAGTGGTTCTGCCCACAGGGACATTTCAAACAAACAGTCATTCTCACCATTTTATTTATCCCTGAAAGCTGTTTCTAATGAAAGAAATATTGTAAACCATACAGCTACATAATGATAACAACAAAACAAAAAAATAATAATAAGAGATCGGGTAGCGAGACACAGGGAACTGACTCAGCAACCACCAATAAAATATACAATTTTCTTAAGTCAATGATTATTGCGCTAAACAAAAATGGATATAAAAATGTCTGATGCAGTTTGATAAGAAAGGGTGCATCAAATATATCTGCCACTGAAAAATATAAGAGGTAAAAACAACTTGATCAATGAGGTTTTACCATAAAACAAAAATTCCTGGAAATTGAGAAGTGGCTTTTCTAATAAAGTGATAACACAATGATGCTTTGGTTATTGTGTTTGCTATACAATCCATTGAAAAAAAAAAATGCAAGTGTAGCATGAACTGGCTATAAATGAATAAGCTGCATTTGCAAAGGAAGTTAGTAACAGGATACAATACTGACGTGTTTTTATCATTTGGCGTGTGCAGGTTAAGAACTTGAAGAAACATTAGCTTAGATTTCAGGAAACTTATTTTTCAATAGTCTGCTGATAACCTCCCGAGCATTAATCCACACTGCAATTATTTGTCACTGAGTGATATACAATGATGGAGTACAGCTAACATCCGCATCAACAACAACAAAAGCTAAGTGAAGAAAGATGTCAATAGATTGTTCAAAGCATTATTGCTTATCCATGAATCTAACCGTTGAAGCCAAATATATTTATATTAATTTCAAGAGCAGCTGTATATTCTACACAGGCTGCCATAAATTTGGAGTTTCTGTTAAAACATATCTTAACAATAAAACATTTTACATTAAGTTTGACCTTTGGTTACATAAGACATTTTTCAGCAATTCTTTTCATCGGTGAATCCACACTAAGGTTGCTATTGTATGTATGCATATAAATAATCTTGGCTAATGTAAAAGAATGCAAGTCAGTAAATACTAAGCTCATTATACCTGAAATGCCTAGGGAAAGATAATCTATCAAAATTATAAACAACTGATTTTGTTATTTTTAAAAAAATTTTTTTTTTTTTTACTATATGTATACTAAAGTTTACCTATACTAGATGAGATTAGTCTAAATGACCAAAATTTATCACACAGGTAAATTTTAGACTAAAACAAAATACCTCAATCACAAACATATCTTCTCATTAATATACCACATATGTTTTGTTAATATTGGGAAGATATAAATTCTGTCTGCCTGCTTGTTTGCAGGATGTATGTATTTAATGTATTTACTAAGCACTGAAACAAATTATTTAAAAAAATATAAATTAAAACACAAAAAAGACTGTTTTATCTGGTGATATTGGCATTTTAAAACTTTTGATTTTGCATATACATTGCATTAATATTATCAAAGTTTCCTTTTCGTTCATCTAGGTCACAGACACAACAACAGGTGACTTACTGGTTAATTACTGGACTGCCAGAGCTGGTGGAGCACCGAGTCTGATCCATGGCTAAGGTTGGCTTGATTTGCTGTACCTCTCCTACATCTAAAAATTAAGTTCTAGTAAGGATTTATTTCGCTGTTGAAGTCATAAGTGCCAAGCCCATCATGGCAAAGGATGTAAATATTGCAGCATACTCTCTCCCCAGAGTTATCCCTAAACTGGAGGGGGTTATCCTCCATTGTTATGAGTAGCCATAAATGTGCTTATCTAAACATATTCCTAGAATGATGCAGTTATACAAGTAAACCATTAACGACAAACACAATTCTGACCTTGGTTTCCATAAATAGAGTTTGCAGACATGTTACAAGAAATCGCAATAAACTTCATATGCAATATACTGGTAAAGCAAAATTAATAAAATAAACAACAATGAACAGGACAGCTCCATTTTCTACACCAACAGGGCTACACAATATGGGGCTTTCAAGAATGGTAGTAGAAGACATCCATTATTAATTAAGTCTGTTCTTCAATTCTGTAGACAACCAAGCCTTACAATACCATCTAGATTACCTGCCTGACTTAAATGAAACATCAAATAATCCATACATGTCACAAATTATTGTCAGCTTTTCATTTACTGTGTTTCCATTCACAAGTCATGATGCAATTATGCGAAGCCATTTTTAAATGGATCACTGGATTAAATGTACGGTGCTTGTTTATACGAAAGTTCAGAAGGCAAAACATGGCCATCACATCAGGCCACTGGGAATTAGTTTGTTTGCAACAAAATTTATTTTTACAGATAAAAAAAAAAAAAAACAAAATTAAGAGAATGTAACCAGTTCACAGTAAGGATGCTAAGCTTCACTGATAATATTACATGTAATTAAATTAGCTCTTAAGTATATCTAATTCCTAAAGAATAAAATTAAAATTATTATAATGCTCATTTACCTGTAAAATTTTGCAGGATGCTTCTAACATGTTTTATTGTTACCATCATTTTTAGCAAAAAGATTCTAAAGACAGGTTCCAAAAAGATTTTCTGCTCTTCTATCTGTATCTTTCTAAGTCAAAAAATTCATTTCAAATCTCTTCAGTATATTTATCTTCTCATATTTTATATTTTAATTTAGTATTCTTTTGATGTCTACACTTACAGGATAATCCACACCGCACACACTTAGCAATACTGATATTTTGCTCACTGATGCAGCCACTTGAGTCATCTATTAAACCTTGGTAGGGATTTTTTTGAAAGTCAAGAAGATATCTGTCTAATCAGTTCGAGAAGTCACAAAGAATTAACGTGATTTCAGCTATCATGTTTTCTTCAGGTACTTTGCAGTAGACCATGATGATATTTTGGGAAAGTTAATAAAATGAATAAATAAATAAGAAGAAATACTGTACGTGACGAGGAATTATATATCTTTTTCTTTTTAAAAAAAAATAAATAAAGCAGAAAATAGAATAAATCTTACAAAGTCATCAGTATGGCAAATCATATTTGAAGTATTATCATCGAACAGCTGTTTGGTGTGTAGCATCATGACCTGATATCTTTAGGAGAACTGGCCTGTTAAGAGATTATCTATCACTGAAGCTTTACCACTTTTAAAAGAGGCTGACCTTCAGATGTCATGATAAACACAGAAAATATGAAACAAAAATTCTTTTGGTGTATTATTCATTTTAAAAATGTAACTTGGTGATTAATCGATCTAATTCTTTAAATAATGTTCTACGTTTAATAAAAAACTACAAACCGATTAATCTAATATTGCAAAGTTTTGCAGCAAATATTGGTCGCCTGTCCACAAAAAAGGCCTCCCTCCATACATAACCAAAATGATTAGTGCTACAACTTTTAAGTCTAACGTCTGCCAAAGTCAGATTAAAACTAGCAGCATTAAGATTGAGGAAGAAGGGTAAAAAAAAATGCATCTGGACAAATAATTAGGTGTTGTTTGTTTCTGTATTTTTTAAAACTAGTCAGAGCAGGAAGTGGTAACTTATTCCAGTCTAGAATAGAAAATGAAGTTAATGCTACGAATAGGAATTGAGATCTTTGAAGCTCTGAAAATGTTTTAGTAATAATAATAAAGGGCCAATAGATTAATAGCTTAGATTCTAGCATGATGAAATGAAAACATGTAATGATGGTTAAATATATATATACAGGGTGTCCGTAAAGTTACTATACTGTCTTACAAGTTACTGGTCGTTGTTTCAATGCCGGTACGATGACATTTCTCAGTTTGTCCAGGTACCTTTCTCCTGTAACAGTTCCGTCGAAGAACTGTGGACCCACAATTCCATCAGACGATATTCCTGCCCAGACAGTTATTCCAGGCTGGTTCAATTGGGACGTGATCGTAAACTTGTAAGACTGTATAGTAACTTTACGGACACCCTGTATATAGGCTGAAACGTTTATGGACTTACATAGATAGCTAGGCTCTGATAGATTTGTCTTCCACCTCATACATAAATCCCCTGGCTAAGCATTTGTTGAACCTAATGTATCTCAGCTGCTCACATATGTAAAACAACAACAACAAATATACAAACGGCCACCCCCTGTTATTTTCCTGCTTCAAAACTGCAAGCAGTTTTCTCATTTTTTTACTTCACTTTTCATTCAACTTCTTTCTGCATCAAAAAACTGCACCCTGTACTCTATAAATAATGAACTGATGGATATCTGCGGAAACAAAGACTTTCACTCTTATAAAAAAAAACAAACAAAACAACAACAACACCGTGCAAGTGACAGAGCTAAAATGGCGTCCCTCTTTTATCTTATCACAATAGAGCAGAGAGTGAGTAAGTGATTGTTTCTATTATTACTTCTTTTTTTAACTTGTCCTGCAAAATGTTTGCACACTGCATGAAGCGCAAAGCTGGCTGGAACCAACAAATATTGACAAGTGCCTTTGTTTGCAATCAATTAATTGTCATTGTCTCAACAAAGATGACTTGTTGTTTTACAATTAAATTATTCATGCAGTTGTTCTCCCTGTTTGCTTGCCCAATATTGTCAGGGTTCATAGGCTGACTCAGCACTATTAAAGTGATTTATTTCCAGGAAAAATAGCTGCTGCATGCAACCACAGACTTCTGAAGGGGGTGGGGAGGGGGGAATACCTGGTAATTCAAATTTCAAAATGTCAGGAGCATCAGTACTGGAAGAGGGAATAACACCTACACATCCTGGACAGCAACGATAAGGGTCTTTAAGCATCGCTCAACAAGCAGAAATCTTTTCCCATTGCTACCTCCCTTGCACAACAAACTACAGAGCAGAATCGAAATGAGAGTAAAGAAAATCTGTCAAGAATGTAAAACAACATCTGACGTGGAAACAATGGGCAGCCAATAACGTGTTTTCACCAAAAAAAAAAAGATACTGCGATGGCAGCGGCGTCTGGGTTACCTTTGACTGCGAGTTTCTGATTAAAATTGAAAATGGTGTTTGCCAAAACTTGAAATTGGAAAGTGTAAAGATATCGCAGGTTTAGCAATCACTAAAAAGAACTATACGTAAATAATAAATTTCAGACAAAATATCAATGATCGAATGATGCGTCACATAAAAACTGCGCTGGTTTTTGTCACCTTGCCGTTAAGTGGTTCTGTAGGCAGCGATGTCACTGGCTTTTGGTAATTAAAATACATGCAGATAAAACCGTTCATCTACACTGTATACAAAAAAACATTTAACCTCCACACTCTCCAAACGTTTCAGACATATCTCCTGTAAAAAAAATATTGTCATTCTAAAAACATTTTTTTTTTCCTTCTTTGTAACAAAAATCCTTACCTTAGCACTTAACTACCTCTCTTATTTTTCTTGTTCTGTAGAAGTTTTCATATTATACAGCAAAGACACTACTACATTTGCAGGCTAATTTAATAAAAACCCACTTCTGGTCCCCCCCAACTTCATTTCAGAAATAACGTTTGTATTTTTATATAAAACCCAATGCTAATTGGCCATCTGACAAACATTTAGGCATATCAAAATAAATTGTTCCAGGAAATCTGACAAACTAATTTTTTTTATACCAGGTTTCTTTCTTAAACTCCACTCAGCGGCCTTAATTTTTCTTGACTGCTTTCAGAAACAATCCAATCTGGTAGGAATAAAAAGAAACAATCTACTGATGGATCGCCTTAAATGAGGACTGATTTTGTTGTTGTTGTTAAGTCTTCCATGACATTTAATGACTCCTGTCTTTTCTTTTACATCTGCTTCTGGATCAGCAGAATATGAAAAAAAAAACAACTAACAAACAGCCACTTATTGGATCTAGGGTTGTTTTTTTTTTTAAATCTGTAGCTGCTACATGCATCCTGTAAAAAGATTTCTCTTAATAACCTTTGATGGATCTCTCATCGCCTGAGATAAAGTTTAATTGAACGTCAATTTCCAAGGAGACTAACATAGATGAATACAGGAGCTGTATCAGCTACACATAAATAATAAGCCATCAATACCAGAGCATGGCAGAAGTGCGGCACTTCCAAGCAAATCAATTTTACGTACAATATACTGTTTCTATCAGGTTTCCATGGCCGCTATGATGTATCGATGCAGCTGTACTGATTGAGAACCTGGTCATACTGAAGCAAATGCGTGGGGCAAAATTGATTGAAGGATCTTGTTCCTTACCCTAATACCAGCAAACTGTTTTGTTGGTAAAAATCCATCAGGGACAATCCATGTGACATGTATTATAGGGGATCTTCTGATGAATTACTTCCTGCTTGGCAAAAGGGGTCTCTACAGGATTTAGCTAATTGTGTTTTAAACTCATAAGAGCAAAAAAGTTACCACAAGTATCTGAAATTTGGGTAAGGGAGTTTTAAAAATGTATTTTAAAGATGGGGGGGCGCAGGAGTCGCGTGAAGTAGAAAGAGAAAGTATAAATTATTTTTCTGTCTAAATAAAAAATATATCCAACTATATTTTTAACAGCTACGTGTGATTTACTGATAAACATATAACAGAATTAAAAGAAACGTTCAAAATGTAGCCATCAGGATTTACGAGCAGAGAAAAACCAAAACGATAACCAGAACAACAAAGGGGTCTCAGAGAGAGAGAGAGAGAGAGAGAGAGAGATGACGTTAATAGAGAGAGAGAGAGAGAGAGAGAGAGAGATGACGTTAATAGAGAGAGAGAGAGAAGAGAGAGAGAGAGAGATGACGTTAATAAGAGAGAGAGAGAGAGCGAGAGAGAGAGAGAGGAGAGAGAGATGACGTTAATAAAGAGAGAGAGAGAGAGAGAGAGAGGAGAGAGAGATGACGTTAATAGAGAGAGAGAGAGAAGAGAGAGAGAGATGACATCAGTAAAGAGGTGGGGGGGGGAGAGAGATCAGCTGGAGGCTGTAAAAGGGTAAAATAATGAGACACAAAACAGAAATTAGAGAAATAGGAAAGACAATTTAAAAAAAAAAAAAATTTATCAGCAAAAAATCCAAAGTTCAGAACAAAATTTATTACAAGGATCTAATTTTAAATTAATTTGGCTACCACAGAAAACTATGCTGACTACAGAAAAATTATAACTATATATAAACTAAAAAGAAATAAAATTAATTAAAATTAGTTTGTTTTTTTTTTTAAATAGGCTCTTTCATTATCAGCATCAAGTGCATCAAACATTGGAAATACATTAAAATACCAATGTAAAATGGTAATTTAATAAATTAATTTCACATAAATGTAAGCCCACCATTGAAAATGGAAAATATTTTGATGATCAGTGTTTTATGAAACTAAAGTTCCAACATCAATTTACCGTAATAATTTTTTGTCATAGAAAGTAGAGTATCAGCTCCAGTCACCATGGTAACTAAACTAACTAATGAACTGTTTTGAAGAGGAGGGATACCTCCCCATATAGTTTATGACTGTTTTTTATGCATAGTCATGAGCTGATTATATGAATAAACTAATTTATGCATAAAGTTGAATTTTTAATTAATGAGTGTATTTAGTTGTATATTTCAAATTTAAACAAAATTCAGCTATTTAGAATAAAAGAAAATTGCTGCATTTTTTCTTGTTCATAAAAACAAACAAGCTTATTCAGCATTTAAAAAATAACTTTCTGATATATCACTGACTTCAAGGAAAATTTAATAAATATAAATTTGTAATATTTTCAAACAGGTTTAAGTGGCATTGTAGCTTTTCTGTCAAGAAGACCAAAAACAGCTTTGTTGGGGTGGTGATGGTAGAGGAGTCATAGCTATACATAATGGTATATATCGTAGTTGTACAAGTTAACGCACTGCATGCTGTCTGAGTCAAATCTGACATCATTACTTTTCTATTCTTACTTGAAAGAGGTCAAAACAAAAGATGAGGGTCTCTGGAGTATTGATAAGAGAACGTTTAATCCACTGCTCCTTACACGCATTTCATAATTTCACAATTTGTAATTTCAGTAGCGTAACTGAATTATAAACGGTAATGGAAGTAAATACGTGTCAAATGCCCCTTTAAGTAATATCTACTTCTAAACTTTACAGATACTTTGCTTTTATAAGGAGTGCTCAAATAAAACCTGGCTGATTTGGAATCACCGTAATTGTATCTAGCTGGGTTTTATTTGATCACCAGGTTCAGATAGCAGAACTACATATATTCTTATTATTTTGACCCGCTACCAACTGAGGCTCACTATATTTCATTAATGACTGCATCACCATGGGTAGCCATGATGTTTTCAATCTACAAGAGGAAACTTTGGGCTCCCTCGCCTTCCTGTACCCTCTGGGCATGGAGCTGGTTTTCAGTGTAAGCCTTAGATTGCCCTCATCCTGAGGGAAGGGCTTAAGAATATCAAATAGCTGCAAAGGCGATTTTGTTTTCTTAACTTTTTCATGGGTGAAAATGGCGGGGAAAGAAATACTTAGCCAACAGTTTTTAAAAAGTTCTTGAAGCAAAGGCGTTGTTTCATTGTAATCCAAGCACAGGACAGATGACGGGTCAGGTTTTCTGATGGACCCAAGGTATAAAACTGAGAAATCAAAGCAGATAAGCTGAATTAGGGTTGCTAAACAATGAAAACAAATTAAATCTATAGAGAGATGGATAGCAGAGTCTTTTCAAAAAGGAATCTAATTTCTTTAATGCAATGTCAAATTATGAAGTTTCCCAAATGACTCTTGCCAACCAGAGAACGTTGTTATTGCTGCTGTTATTAGAACATGCATTTTTTTAAAATTCATATAAATATTTAAATAACCTTTTCCAAGAAATGCTAAGTTTTCATTGAAACCAGATGATGTGAGAAATAGCTTCAGTAAAAAAATAATAATTACAAATAAGAAATATTAAATAAAGACTAAGATTGTAAACTCTGAAAGAATTTTGGCTTATCATCTTTTTGGGGCTTTTCTTTTAAGTGGAGCAGGTGAACCAAAATTCTGGTTACCTGCAACATTACTTTATAGCTGATGCTGAAATAGATATCCATTTCTAACCCCATTTAAGAGGGTATGGCTAAGACAAATTACCTTTCTGGATCACAACACAGGTTCTGCCAGAAGCAGTAGAAAGAGATGCTTCAAATATGGCAGGACTATCTTGATTGCAACTCCCTCTTTTCTGTAGACAGTTAATGGGCAAGATAAATAAATGTCCAGATTTACCAAGAATAGCAAAACAGATTGAGATTCAGAGAGGCCATCAACCATGCCAGAAGTTTAGCATGATAAGAATAAATAAATAAATGATATATGAGCTCAACATACAATTTTTATTTCTTTTGTTTCTCTTTTTTTAGAGTATATTCTCATTAAAGGACAATTTTACTATTTTATATCGGAATGTCATGGTAACATTTCCTGCTGATTTAAGTGAATTACAGAGCTAATAATTTAAAAGACTGAACTGTCCCTGCCAGGGCACTGGTGACGGTGAAAAGAAGATAAAACACTGCAATTTTAAATCCTTTATGGATCCGTCAGTAGTTAATACTTTCATGGTAACTGCTTCATTTTAAAAATACCACAAAATTAAACCAAAAAAAAAAAAAAGATATGACAAATTGTTAATTTTTTTAACGATAATCAAGTATTCGTAATATTTTGAAACATGATAAAACTGCTTGTTGGCTATTTAAACCATTAAACTTGCTGCACATTTGGAAAAATTAAAATTGCTACTGTAGTGTTAAATAGCTCTTTTTGACAAAAAATGGTCCCCATGGAAATGAGTTTTACAGATTTTTTTTTTTGGGTTAGAGATTTAAAAAGCCCAGGGCCATGAGTCTGAGTCGACAGATTAGTTGTTCAGTTCTATTTTGCCCCCTTTTTTTTTAATTTAGATATTTTGCATAAGTAAAGACTAAACAAACCATCATAGAAGTCTGAGAATCTGAGCCTGGAAGCGACTTCATATCTTCAACTTAATATAAACAACAGATCTATTAATTTTAACACTTCTCGGGGGTTGCTAGTTTTGGTTCTAAATATTTCATCTTTAACAGACTGCCATTAAAAATAGTTTCTAGATAGACAGCTCAGTAAACCAGACACCTGAATGAAGGAAATAACATGCACCCACCAAAACACACACAATAAAAATTTTTTTTTAAAAAATATTTATGGAAATGATTTCCAAGGGAACATAAATCAACAATAGCTTAGCTTCATAATTCTTCTTTTATCTTCTCTCTCCAATGACTTAAATGTCTGGTCATCAAATTCATTTGTTACTCTGTCGGAGCACCTGTTTTATAACAGCCCAATATAAACTGACAATTTTAAGCCACTGCAAATAAATCTTCGACAGATGTAATTTGGTTTCTTATCTAGGTAAAACTCCAAAGGCAGTAAGTGCACCCCCCCCAATGATACTCATTTCCTGTTCATATTCTAGTAATGAATTTAAAGACCTGATTTAAGAAAAATAAGTTAAAATATTAATTTCTGTGGGTGTGCATTTTTTGGTTCACCTATTTGTTTAACCAAATGTTTGTGATTCAAATAAATCAGAATAACCTTTCTATTGATTTTTTTTAAAAATAGATAATTGTGTAAAATGAAAAGCATACGTTTATTTTCTTTTCCTATTGGAATGTGTGGCAGAACTTTTCTTCTCAAAGATGAACAGTGAAGGAATCAGTGTCAAATAGTAAAGGTTACTGTATTCATACTGTAAAATGTTTGAATTTAAAATCCTCAAAGAAATGGTCTATGGAAATGGCAGATACTTTCCAAGAATCTTCCTGCACCTGGACTTATCAGCAAGAGAGATTAAGAACAATTCAAAGTAGCTATCCAGTGTAACCTAAAATGTGTTAAGCAAAGGCAAAACAGAACCTTAGGTCTACTAAACAAAAAAGTGTGGCAATGAATGACCTGCTGTGGCATAGGACTTGTAAGTTCAATCCCATGGGTTTTTTCTAAGCACCTAAGTTTGCTCTCATATCAAAGTTCAAGTAAGGATGTGCTGAAGACAGAAGTACCAAGACCCACCAGGCACAGAAGCAGTAATACCTATTGGCAGTAATGACAATACACAACCTCATCAGATATGCCTACAGTTTTCAAAAGAAATACTGGAGCCATTAAAACGAAGACATCAAACATTCCAGCTCCTAAACATTGGGCTGGCAGGGTTGCTAAACATAACTTCTACATTAGAAAGGTATATTGGATAGCAGTTAAAAGGTATGGGAGAGCTTTGAGAGGTTTAAATGTAAATAAACATAAACATAGGTAAAAGCCTTCAAAATTTGATTATAGCAAATATGTAATTAATATTTTTCTAAGTAAAAGAAATATTGATAAACAGCATTGGTTTGTGAGAATGAGCTTCTTAAATAGAGTAACTATGTTTTTTTTAATTATTTCTATTCAAGTAAAAGATGTGTATTGTATGTAGAATGATTGATATATACTTTTAAGAAAGGCATTTTCGCAAAACATGCCAAACAAGATTACTATTTTCAAATAAACACTAAGTACCAATAACCTACAACATGGCCATAATTAAAAGACATTGAAAAATGGGAGCATTCTGATAGGGTTCTTGTGTGAAAAAACGGTCCAATGCTAATCCCTAGAAACATACTGTTAGTACATACTCTATGCTTTAATCAGATATCACCTATATTGTTAAAATTAATTTCATGTTATCTAATCAAAATGTTAGAACTTAAAGAGGATGGGATTTTGGTTATAAAATGGAAACAGATATTACATGAAAAATTCAATTTCACAATATTTGGTACTAATCCTACTATAAAACAGATCTGGATAAAGGGTTAATGTTACAGAACACTTGGATACACATTTGCCTATAAGGTTAATGATATATTGTTTTAATCTCTACACAATTAAGTGAAAGGATACTGTTGTATAGGACTAGATTATAAATTTAGCTGAAGTGTTACTGTTATGTAGCACTAGACTACACATTTGGGAGAAAGGCTACTGTCACACTGGGCTACATATTTGGATGTAAAGTCTGTTACATAACAATAGATTGTACATATGGTGGAAGGTGACTGTAATATAGCACTAGATTACATACTACATATCTGGGAAAAAAGATATTTGCTATATAACACTAAACTACATTTCAGTGAAAAGTTACTAATATATAATGCTATACTGTACACAGTTGGGTGCAGGATACTGTTATATAGCACAAGATACCGATCTGGATAAAGAGTTGTTTTTATAAATAGCACTAAGCTACACATTTTGGTAAAAGGTTGCAATTATATAGCACTAGAATACACATTAGGGTAAAGAATTACTGTCATAAATCACTAGATTGCACATTTCGATGAAAGGTTACTAATATATAATGCTAATCTCTACACCTTTCCTTTCAAGTTCTATAACATCAACATTTAAGCTGTGTTGGAAAATTTGAAAAATAGGTTTAAATGGCATTATTAGCAAATCTGTTGTAGTATATTACTGCACATCTTATTCACTTTATCTGTATCATACCCTAAGTATTTCATGAAATTTTGTATCTATATATCATCAATTTTCTGGTTATATCTATCAAAAATGGTAAAAACTCAATTCATTTACCCAATAAAAAAACTATACAAAAGTTATGTCAATTACAAACTGATTTCATGTGACAAATATTTCATAAACTTCATCTTTAATAGTGCTGTTTCTTTTTGTTACTGGAATTAGTGATGACATGCAGTTGATGAAGAAATGAAACATTGCATGAATAATCTCAATTAACTTATTAAAGATCAAAATACGGTATATGATAAATATAAATCTGGGATCCTTCACTTGAGCATGCCATGTTAGCCAAACTTTTTCAATAACCAGTTGATGCAATCTATAACTAGAGTAGATACAAATATTTATACTTAAAATTGCTAAAGATGACATCATATTCTCTTGAGTAAAACACTGCTCAAAAAATGTAGAGATATTACAATATAAATTGCATGAATTTAATAACAATGAAACAGCACATTTAAAAACTGACCATGAAATTTGACATATAAAGTTCATTTTGCACAATATCTGGATTTTGTTTCATGCATTTAGTTACATCATAATGACAACTAATCACTACCCTAATGTCACATGGCTTCTAGTAATATGTATGGCCACCTTTGCCGTGCACTATAGAGTGAACCTGCATCGCACACTAGTAAATTTTGTTTTAAAATATTCACAACAAAATAATACTACTACTTTTGCAAACAGACAACTATTTGGATACCATCACCTTTCTGTCAAAAATGACCAATCATGCTTTGTGTAGATCAAGATTACTTCTGTAAACCCTCTGCAATTCCTTTCGTGGTCAATTCATGATACCTTCTGCAGATAACAAAAACATTACCACTTTGATTACTTCTCTAGCATTCATCTTTCACCCTCAAAAATCTTAATTGGCTATACCAACATCGGCATGATAACAGTAACCCATGTTGAAAATCTGCGGATTTCAATTTACCTTTGAAAGATTACCTACAATTTCAGTTTTAAAGTAAACAAGATTTTGAAAGAAAACTTGACTGAGTAAGCAAAAAAATAATATTTTAAAATATACAAATGAATATGATAAACTAGTTTCAACCAGTCCTTATGTTGTTTTCTTTTTCTTTGTTTATTGTCATACACCTGTAGAATATAGTTTAATGTATGTGTGTGTGCATGTGTGAGATGCATCTTTAAAGAATTTTTTTTTGAAATAGCATGTGTACTAAAAGTGCTTAGTGTAGAGAAGTTTTATCTCCTGCTGGATCGGTCTTCTCTTTGTAGACTAAACACGAAAAACTAAGCAAAGATTTGCTAAGCCAAACTTCCTGAAGACCAAGTTCAACAGAGATGATGTAAAATATTTTTTTTTTTTATTTTAAATTAATGCTGCTAATTTTTTAAATGAAACCTAAAACAAACAAACAAACAAAAAAAATTTATCAAACCAATAAAGTGCAGAAGACTGACAAATTTCACATAAAAAAAAGAGGAAAAAGTATAACATCTGTCAGACCCAAACCTTTTAAACGGAATCCATAATTTTATTGTATTTGGCTCCCTATGTCCATTTGTATGGCGACAGAAGAGAAACAATAACAAGGTTATTGACATGTCGAGTCAGAATGTAAGCCATAGCCTTTTGCGTTTTGACCTGGTGCATGAGTCACATTACACTTTCCAGGTTCTAAGACAACTGAGTCTGCACTGTAAGTGATTCTTTCAAGCCATTAAAACTGGAGGCAATGATAATGATTCTGCTGATGTCAACTATTATGTGACGCTTCGTCATTATGGCTTCCATAAATTGCTGCACTTAGATGGGATTAAAATTAATCACAACCTCAATTTTCTAATGAGGAAAAGAAGTGACCTCAAGTGGCATTTTAGCCAAGCCCTAGTGTAAGGGGAGAGAACCAAATAGGGGTTGGCAGAGATCAATGTCTTTGAAATGACCCACCTCCAATAGAGAAAGTGTAACCTATTTGATAAATTCCCTGGGGTGGAGGCAGAACCCCTTGTCTTCTTGACATGACTTATGGCTACAATGCAATCAAGATCACTAACCACAGGGAACACAACAATAAGATTGATGTCAGAAACAATATTTTCATTTTCATCGGAATTTACTATTTTTTTTTTTAAAAAAACTCAAGTAAAACAAGTTCAATGCTCAGGGTGAATGGTAATCTCCACCTTTTCGTAAGGGTTAAACACTGAGCAATATGATAAATAGGGTGCATAGAACAGAAAGCAATACAAACAGATCAAAGGAAAAAACCACCATTAATATCATCATTTTTTCTACAAGACACTTTAGCCAAAAAAATAACAACAAAACCCCCATCATAATAAAGAAAATAACTCATGCCACTTCTATTACATCAATGCTGTAGATATCATGCACCATATTTTCTCTTCTGCCCATATGGAACTCAGCAAAATATTTACAGCACCTTGTGATATAGAATTATGGGAAAACCTATATATTTCCCTCTCACAGGACTGTAAACCAATTTCAAGTAATTTTTATGCTATGCGTTCCTCATCTTGCAACTGTAACAAAAAGATTCCTTTTCATGAGGCGCCCAAAATTTTTAAAAAATCAACTAAAGAAAATGGCAAGTTTTAATATCAAGTATCCGTTGTATTCGCTGGTTGGTAGAGTGTGCAAATTAATTAGCAATAACATTCAGAAAAATCAAATTCAAATGAATAAATGTTCTGATCATTAAAGTCAGGTTTAAGAATAGCGTTAAATAAAGATTAAATCATTTTGTTTTAATTCGGAGCCAGAAATTATCTGGCTAGATGAATTTGTGAAGTCACCAAATAAAATGGAGACTGTTTAGGTCATACGTGGAGAAAAGACTTAAACAACAAGGCAGGCAGCGAACAAGAATCCCCAAAGACAACATGGGAGCACATCACTGAAATAGAACTAAAAGCCAGTGGAATATCATGAAAGGAAAGGAAAAGTAGCAGCAAAGAACTGTCCATGCTAAAAGAGAGTAATGAAGGTCCTACATTATGGTTGGAATAAAAAGACATGCAAAAAAAAAAGAAGCTGAATTTGAGACTTTTTTTAGTTAATTACATTTTATTTAATAATCAACTAAGTAGTTTGCCTAAAAAAATTTAATCTTTATTCGCAGTGTTTTATTCTGTAAACCCATTTTCACTTTGACTGATTCAATAATTTCAAATTTTAAAGCTTTTTGTTTTCACACATGAGAAATAATTCTATCATGTGTTATTTGCATTATATACCAAGTTTTCCTATATATATCGTGAGTGTGCGCGTGTGTCCCTGACTATGTGCACTAAGAAATACAGGACATTTTATTGGCAAGTCCATAATTATGGCAGCTAACATAAGTGTATATGAATATAAAAAGTAGTAAAGTAATGAAAAACAATGGATAATCAGCTAGCTATCAAAACTGCAAACTTAGTTGTGAACATCACAATGATAAACATATATATATATATATCCAAATACTAAACTAAATATGGGAAACCAATATTATAGTAGTAAGAAAAAAAATGTTTCAGCTTATGTAGTCACATGGCAAATTAATGCAAGTATTTCACCAAAAATACAGGTTTCAATATCTCATGTCAATGTATATTTGCTTCATTAGAGAAAGAGAAAAAAAAGCACTTGTTAATGGAATTGTCTTCCTAAATAATTACAAATTAAGGATTGTCAAGCTCTTTTCAAGTATTTGAGGAAACAAAACTTGATATACATTTTTATGGTTCTATTTGATTTTATTGTTTACTGCTGCTTGCATAGGTTCTGATGGATAATTCATACTATACCTAAATTAAACTTCTGACAGCATCCACCTGCTGTTCAAATGAAGTCAATAAGAAAGCAGTGACATTTTTAGCAAAATGGTGTTGAAACTAATTTGTTTTTCTTAACACGTTACCTGCTACCAAATCTAAAAACATGCATTACCATCCAAGATAAATCTGGCTGCAATAAGCACATTATGGTAGCACAAAAGCCATTTCTAATATTAATGTAATTGTTTTAAATAAAAGCTCTGAATAGAATAAAATAGGTAAGCCCATTATGGCAGCTCCAGGAAGCAAAGAGTTAGCCTAATACTGACAGTTTATGAATCCAGTGATAGGAACCATTGGTTGTTTCATCATAGCTCACCGAGAAAATTATAGGCTTTCATTTGATGAAAAAAAAGCACCTTTACCTCATTTTTGATGACTGATATAAAGAATCAAAAGTCCATCTGCAGTTGATAGTTACATTAAATTTACTCTATCAAATTTAATGTCACAAAGATGGAATCTGTCAAACATTAAAGACAAATTAAAGAAATGATGTAAAGTAAATCAACACTAGCTAATGAAGATGAAGCTTCTTAAAATATGTCAGTCGAGTTAATTTTACATTTTTTTTCTTTTCCTTTCTCCATTTGGCAGCAATAAGGAAAATGCAGCAGGTCTGATGTTAACTGGTTTTAGAAACATTCAGATGCAGCAGTTGCTGTTCGGTTAATCCCTCTCTGAGATGAAAATTTAAAACACGTGCAAGAAACTGAAATTCTTAGTGGCATAAGACGAATATTTTCCAAGTTGCAAATCCTATGACAAAACCAGGTGGATGAAGAAGTCATTTTTAAAATGCAGATATTTTTTTTTTAAATTACTTATTTTAGTTGATCATAAAAATAAAACTAAACTTAATGATAGTAGATGATCAGGGTGCTAAGGTGAGCCATAGTTGTTATTTGTTCTAAGTGAACAACTTTCACTTCAACCACCATTTTCCCCAACTGTATCCACCCAGATAACTTGCTTCCTTTTCTAAGAATCCTCAAATAAATCAGGATAGAGGTTCACAAAGAAAGAAAGAATAATGCAGTTGGTCAAAGGTATTGGTGAAATACTTATTTCAATGGCCTTCAACTTTTTGGAGATGCATACATAACAGGTCACATTTTTCAGAGTGTATTAAGTTTTCATTCGTAAAACAGTTAATATTTTGTACAATGCAAAAAAAAAAATGAATTTTTAATAATTTATTTACTTCTTCTAAATACATATTTCTGTAGGCGATTAACCCTTAGGGCTAACAAAATAACAACACAGAAAAATTAAAAAAAAAAAAAAATAAATTTCCATCTAGTTTACCCAGGAGATTAAAACAATCTTTAGCATAAATATTGTTCATAAACATCTATTTTCCCTCTAGACATTTTTCTTACCATAATTACTGAACCCTACAAATAATGGAGAGTGCTCTTAAGTTCTGCATTCCCCCAGTAGGGTACAAGTGCAGCATTCAAAAGCAGCTGATTTTTGGAAGGATAAAATAAAGACATTTTACAACTAGCTCTTCCACTAAACTAGTTTATCTAGTAATGTATGGAATTTGATGTCGCATTCATAAATACTACATATATATATACATAAAGTACTTTTAATTGTTATACATTCTGGCACATTTAACTTTTCTAATCAACAGTTTTGCCAGGCAACGTGGCTCAGTGGTGAGTGTGTTGGCTTCAGGATCTAGGGGTCCTGGGCTCAATTCCCGCTGTTGGCACATTGTTGTGACCCTTGAGCAAGGTACTTTACCGGATTGCTCCAGTTGCTGCTGGGCAGTGGCCTGTGTAGGCACTCAGACAGAGGAACCAAGAAAGGGCAGAGGACGCTCTATATCCACGACAAAGGCAAGTCTCCTATGATAAGGAAAATTCAGAGGAATAAACCACTGCTGAAGATGGATGCACTGGCCCAGAGTTTGCATAACGACGGTGCAACGCATCCCACTCTTATGAAACGAGTGATCATAGAAGAATAATCAACAGTTTTCATGGAACTGAAAACTGTTTTTCTATCTGCTATTGATGAGCAAGCAAATTTGCATTGTATTTACATTGTTAACCTCTTAATACCAGCAGTGTGGTGAGGAATGCAGTGAACATTTCATAAACCTTTGAGTTAGTATTGGTGAATTGGCTTGCTGTCAGTTTTTTTGCCAAGGTCCAGAGACGTCCTTTCAATCAAATTGAAAATTACCTTGTTGCAAGCCTTCTTTTTGTTTCACAGTTTTCTGAGAAGTGTCCAAAGTTGCATTGATCCATTCCATGTCAAATGGGTTCTAAAGTTCTTCAGCAAATACTTTCCGATTGTTGAGGTGAACTGCAATATCGTAAATCACCTCAAAAAACTTATGTCAGACCAAAAGCTACACAGAAAATGCACACTTTGTCTTAGTTTGATACCACAGCTAAACAAACCAACTAACTCTCTTCTCTGAATGTACTCTGAATTGCATTAAAAGGAAACTTAAAAACACTGTAGCGACATTAGACACAAGGCCAGATAAAAATAATTTCAAACTTTGGATTGCAACATTAGGGGGCATACACCAAGGTACTAAAAATGTTGAAATCAGACCTAAAACAAATATTGACAAGTCCTATGAAAAAAGGCATTTTTGCATGCAACACCCCTAATAAATCATGTGAGTTTCCCTCATAATATCCTAAAACTGTTGTTACTGAAATACAGGTTCTAAGGCTTAACCTTATGAAACAGTCTCACCCTGTACAAAAGATAAAAGTTTCCAGATGTCTGATTGTGTGCATGGCTTTGTAAAAAACTCTGGGTTGTGCATGAAATACTGTGATGGTAGAAGAATCTGATATGAAGACAAGCATGTAGTATTAAAGGTTCTTAGCAACATTTTTAAAAGACATGGACTAACTATATATTTAATAAATCATATTAAATGTCAGTAACTGATATAAATTAATACATAAAGAAAACTTTAAAGCATCATTTATAAGAGACACCAGATTGAAGACTTAAGATAGTGAGTAATTTGCAAAAAGTACATTATCCTCTTTTTCTTGTGGCAGTGAGTGTATGTACATTTTGGTGTAGGTGTGTGCAAGTCCTTTCAGTGGAGAGGTGGTTACCAAAACCGCAATATAGTTTCAGAGGTGGAGCATGAGCTCTGTGAGGTACCCAAAGGCAGTTTTATGAACCCAGACTCCAGGCTAAGAACCATGCTGGTGATCGCTCGGTCTACAATATAAGCCCCCAGGCAGTCAGGCCCCTCAAATTGACAATGCCAATCCAGTGAAACCCTAACTCCTTGAGCAAGAAAGCAAGCCTGGTCAGAAACAAGAGCACACTTTGCTTTTAGTCAAAGGAGGCTGAGTCGAGTGGAGTAATAATGAAGAAAAGGGTAAATAACTATAAGGAAAAGACAGAACAAATTCAACATTAACATTTTTTTAGGTATACAAGACATCTGTTGTAAATTATGACCACCAGAGCAGGGATGCAGATTCAATTTAATGTTTAATAAATAACAAGGACAGTATAATTACTTTCATTAAAAATGTATTATAAAAATTATTTAAGATGTCGAAAACAATCAAACACACCTGCTGTAAACTTTGTTTCTGCAGTAAGCAAGCAAACCAGCTGAGATGAGGATGCTGAGATTAGTAAAGAATGGGCTTTAAAAAATTTAATTAAAGTGTGGAAAAGCTTTGGAAACATCCAGTGAGTTGAATTTAAATAGAAATTCTTTAAAATGTATTTCAGTTTGGTTTGAATTAATAAAAGGAAAACAAAAAAGAAATATAGCATTAAAAATTTCTTTCCCTTTGATGATACCATTTGCTAACATGTTTGTGTGTGATTACAAAATCTTCCATCTTTAAGTTTACCATGATGAATGATTTCTCTGTTTATATTTGAGCCCTGTTTACATTATATTATTTAAAATAATATGTAAATAGTAATAAACCAAAAATAGTTATCAATAATTAGTTTAGATGGTGAGTCATAGCTGGCCGTCTAACTTATTTAAAATCCAAATGAATACCACCTGGGGGTCAAATTGAAGATAATTAACTGAGCATCTATTAAATTTCCTAAACTTTACGCACAACATCCAAACTTTTTGTATGCATTCACCTGAACATGCCAAAACATATAAGTCATTTTGACAAGGTTAAGAAACTAAATAGTTTAAATATGCATAATGAAAGTAAGCATTTTTTTTAAAAAAATTATTAAATCAGATTAAGATGTTTTCTAAAAAATACAAAAGACAACAAATGAAGTTTTGATAATGACCTCAAAAATATGGAGGATCACAATAGAAAAAAAACAAAAAAAAAATTGAATGTTTGTACACAGGCTAAAACTTAAATTAAAACAAATACCTTTCACATTACAGATAATGTTTAATATTGGTTCAGGTTGGCCAAAGGGAGAGTTCTTCTACTGTAGCCCTTGTAGCCAATTTTTCAATATTATGTTATAATCACCCAGGTTCATGTTATGTGGGCAAGATGGCTTTCACAGTATGTGAGAGCTCAGAAAAGAAGCAAGACCTGCGCTCAATTCATTTACTTTGCCATCTGCTAGTACAGCCCAGGATACCCCAGGCTTTACTCTGGGGACCAATTTACTAGGAAGCTAACAGATTTATAAACCCCTTATAAGATCCTTGTCCACTGAGACATCATTCTAAAATGAAGATTACCAAATATTGTCCAAGTAAATTGTCCTTAGAAATCTGAATATTAACATTACTAATATTAATAATAATAATAACAATAATCTCTCAATGACTTCTGCTAGAGAGCTGACCCCCCCATGAAATAACACTGTACTTTATCAAAGTTTTGATAAACCAGAATTCCAGTGATTGCTTTCATATGCTCCCTCATTCAAGTACTTAGTGGGTTCATCCTTCTGTTCTTTCAAACCCGGATTAAGTCCATTTCACAAGACACTAGGGGGTTAATAACTGTCAAACAAAATTGCAAGCATACATGTAAAATTGACGGCTTTCACACAAGCCTGGCCAAGTGAATACTGCAGCAAACAACTTCCATCTTGATTTGGTTTTTTAGCTTCCAGCCAAGAAAGCTTCTTGGTGACAATTTATGAACAAAGCACTTCATTATGTTTCATTTCAATAAAAAACTAATAATGTTAATTTTATTATTATTTATAATAATACAAAAAAGAATAATAGAAAAAAAATTACTATTATTTTCCATTGGCAGTTATTGTTTTTCTAATACAAATTTTGAAATCATATTAACAGGAAAGCTCTCTTCCAGAACACAGTTTGGATGAAATTGCTTCATAATTGTCTACTATTAGATTTTGAGGCTATGAAATAAAATCAAATTTTGTGAATTAACAACTAAAGTGCAAAATGCTTTATAATGAAGAAACTGATGCCATTTTGAGGAAGAAACAACTAGAAGTCTTCACACTGAGCTTCACAAACATTTTATGTATAATCAGCAGAATATGCCCCCCCCCCTCCAACCAATGTAGAAAATCTGCAGATATTCCCTGCTATTTTTTCGCACTAACATTTAATGATTATTATGCTAAAGTGACATTAAAAGAGTTAACGTTAAGCATATTTAACTTTCAACAATAGTTTGAGAAACAGAAAGAAAACAAAAAACAAAACAAAATTATTCTTTCCAGTGAGCAACAAAATTATGTTGTAGCTAAACTGTTTCTTAAATAATGGTTTGTTCAGGTGGAAGAGATGTGATTCTGATGTTTCATTTGTTGGATAGCCCAAGGCAGTTAATTGATAATTATATAATTATTCATAACAAGTAAGCATTGATAGTGAATTAGTATGCAGAATGTGTTGAAATAACAACGTGCATGCTTATTTGCATGCACACCTGGTAGTGGTCCATTTTAACTAAATCATCCTTGTTTTGGATAAGTGTCCTGCATGACCCATAATGGTAGCCAGAACATAATCTATACTCCGTTTGTATCTGTGAATAGTTTCAAGTTTTGGAAACCCATTATAAACGGAATGCCTTAAGTACAATACATTAAAAGATCTCAGGATAAAGCTGAAAAAAAAATACAACAAATATGTGGAATCCATTTGATTATCTACAGTATTAGTGTATAGCTAAAGGCATATCAATCTAGTTTTTGTCACTAAATTAGTAATAGAGTGAACGAATGATCAAAATCAACTGAACAATTGTTAAAACATTTTTTCTCCCGATTAAATCAACAATTACAGAACAGTTTTATCACTTGTTATTATTACAGTATATTAATTTGTTGCAGAAAAAACCAAATAAAATTTAGTATGACAACTTCTTTTAATTCAAGCATATTGGTAGGAAGACGACTTATTGCTCTGCTGATAATCCAGGTGTTCCCACAGATACTAGCTTGGATTTATATCAAAGGTTTTGGTGCACAGGGAAAAAGTTAAATGTCAGACAAGAAGTTTTCCTTGTAGCACCATCCCGCTAAAGAATATGGGCTTCTCATGCTTTATTATAAAAAATGGTAGGAATTTTAAAATAGCAACGTTTCCAGCAAAACTCAGGTATTCTTCAACAAACAGCAATTTTGTCTTTACTCTACACCAAAATGCAGGCCATGGGCTAAGATATTGAGATTGAAAATGTTTTTTTCTAAACCCAGATGCAATTCCTAAACATGAACTGCTGAAACTTGGAATTATTGGAGAAGAGCCATCATGAGTATTCTGCTGGCAGGTAGGTCTGTGGTTCAGTGCTATACATGAGAGGAACACTAGAGGTGGTTTCCTGCTGCCTTTCTCAAGAAATGCAGGTCTGCAACAAAAGCCCTAATAGGACTCTTCATTTTGAAACATGGGAATAAACCCCAATAGCCAAGTGATGAAGAGCGAGAAGCAAGCAAGACAGTTCCAACTGGGATTTAGACTCTGACATCCTCTGAAAAGACCTTTCAAAGTATTGATTCTTTTGAACAGAATAAATTTATTACATGCAACCAGTTTGTAGCCAAGTCACTGAAAATGATATTGAACCTTTTTTGTCTCATCTCTGTTGCACGGGTGATATCAACAGGAGAATCTTGATCATGTGCAGCAACAGCTTTTGCAAATTTTGCAAGAATATCGGCCAAAGAACAGTGAGAAGTGTGAAATCCTCAGCAATCTATCACAGACACTTAATGACCAATAATACAACTTTTTTTTCTGTCATGTTGATAGTGCATACTGGTTTTCTATCCAGCTAGATGCTCCCCCCATACAGTTAATTAGTATTAAAGTGAGAAACAAAACTTGCCTACATTACAGCTTTAAATGGTTTCAAAGACAGGCTCAATTTCCTTGTTTCGGTGATGTAAAAATAGTTAGATCTTGGAAACTCCTACCTAAAGCTACATGAATTACAAGTAACCAAACCAGCAGTAATGGAAGTTGCTTAAATTATAATTTCATTTGGCATTGCCGGAGGATAATATTTTTCATCTTCAGTAATTTTGGGATATAAGAACAAATTTTCAGATAAATGATATAAAAGTTTTTATCAAAATATAATGTCAGCGACTTGTATTAAGAAAATACTTTTGGCTGTATTTTGTGAATTTAATTAATAGTTTTTATTTAATTATTAAGCTGATAACAGATTCATAAAGAAAAAAATAAGCTTAATTTGAGGCTAAATTGATAATTAACTTGCCCTAGAAAAAAAATGAAGGTATGGTTTTTAAACAAAGCAACATTTTAAACTTCTAAAGCATGTATTAAAATAAATTACCTTCATCTGTTGGACAAGGTGCACACTTTGAGATATTTAAATCAGCTAGAAACAGCCCCAGATTTTATTGACCTTTAGTACATCAACATAAAAGTTGCAAACTAAAAAATGATGACAGGGTATGATCCCTGAAATGGTATTTTAGAATTTTGTTCTAATACTGAGAGAAGCAAACCATAAATAAATTCCTCTGTTTACTTTTCTCATTTTTTGCAAACACTGAACCTAGACTTTATTAGTTGAATAAGATAACTGGATTATTGTCCTACCCAGCCACACATTGATTTCTATACTTTCAGTTATCCATTCTTCAGAAAGCCTATATTTATTTCATAACAGCAAGACAACTATTACTGCAGTGGCAAATTGCAAAAGTCTAACACACAACATTTTTTAAACTTACTGATATTTTTATCAACAGAGAACTTCAGATACCCCTACCCAATTTGTTTTGAAGAGTTAAAGCAGCCATGTCCATGACACCTGCATAGTAACTGCAGTGGAGTTCTGTGAGAAATGGGTTGAACAAAGGTTGGGTGTAAAATTATTTGTGAGAGGGTCTTCTGATGATGAATTCCAGCAAACCATCATCTCTAGTTATGTGTTTAAAACTCAGTTAAAACAACAATCGTAGTATCTAGCTCTATTAACAAAAGTTTCACAGTATACCAGAGTTAGTATAACACTGAAGTCGACTTGCCTTGAAGGTTTCAGTATTTAATAGGAATAGCTTTCCTTGTTCTTGTGTGCCACCCAGTTCCGTATGCTCCAATAGTTTTTTTTTTTTTTTAATCCTCTTCCATGTAGGACAATATAGACAGAACTAGCAGCCAAGAGTTATAACCTAATAACCTAGTGAAGGCAATGGCAAAAATGTCTACCAAGTCATTTGGAACAAATCTTCGTAATGAGGGATAGCATCACAGCCATAACATTCTGTTATAGAAATATTAAAAGACTATAGATAAAGTGAACACATGTAAAATAGCAGTTATAAAAATAATAGTTATTAAAAAAAAACAACAGATATTTAGGTATTGGCTACAAGTAGAAGCGTGAGACAGAAAGTCATCTTTATTTCAGCTTTAATGTCAGTTGTAGTAATGAATAGGCATTACCAGTAAAAATACCAAAAGGGAGATAACTGGTTCCAAAAAAAAAAAAAAAAAAACAGTAACAAAAAAAATTGCAGCATTTAATTTCTCATCTAAGATTAATTAGTTGGGGAAAATATCTTTGAAAATTATTCTCCATTGAAATTGCAAGGCAATCTCTTTCTGTTTTTTTTTTCATTTCAATTACAGCAATGTGTAAAACATTACGTAGCACTTGGCAGGAACATATGACACCATTAATCTGTGTGGCATTTGTTTCTCACCTGATGGTAACCATGCTGCTTTTTATGTTCCAATGTTTTAAATGAAAGAAAAAGAAGTTTTATTACAACTTTCTCTGCAAAATGGAAAAAACCGTTCTGACAAATAGTCTATCAGGGCATCTTGTTGCTAATCCTTCTTCTGCCAGCTTTCTTTCTGATTGACGTACCTGTCGATTTAAACTGATCCAGTGCACTTTAAATTGGTTTTTGGATGTCTAATTTTTTTATAATTGTTATCAAGAAACCAAACAAAAAATTGGAATGCCAATACTTTTCAGTTAAGTTAATCCTAGAATGTTTCTAGCTGTTCCAGTTTATCAGCCATAAATGAAGAATAATGTAGATCTGATCCATTAATTAACCAATCAAAACCATTCACTTTTATATTGTTTTTTAATGAGGAAAAGAAATTAATAGTTGTAAAAAAATTTGTATTTGTTGTTAAATGAAACTAGTGGCTACAAGACGTACTATCGAACAAAAGATTTAGCTTGCCTTTGCTTTATTTAAAGAGAAAAACGACACAAAAAAGTTATGTAATTACAAGCAAATTTGCTTATTCTACTGGAAGGACATCGAGTTTAAATGTGCATTCAGGCAAAATTCCAATCGTGTGGAAAAAAAATTCAGTGAAGGGGAAGAAGTTATTATTTTCTCCGTAAAGCACTGTTCTGTTCACAGTTCGTTTACTGATTGAGGTTTCATTAAAAATGACCTACCTGCATGTGTATGACCAAGTGGTCTTTAATGTTGAGCGGTTTAGTATGGATTTTTACAACCCTTGGGTTATTTACTCACCAGAAAGCTGATGAGCTATGTGAAAGGATGATGACCTGAGAAGTAATGAGATACCAGAACACATTTCTGCTATACTAAGCCCACCCCTCTCTCTTCAAAAATGCCAATGTTCTCTCTCAGAATGGCAAAAGTTTACAGCAAAGAGTATGAGATCTCTTTTTGTAACTGCTGCTGAAAGTGACATCAAATACAGGTGATTTAATAAGAAGAAAAGCATATAAACAATAACAATATTAATAATATAGATATTAGTAGAGATTGTGTCCCATCAAAAGTAGAAAAGATATGAACACTTCCACAAAAATATTGGTCAAAGCATATTTATTTTTGTATCTTCCTATAAAAGAAATCAAAAAAAATCAAATCAAATTCCTGAATGATCATCAAGAATGGTTCTCTATTTTTTGCTCCAAGGGGTCATTGAACCTGTTGGGGTAGGCAACTTGCCACAAAAACAAAATGCTATTGCATAAGTCTGGTTATTGTTGTAGAATAGCCCTAGCAAAGGACCTTTTCCACCAGTATTCCACATATAAGTCCTAAGACAGATAGCAACAATTGCAATGCAACTATTCTGGGCACAAAAAGATTCTGCAAATTCAACCTCATGGATAAAAAAAAAAATACCTAATATGTCAGCTTTGTCAACTAGATGATCTGACTGCTAAACCTGCCTTACTGTGTTTTTTCCATTGAAAATGTGAGAAAATAAATTTTGGGGGATATGACCATTTATAAACATGCTTCCCTCTCATCAAGTGGCAAACTTCATTCTAATCATTCATGGAATAAGACAACAACAACAACAACAAAAATGGCAACCATGTAAATCATTGTTTTTTTTTTTAAAGATATATGTATTTTCTTTTTAAAATTCAACATGACATTGCATTATCTGTTTCTTTTGTGTGCAGTTATTGTCAGTGATATGAAAATTCTGGAAGTCTACATATATAAGTGATTTTTTTAGATAACAGAAGCTAGAGAATTTTTATTCAGTCACTCACTCACACACACACACAGTGTGCCATCGCCATTTCAAAGGTGGACCATCCTGGATCACATTCATGGTCCAAGACTGATTAGAGAAAAGGGATACTAGCATGGTGGGTTCTTACCCAATCCTTTCATGTTACCCAAAAACAGAACTCTATATTTCTACATGTGGGGGGGAAGCAGGACTAGCTGGAAGTAAACCATGTGGCCAGCTGATGAAGAGAAGAAACCAACCCAGACCAAGTCAGTCCATTGTCATGCCCTTAACTTTAGCAGTTAGTAGACTAACCATCACACCACCTATTCCCATAAAGCAATGCTTAAAAGCTGTAAATCTTTGCAAAAGAAAAACTGGCTAAAGACAAAAAAAAAGATGATCTTCCACTTTAATACTGCTCATATGTTTGATAGATAATATGGAATGGAATTCACAAATATGGTATTTCATAAGGCTTTGTAGATTTTCTTGCAAAACATTTACAAAATGTAATAACTAAATATTTCTAGTAATATATTTAAATATCATTTTGCAAATATATAGATATTAAGTCAAAACTTGAATTACAAAAATTGTATATATAACATTGATTTATTTGGAGTATTTGTAACTGATCAACAATCAAAAACAAAAATAAAAACTTTTAGAATTTTACTTGACTATAAAGAAAAACAATTTATATTAGTAATATTTCATTGTTTAGAAAAAACAAAAAAAAACTTTTCTACCATTTTAATATTAACACAGACTTAAGTCTACCTAAAACAAATTTTAAAAGAAAAATTTGACTTTTTTTTTTTTGTTGTTATAAACTACTTTAGTCAAACTTAGAGATGTCAAAACCAAAAACCCAGCTTTATTTTCTGTCTGTCTGTCTGTCTGCCAACCCCTCCCTTTCCAGGGCTGATGAATGATACCATATTTTCAATATCAAGACAGGCAGTCATTACTGTTGTAATCTAGTCTGTCAGATAAAATTAGAACAGTCAAAACTCCAAGACTTGTGAAAAAATATAGATATATAAACAAATAGATATGAATTAATGTAAATGTAACATGAGAATGTCGAAAAAGAAAGAAATGGACAAGTGAAGAAACATCATTGACCTTCATTCTGGGTGTCCTAACAGGAAATAGCTAGGTTGGACAACAATTTCTGATCACCAGCAATCAATGAGAAAGTTACCCAAACCATTTTTTCAGGATATAACACAAAGACAGTAGCTAATGAAATTCCACAGCCGGGCTAATGTTGTTGGCAGTAGCTATTCTCTGATGACAATGAACAACTCATGAATGCTGTAACTGTTAAATGACACACACACACACCAAAAAAAGGACGGCAATTGCATCTCTTTAACAAAATTCCCTTCACACATTTTAAAATAATAATCAACTAAACAAGAGATCAGAATTCCAAAGTTTATTTTTTAAAAACTGGCATTATTCTTTGTATAGTTCCAAAGATGGGGGGAAAATGGGAATGGAAAGAAATCAACGTGTCTGCAGATCTTTTTGTGCAAATTTGCTAATATCTTGTGATTTCCAGGTTATTAGCTATTCGTTCCTTACATCAAAGGTGGAAGAGGAAGAAACTTGCAATGTATTTAATTTGCATTCATCAAAGTCCATTTAAAACAATTTTTCTATATGCACACACATCTCAGCAAGATCTACCACTCCTAAGTTCTTATGAATCAAGACTTGCATTTTATTTATATAGCAGATTAATAAAAGAAATATCACAGAATCTAATTTATTTTGCCTTTGGCCTGCCTGTCTGGCTGGAAAGGTTAGGCATGTCGAGACCGATTTTCAGATTTGACGTGTTGAGGCCTTTTTCCCATGATTGTTTTTTTTTTGGCTGTGGAAGTGATCATTCCCAACTCAAAGCTTCGGCTTCAACCAACATGGGTCGCTTACGCGGCCCTCACACTGGTCACTTTGGCGCCTCAACACGGCCTTTTAGGCCTACACCAGGAGCTTGCTCCACACATGGCTTTGGCCTCCTCCACTCCCTTCTCCTCAGAGATAAACACACATACACTAACTTTACACTTGCACCTGCATGCATGCACCACACAAAGAGAAAAAAAAAAGATATAATAAAAGAAAAAAACTATTTATATTGTTACACCCAATTTTGGTTACAACTTTAGTTATAACTATTCAAAACTCCCTTTAAGTGATCTTCATAACAAATGTTCATATGTACAATAAGAACATTAACCCACAATACTCAGCTCCGCCTTGGGAAGGAAATGCCATCATGGCGAAAACTTGTTCTATTGTGTTTAGATCACATTCATGTTACAAAGATGACAAACACAGGGAAAACATTTTTTCATGCAAATGGCTTCCGCAAATCTTGTAAGACTTGATCTTGCTTGAGACAAGGGCACTTGTAATCTAGCGACTAAAGGCCATACTTACTACCAGCCATGACTTCAAATGTACAGATCTCTAAATGATAAAAAATTCAGTATATGCCAATGCAGATTCACAGCATAGATTCATCCAAGCATGACCATGTTTCCATGCTCTAAGTCTTGCCAGGGTGATGCTTACAAGCGAAAACCATTAAATAAAAACTCTATTTATATTCTCAAATAGCTAAAAACTTACTTATTTGCACATACATCACATTTAATTTTGCTGTTGTTAAAAATACAACTTTTAAATTATTTCTTTCCATTCTAAAACATGACAACTGTTATTAAAGGAAAATGAAAACAAAGCTATTATCCACTGTTCTGATGCTATCATCTTTTCTGGTATATATTACAGCGCTGCAGATTACAAAATGAAATTAGATGCGTAACAAAGCTCTTCACATTAATTATCCAATAAACTGGATGGAAAAAATCTCTCTTTAGCAATGAACTATCTATGATGTGAAGAACTGAAAAATGAATCGCACATTAAAAATGAGTTGTAACCAGTGAAAAGTGTGGGTGTGAGATTTCTTTGGACAGTGTAAAATCCTGTGCTGATATCTCTATTAACTGGACTTGTAATCGCCAGAGTTTAATTTGAGATGACCTGGGGTGGGAGGAGGGTAGCTTGTCTAAACTTTAACCACCTACTAAAGTCTGACATATCAAAGACCATGAGTAACAATAGGAATTTACTAATCAAGGACGACTAAAACAATACAGCCCTACTTTTGCCTTGGGGAGGGGCATGTCCAAGCAACCATGCCATAAAGTCAGGTTTACAGGGCTTCAGTAATTTGGGGTCCTTTTGTCAGTGCTTACAGTACAGTGATGGAATCAAAATGCAATAATGAAGTTGTGCCATAGCATTTCACAGAGACAATTCGTTTCTCACTTTTGTTGGAATTCTACAGCAAGAGCAAATAGTTTCCCATGTGCACAAAACCAGGACAGCAATAAAAATACAAAAAATAGAACTTAGAAAATCCTAGTTTTCTGAACCAGAATCTTACCAGTAGTGTAGACATACAGCCCCCTACTGGTGGTTAGAAGTACTAGAAAGGTTTACCAACAGAAAAGCAGTAATGAGCACAACAGCGAATTCGGAATATTTATGCTGGACAGAATTAACCTTTACTTCAACTTTAATTTCTGCTATGAAAAACCAAAACACTATCTTCCTGTTATTTACATGACATCAAATGTGACAGACAGTAAGTCTCATCTAAAAATGGCCTTTTATTCCTTTATGACACATTTCTCTCCAAGGTAGCAACCGGGATTGGCCATGACCAATAAGTTACCGAAAAGGCTTTGTACTATATTTTACCAACAGTTTACATGCAGGTTAGAAGATACTATTGAAAAAGATACACACATCAGTTACTGGTGCAAGTTACGAGTATGCAGTTTTTTTTCCCAACTTAACCTTTCACAGTAAAATAACAAAAATTTCTAGCTAGATTTGGATTATACTGGATGTCAAACCAGTTGTGTAAATGCAGAAAAAAAGACAAGACAGACAAGCTTTTAAAAATTTCCACCTTGAGAGAGAAAGAAGTTGCATTGTCTAACATTATTCCAGATAAAAACATAATGTTCTGGAATCATAGCAATTTTGAGAGCATTTTAATTAGCATTTTCCCTAACGTTTTTACCCAAATAAACTGTCAATAACTGAGAATTATCTATCCAGCATTTTTTTTGGGGGGGTCTTCTTAATTAATTAAAATTTGGTTTATTCTCTTATCTTATTTACATTATTTAATTTAATAGTGATTTTCATATTTGATAATGTAAAACATTAAGTGAAATGTTTTTAGTGACAAAATAATAATTTGTGCATGGCTGATGAAACAAAGTTATCTTTCTGGTTGATTTGTAATTTTGTACCATTCAGAAAGGTTAATTTTTTTATCCCACTCTTATCAGAACTGTGAAGCAAAATTAAAGTCAGGCAGACTCACCAACAGAATATGTGAAACTTCTGTTAATCAATAACCATCTTGTCCTTTCATGACTTTCAGTTATGAAATCAGGGAATTGGGAACTCGCTGGCTGAAGGAAAACTAACCCTGTAAGTCTCACTGTTGCTCTTTTTCTAAAGGTTTGCTTAACAAGAGTAAATTCTAAAAAAAAAAACAAAAAAACAAAAATAAATAAATAAATGGGTTTACATTACCAGGTGGCATACTTACTATACATTTCCAAAAAGAATTTTAGTCAAATATTTAAAGATATCAATCATCGCTGACAGAACCACCTAGTTTGGTATATTTAGGATGACTCAACCAAAGTTTACGAAAACTTGTCAGAAAGAATCCCAACAATATATCCCATGTTTGTTTGTTTTCATTATTTTGGCTGTCAAAAACCAGCTAAAACTTGAAAAGACTAGATAGCTACAGCTGCTGCTCCATCAACTGCATGGTGGATGCGGTAATCCATGACTGAGATCAGAAGAAGAAAATTAATTTTTGTCTACTTATACTTGTGAGAAGAAAGTTTATCTTTATCACCAGAGTTGATTAGATATTTGGAAACAGTCAGTAATGTAGTCTATCACCAAGTAGAAGCACCGAAGCAGAAACTTTATAAGGGTTTAAAATCTTGTCAATCTTGGCGGGAGGTAAAATAAGAATTCTCTATCATGTGGAAACTTCCTGGCCCTCTGACTTACCTTATAACCTCATAAAAATGGAAAAAATATAGAATAAGTTCAAGCTTTTCCCCATCACCATAACATTAATAATATGCATCTGTGATGTTTCACTGCCATCATCAGTATATCCATTAAACCAAGCCCTGGTAATAGTGACAATTGGTGAAATGTAAATTAGTTGGGTAAATCAGTTATTACTAATAAAGTTATAGCAGTTTCTTTGAGCATTTCTGTCAAAAATTTAAAAACAGCAAAAAGGGCTACATGTATATAGTTGACAAATAATATAAAAATCAAGATTAATTTTTGAAAAAATATTAATTCCAACTCATCTCTTATCCTCCATTGATTTAATCAGATACTGGTAATCATCTTTCCCAACCTTCTTCTGTACAACATAGGTATCAATCATAATGGTGCTATACATGACCTTAGTCCACAACAACATTAATCTAACTTGCAGTAATTGATTGATAATTGTTGCAACTTTAATTGACAAAGAACCAAAAATGCCACATTGATATAGTATTTAAGCGACATTAAGAGAGAAGTAACAGATATCCTGGTATGTCAGATACTAAAGATGAAGGAGAATTTTTGTTTTGTGTTGGTTAGCTGAATTACTCCAGAAGAAAGTACAACAGCTACATATCTGACAAGGTATTGATCTTATTATAGTAATGTTTAAATAACAGCAGTCACCTGAATTTTTCTTGGTGGGGAGGTACCTTGAGAATAACAGAGAAAGTCTGAGAATACCTATTATCCATGAGAGAGAGAGAGACAGTTCAACACATGGAAAACACAATAGAGAGAATGTGTGTGTGGATGGAAAGATTTGGAATCATATCTTGAGAGTTTTTTTTTGTAAATTTTGCATGTAAATAATTAACAAATATAGTTTATAAATTCTTAATAAATGAAATATCTAAGAGTTAAAATATCGACAAATATTTTCTATCTGGTTCATATTTACCTGAGCAGATTTACAGGTTAATACTGATTTCTTTTTCAGCCAAACAGCTTCAAGAAAAATTGCCATACAAAACCAGTGAAACTGCAGGAAGAATACAAATTTAAAATAGCACAACTTTTACCTAAATACCACACATTATGCACCTGTTGCTTGGTCAAACACAATAATAATAATAATATAATAATAATAATAATAATAATAATAATAATAATAATTTAGTGATTAGAGTTGAACCAATTATTATTATTGAGTCACTACAACTTCAGAACATAAAAAAAATTGATAAGTTATCTGAGATTAAAAAGATTTTTTTCTTCTGAAAATCAGAACCCTCATAAATTTTGGGTACCAACCTACCCCAATTTTTACAAGCGATTAAGACCTCTAAATATCCAATCTGTCTTTGTTGGTTTTGTCATTATTTTCTTAATTTTACACAGCTATTCAAAAAAAAAAATATTAACCCTAAATACAATGTTTTGGAATTCATTTTCTATTTTCAAATGCAATTATACAAAGGTAGAAGAAAAAATTTCTTCCTATTGAGTCCTGTTTTGTTAGGCTCACCAGCCATTTAAAATACCAACATGGAAGATTATATACTCACAGAATTCAAAGTTCTGTTTACATCACTTAACAATACTTGCAAACTTTTTTCTGCAAAAGGACTGGCCCCTGTTTTTGTTAGATTACCCATGGTTTAAATTAATCCTAAAAAGGGCCAAGGGCATGAAAAGGGCTTTCTTTGAATGGGGGGAGGAAGAGTCGACATGACACGGTGGAAGAATATCTTGGCCTTACCTAAACCATGCGGTTTAAAAATTATAGCCATAAACTCATTTTGGAACAATCCCAAATACCGATCTCATTCTGTCTGAAATTCTAACTCCAAATCCATTTCCATTACATTTCTGTAGAATTTTTTCTTTAATTGCTATCAACATCTGATAATTTAGTCTGCTTTTCACTTTTCTTGTGGTTATTGGGCCAAGATTTTTGTTTTTGGTGCTGCGAATGAGTAACAATGTCCATAACAACCTGATTTATCTATCTGTTTATTGTAGTTTTCAGTAAAACAGTTTTTCTAACTGCTGTTTTCATATATCAGTTTTTACATAAATGTAAGTGACCAACTCAAGTTTATTATTAAAATACATAACCATAGTTCTGAAATTTCTTAAAAAAAGATTTCCATGTATTAGTGATTTCAACAAACAGGGAACTTCGAGTTTATTGTGTAGGCCCCTCCTGTTTGTGTGGGTGTACCCTTCAGACTGGAAGAAAACAAATGCCTTTAACAAGTGCCTCTGTGATGAAAGATGCATTCAGCAGAGAAATCCAGGTGAAGCTGGACCAACGTATTACTTCACATGTGCATTAAATGGAAACTTGATGGCCTGGTGACTACTGTAGCAAGCTGAAAAGACTGAAGTGCAAGAGAGCATGAAAGAAAGGATAGATTCAGAGAGCTTTATCATCTTTGTTTTGAGCTTTTAAAATTTGGCTACATTTATTTACAGAGAAATGTGCAGAAGGTCAATGTTAAGAGTTTTACCACCTGATCTAATGTATTTACATTTAAAATATTTAAAAGGACAGCCATTATATAAGTTGAATAACTTTGTAGCTGCTCCTTTGTAATTTACTCTAATCAACTATTCAGAGAAACTCCCTGACCATCACTTGAATTGCTATACTTTCAATCACATTCTGGTTGCATGTAACTTTAGATTAGACCATATCACATATACACTAAAAGAATATTCCAACAAAGGATATTTTTAAAATTAAAAACACAGTTGGTCTGTTATTATTAAGGTTTATAAAAATAATAAGTCTGCTTCTCAGAGTTTGGTCAAAACCAGCTGCATCAAGAGCTGTTTGTTAAACTGAAATGATGGAAAAGAATAATGCATGAGTTTTGAAACAGATACCCTTTAAAGACTAAATTTTTTCAAGCTGTGAGAAGCTTAAGTTTTTGTTGTAGTTTTCCACAAATATGATCAGGTATTGTGTTTGTACTAGTTAAGGAGCATTTGAAATTCAAATTTGGCTGTAGTCTAGATTTATGAAGCTGTTTAAATTGCAATTGCTGAGCTAGTTAACCTAATTTTATGTTGCTTTTCAGAAGTACCTCCAAATCAAACTTTGACAAATAGTATTAGAAGAAAAAAAAAAACAGTAACATTTGTCTTCTGGTGAAAAGATGTCAAGTCTGAATGTATTTATTGTACTAAACTGAAGAACAAACAGTCCTAAGTTGCTAAAAACAATTTATAAGCGTCAAAGTTTATACCTATTCACTTTTAGAAAACTGTGAACCTGTATCTAAACAAATTAAAAATGACATTAAAGTATTTCTACAAGAGGAAATTACAGTTATCTATTCAAGACAAGGTAAGTGATCCAGTTTCTCTCTGCCCTTTGCATCAAAGATATAAAAGAAAAAAACATCACGGAACAAATTTGCTTCTCAAAAATTCGTTTTTAATCTTATGAATGAATAGATGAAAATTAATTCTCCCAAGTAATCATGCAGATTCTCCATAGTTTGAACTCATGATTACAGTGCCTGAGCAATTGATGAAGAAGCTGTGACATGACCTCTCATCCAATCCCTGAAGCTGCAAGCAGCTTTGGCTGCTCCATCAATTGCTGGGTGTCAGGTGATATGGTCACAAGTTCAAACCACAGGGAATCTGTGCAATTATGAGAAGTTTGCACAAAAAGAAAATTAATCTTCCTATCTGCTGTTTGTTTTTCTGAGTATTTGATAGAATGCATTTAAAAGAAAAACAAAAAAAATCAACTTGGGTTGCCTAATATTTAGGTTTGTGGTAACTGATTTATTTACCGACATTTATTTTTTGGAAAAAAGATGAGTCAAGTGAAGAAAGGATGAATATTTAAAAGTCTATGGTCTGTCAGTCTCAAAGTGCCTTTTTTTATTTTTTTAAACAAAATTTTAATGACAGAGTTATGTTCCCCTTCCACTCTTTCAGTACTTCATTGCAGAAACCTAATTTAGCAGTTCTTTGGTTGATTTTTGTTCTTTTAAAAGTTAAACATTAAAAAAATAAATAAAGTTATTAGTGATCTAGACATCTTTGACCCATTTGAAAATAAATCTTTTAAACAAATCTGTAAGAATTAGAGGCAAGACCACAATAAAAATTAGAATGTCAAAAGATGCCATCAATATTATGTCCTTTGTACTCAAAAGAATAATAAAATAGGGAGAGATATCAGATTCTTGTGCTGAATTATACACAGGAAAGTCATTGTATTATATTCTTTAAGACACAAGTAAATCTGAGACAGTTTCACACAAGGAGATACTGCAGTAGATGTGCTGCTAACCTCTGTATGCACTGTTATTCTCTACTATGTTTAGAAAACTGACTACAGAGAGTTTTCTCTGCAGATCTCTTATGTGCCAAAGAAGTTTTTAAAAAAAGGTAGAAAGCCAACATGTTGGGAAAATAACAATAATTAATATCAATTTGAAACTGATTAATACTATTATATATTTGTGCTGTTTTAATATATTTACATGCTTACCTTTGTATCTAGTAATATTTTCAAACACAAAATCAAAAATAGTAAAATCCCATTGCAGAATTCATAAAGATCAACTGGAAAGTATGCCACGGAATTTAGTACACACCAGAAAAAATAAAACACAGGTGAGTAATTTGAATTAGTACTCTTGTTTTTTAATCAACAAGATGTTAGTCCAAGTGATTTTCTAACAATAGCATCCAGTACAATTGACAAAAAGCATTCGTGCATGCAAACAAAGCTTAAGAAATACCTTCTCACGCCTGAGAATATTCTGTTAGTCTTTAGCACACCTGTCTGTCTTCTAAAATTACTCTCTTTAATTTGTTTCCCTTTTCTGACTGTCGCCAAGTGAACTGGACTAAATGGCAAACCATAAAAACTGCTGATAAAATCAGATGTCAGCTTAAGATCAATCCTCTTAAACTAAAAACAAACATACTAATAAACAAATAATATCACAAAGGCTGGGTTGGTTAGCTAATCATCAAAACTATAGTGTTACCCCCAAAATCAAAATTATTATTAGTTTTATTTACATATTATTTTCAGTTAGATACAGAGGATTAAAAAAGTAAAGAAAACAATATTTTCTAAAAAAGAAACTAATTAAAAAACAGTATACATCATCATCATTAAATACAAAAATTGGTATCCTTCATACAAAGGCAGAGAATTGTTTTTAAAAAATCAAACAAAAATAATATTGCAATTAACTGAGGTGAATTCAAGTGGATAATCAATTAGAAAATCTTCAGAGAACCTTTTTCTTCTTCTTCTTCTTTTTTTTTTTAAAGATAAGAAATCGCTCATACTAAATTAGAGTTGTATTAGCAAGAAATCAGAGTAGTGTCTGTCGAAAAGTGGCTCGGTGCATTGATGGAACCATGGGAAGTATACTATTGGTCGTCCTGTTTTATCTATGAAATAATCATAAAATAAACAAAAAAAAAAAAAAAAACAACCAAAAAAACTACATCACAGATCAGGAAGAAATCTGAAGACAATTACAGCCAGCAGGAAATGCTATAGCCATTTTCACCTTCCTGGACCCTTAAATCTGACATTCTCCTCCTATTAACAGGGAGTCTGGCCAAGCCATAAATTAATAGACTAACTTCCTTTGTGATGACTGTAGGTATTTTTCAAAGAAGCCTCCTTTTAATTTTGGTGCCTTGCCCCTAACCCCTCCCGGGGCTCTGAGTTCATGTCAGGATTAATTTGCAAATCCTTCCTGTTTGAGAAAGTTGAAGTCAATTTACTTTTCCTAAACAAGATGCAGTCTATGTAGGAGGCTTTTAAAAGTGACACGACTCAGCTGGTAAGACCAGCTAAATGCAGTATATAACTCAATAAAGTTGGTTTAATATCAGTATAAAGTAAATATGATTATCCCTAAGTCAGTGCCAAGTGAATTAATAGCTAATTATTTGGAAACATTAATTATGAAGAAGCAGCACATGTCATTGAAAAGCTGGGTTTTGTGTCTCGGTAAATGATTTTTTTTTAAAAAAAGTAAATTCAAAACATCTGGTGTTTGTGTAAATTTGTAAAAAAACAAAAACAAAGAAAAACTATCATAAAATAAAAAAAAATAATTATTACTACTGACATTCTCAGACTTAATTAACAATTTTTTTCTTGACTAAAGAAGAAGAAGAAGAAGAAATAAGGGGGGGGAGAGAAACTCAATCCATTAATCTCATTATAGACTGAATGCATGTGTAGCAGAGGGAGGGGGAAATTAATAGTATCATTATACATAGGAAAGAAAGAAAGCAGGTATGAGTGAGAAAATAGAGGTGAGAGGAAACGGTTATTCATGAGAATAGTATCTGCGTCTAAAAGGAGTTTGTCTCCTCGGTAACTTTGTTCTAAGCCCGACCAGACTTAAACTGAAAGAAGAGTGGCAGAACATCTTTTGTGACCGTTTTTCTAAACAGCTTTAACCCAAACCTAAACAATTCTTTCACTAATAGCAACAACAGGGAAAAAAAAAAAAAACAACATGAGCAAACCGAATTATCTGCTGTTTCCATCACTACAAAATAGCTTGGGATGATTTATTTCGCTGCAGAAAGTCAGGTTTTGAAAGATAAGTAAATGAAGAAAATGGTGTACCATACAAAGAAAACAGTCCGCAGTGATGTGTGTAGTATATTCAATATTTTGGTTCATCTTAGAAAGAGGAGGGAAAAGGAAAAAAAACATTGTAAAAGAAAGTGTGGCCGATAAGGTAATAACAACAACAATTATAGCTAAATACATTTTAAAAATCTAATCATAAGTTTGCTGTACTTTTTTTTCTTGTTTTTCACCCGGACTTACAAAATTGCAAAACAAATTACCTTTAACTGAAAAGCCAGCCAATGTTTTAAGTTAAAAGAGGGGGTGGTGGGCTGTGTCAGTAGGAAAATGTGCAATATTATGAATCATTTAAATACAACAACACTGCTTAAATAAATATTTTTTAAAAAAAAAAAAAAGATGATAGAATTCAAGCTGTTCACAGCAAATCTAACTTACAACATTTTTACCCCAGGAAATATTCTGTAAAAACATGCATTTTATTGGTGTTATTTCCACCTGCGTGTTAAATTATCGTCATGTCTGTTCTTTTCTAAAGAGTTGATAATACCATCCTTAGACCGATACAGCTTCTTTTTCCAGTGAAATCAAATCTCCATTTCATTTACTGAAATTAAGCACCAAAGGGCCATCCCATCTTTACATAGCATTTATTATCTCTCACATTCAATATCACACAAGAGCCATCTGAAAATGGTCTTTAGTATTTAGTATGTTTGTAGTCTTCATTAGAGACTATATCGCAACCTTTAACTATGGACTGTATTCATGAGCCATTGTACAAGATTGCCTTTTGAAGCACTAAGCTAAATTTTAAAACTTATGAAAAAAAAATATTTGATAAAGTATATAAATTTGTTCTCCTATTAATACCATTTTAATTTGTACATTGAAAAGTCAATAACTCTAAGCATATATATATATATATATACCTTCTGTTGATGATACACTGAATATTTTGTGATTGTTAACATATCCTAGGAAGTAGTACACAGTTAATTTCTCAATTCACTATCAATTTATTGAGAAACTATCATCAATAAAAACAAAATTGCTACAAAGTTGACAGTGGAGTCTAAAAACTACAGGTATGACATTCAAGTGCACTCCTCTTTCACTGGTTAGCTTAGAATTATCTACTCCTGGCAATTCTAATGAGAATCTTCTGATAAATGACTAATTTGAATTGTACAACTCCAAAAATGAAAATGCAAATTTCTTTTTTAATGTGGAAAGTTTCTTAGTAAGAGCAGAGAATTTACTTGAAGCAGGATAATATAAATTAGCAAAGCATAAAAACATTTAATATTTGGAGAGAGAAAAAAAGTAACATCTGTTCACAGCTATTGTATTTGCATTTAGGATTATGACCCAGAGGGGGGGGTGGATGAATGGGTATATTTAGCAACTTTATACACACCATGTTTTTAGGGATGAAACAAAATCAAATCCAGCTGATACTGGTTCATTTGAGAGATGGGACCAGCAAGCTACACCATGACTAGGCCCTCTTTTTCATCAGAAGCCATAAATTTATCATTTTCTTTGTTTGGTATTTCTTGAAATTCTCGATTCTTATCTTAGATAGAGAAATTGGCCAGAAAATGAACCATTCTACAACTCTGTTCCCTTTTTTTAAAAAAAATAATTACATGTAGTTGGAATGTTTGAAAATGTGTACACATAAATTAAATATTAAACCCTTCCATTCCCTCTAACAAGTGCAAGCTTTCTTTTTTTTTTTTAAATTTAAGAAAGACTGTCCTAACAAAGCTCCAAGGTCCTATTAAACAAAAGGTTCTCTACTTCCTGGAACTCTTTAATAATAAGAAAGAAAAAAAGGGGGGGTAATAGCTTTCCAAAATCTAATTTGACCTTATGACAAGCTATCTAGAGAATCAACAGTTGACCAGAAGTGACTTTAAAAAAATAAAAAAAAAAAAAACACAAAAAAGTAAAATAAATATGAAAATTTTACCAGCTGGTATGAACAACTGGAGATTTTATCATTTCTTAACCCATCATAAATTGTTGAAGAATGGTGTGTGTGTGTGTGTGTGTGGAAGCCTTAGAGATAGATCTATTGCTGGATTTGTCTTTGTCTAGCACAGGCCATAAATGTAAGCTCACCAATAAATAATAATCCATTCAGCACAGGGGAGGTAATTTTGATGGGAAAAAAAAATTTTTTTTAAAGAAATGTATCGTTATTTTTTCTTCTTCTTTTAAAGAAATCGTTTAGAGAAGTTTAATCAGTCATGCTTTGTTTGACAGACCAAACCCGCTGAACCATGGTGGCTAAAAACTATTCCAAAAACAAAACAAAATGAATGGGAAGCCGACTAAAATGGTATAAAACTAAAAGGAAAACAAAGAACATTGAGAACAGAGCCGCCATCAGTGGAGAACAGAGACTTGCCAAACAACTGAAACAATCCATCAGGCATCAGGAGGACATTTCACTTACAAAAGACAACATTTATTTAACATTCTCTCTAAGACATATGTTTATACTACCTGCAACTATACTTACTAATAAAGTGATTTCTGTAAAGATATATTGCTGTTAGGTCCATAATTATGCCACCAGAGTGCATGGTGATTTAAAAAGCATTCAAATGCATATTATATTAAAGGAGGAAGCAGTTTCATTACTATGTAAAAATTCCAACAACAAAAAAAAGGATAAAAAGTCACAACAACATAAATAAATACATGCATGTTCAAATGAAACCAGACTAAAATAGCATTAGCATAACGGCACCTGACTAGCTTTCATCTGAATGTCTCTACTATATACATACACACATTTATTACACTTCAAAATATTGTTAAAAAGCACATCTTGCATTATCGATGCAACAAAAAAAAATTAATACTATATCAAACTAATACAAGTCAATAATAGCTATTTGATCTTAAGCAATTAATCTCGGTTCTCCATTCTGTATTTTTTTTTTTAGGTTTTTTCCACTGAAAGAAGCTTACTTCCATCAAAGCTTTTGCTTATTTTACTGTATTTCCTGGTTATTAGATTTTCCTTTCTTTTTTTCTTTCAAATTTGTTAGCAATAGTTTTTATTTTCTTTAACAATTGCCTGCATAAAGCAATGGAGATTTTAAATATATATAATATGACTAAAGACAACCTTCTCTTCAAATACTGTAAGACGAAAATTGATTTTTGTTTGTTTCCCTCAGTTTCACGAGGCCAGCATGTTTTCTCCATTTCTAAGATCGTAAATATTAGGAGAAAAAAAGAAAAAAAAGCCTAATCAAAACATTTCAATACTGCCCCACCATAATGCATTTTGCTTTTAGTTGCTTTTGTTTCCTCTTCTGCCAGGCTGAGTAAGACAGCAATGTTGCCTTTCTTCCAGCAAAAACACAATCTAAATATACTATACAAAATGGTTATCAGTGCAGAGCGCCTAGCTGATGTAATGTAAAAAAAAATAAACAAAAGACGGTAAACTAATCACAACTGCTCATTTAATTCAAAATTAACTCCAATGTCCACTGATACAATGCATATGTTTGCATAAACTAAAAATCTGATGACCTATTCAACATGTAAAGTCACCCTTAGGGAACCTGCTTATTAGCAACAGGAAAAAGGTGAATTTACTTAACAGATGTGGAAATAAGGATAATCATTTTTCTACAGAGCTGACTGTTATCCAAAGATGGATTGGATGAAGTACAATTACTTGACCATCTTCTCAGGACAGTAGACAAGCACAAGTCGTCATTTGTTTGTTGTACTATAATAAAACCATATGAGGTAGATAGGAAAGATGTCAGCTTTATTTCAGGATGGTGAACTTAAGTAACAAGTTGGGCGAGAGAGAACAGTTTGTTGTTTCTCTTCTATTTGGAACTTATCCCTTTAAAAAAATGCATTAATTAAACCTAGCATTACTGCAATTGCACTTTTATACAGCCAGCTGCCCATCATCACAAGGAGACAAAACAACTGATGAGTCATACAGATTGAGCCCATCACCTCTGAATGTCTACACGTTTTTTTCGACAATAAATTTTAAATTACCTCAGCATTTTTAATTAAAATTATATCCTAAATTATATATATATTTTAAAATGATACAATTAAATACATTGAATTAGAAATATCCGGGCTAGAAAAAAAGACTTGAAATTCCAACTTTGTATTCAAATGTAACAAAAACAAACAAGAAAAAAGCTTTTTTTGGCAGAATATATTGAGACTATTTCTGATTATATACATTTTCATTACTCTGCATGTATTGCAAATGGCAGCCTTTCACCAGCTGTAGATTTAATTAGTTTTGACTTCAATGTCAGCTATACATTACAAGTCCCTTCAAATTTTTTATGTCATAAAATGAGTTTGCGTTCTTCATATGACAGGGCACTGGTGCTAGATTTCTGCTAACTCACCATAGACCTAAAGCAATTTTTTTTCTTCTTTTTCTGCCTGATGTTGAGTTGGTATGGTGTTTGAAATCATGCGAATGTTGAAAGCCAGGTCCGAGGAAAATCTCAGTGACACACATTGGGAAGGAAACAGTTTTAAAATGGTTTTGATGCATTCTAGTGCACATAATACAAACTGTCAAATCATCAGTTTAGCGTAAAGATGATATATATGAATGAGAAATGATTGTGGGGTTTAATGAATCTGGGCTAATTGATTTTCAACAGGTGGCAGTGGACTTACCTGTTAGTAATTATTTCACTGCTACATGTAAAAGAAATTAAGCAGAATAATAAATATTACAACAGAAGCGGCTTCATCTGTAAAATCTACAATCATAAATATAATACATTTATACTTCCTTTGATTGTTTGGATGTTCTCCAGTTTTCAGGGGGAGGAGCAAATAACAGTTTATCATAAATTTCTTAGCATCACTAATCTAATCAGATATGTCTGTGTATCTTCAGGGGACATATGGAAGTGTTTGGGCAAGATTTATGCATCCTTTCATACCTTCACCACATACCTTGGAGCTAACAAGCTAGAGCCAGAATTCTTGCCTCTCCATTTCTGAAATGTTGTCTTTTATTAAGTTTAACAGACTGCTCCAACCTACCAAGATGACAACCAGGGTCATGACAACAAATATAACTTCATTTGCAGATAATTATTGAAAATAGTTTGCTTTTATTGAAGAAACAACCATCACATTCTGACTAAGCTGTGAAAAACATGAGCCCTTGCATAGGCCACAGACCTTGTGACCACTGAACTAAACATTATTTTGTGGCAAAATGATCCAGTGCTGGAGATAAAAAGGAAACTAAGGTCATTTAAAGCAGCTATGCATACAATATGAATCCAAGTTTTATTTGAAGATAATTTAGGAAAATACCCATAATGCAGTGCTATGAAATCTCATGCTTAGCTTGTGATCATTACCAGTCACTTCTGGACATTTAGATATCAAATCAATATGGCAGATGGCAATACAATACTAAAAAGCTTGGTCATAAAAAGTACAGCAGCAAAAGAATTAGGCTTGAATATGCATTGAAAAGTGAAAAATCTCCTCACAGGAAATTCCGAGTTTTCAGTGTGTTACACTATGGAGAGGTTTTCTAAATTATTAGCAGATAGAAAAACTGATTCAGGCTGCATACACCACCTCCATTTAAGATGTTAAAACTAAAATGTTTGCAATAATATGAGTTCATATAAATCTAAAAAGCTGAGTATGACAGAGACCAGAAAGGCTCTGCGACATTTTCTTTTGTCCAAAATGCAAGTAAAAATGCTGATTTCTTGGAACATTAGCGATCTAAGTAATGTTTTGTAATGTGAAATAAAATAAAATTAAATAATTTTTCATATTAAAGAAAACATTTTGAATCATTTCCAATATTAATTCTCAACATCAGTATTATAACAAATTAAATTAAAGCTACACAAACAGTGCATCATCCTGTGTGTGTATCAGGATGCATTATATAAAAATTATCAGTATATATATTTCAAAGGATAGGCTTTAATGAACATTGCTTCTAGTTGTAATTTTTGCTACAAATACTAAAAACCAAGTGATCTTATGTAAACAAGAAAGTTTCCCTGAAAGATTCTCTATTTAAGTGACATAATAATAAAATAATACAAGAATATATTTTAAAAGGAGATCTGAAATAAATGAGATACTGTAAATCATTCAACTAATACTAGCTTTTGATCATCTGAATTAGTCCTTACACTATATTAATGTTTAACTTTCTAAAACAAAAACAGTAACAAAAGTCAAATTCCATATCCACAGATATGCAATTTCATCTCTGGATTATTGTAAAAAATGATGTGGTTCACTGAAGCAATTAGTTATTATATTCTGGACCAAATAGGATAATCAATACTTGACCAAACATAAAATTGTTTTTAATGTCCAGCTCATGTGGTGCTCCAGTCGAGTGGGAGGCCTGGTCTGTTTACAAACAGGTCAACCTACTAGAACTTTTCCAATTAGTAAAGGTAGAAAACCCACTGAAAATGGGCTAATAGAGAAGAGCAAGAAAAACTAGTTTGTGCTGGATAGACTCTCAAACACAACTCAGGCCAACCGAACGCCAAACCACAGCTATTTACATGCGAGCGAACATGAGTGCGCTATGCACCGAGTCTAAATTACATAATGGCATACCCCTATCCACGGATCCTCAACATTTTGTCGGTGGTTTCGGTTGTGAAGTTAGCTCTGTCTCTACTTTTCTTTGCTCACATTTTTGACAAGGAAGAAGTCAAATAATTATTTTTCCTTAATTTATAGAGACAAGGAGAGTGTAAAAATTGAAACAAATCACTATCTGCTGTCAATTAAGAAAGCATTTCCATAATGCAACATTATGAAGGCTTAAATCCCTCCATATGGTGCAAAGCTTCTCTTGGATCTTATTCACATTATAAATTCTATTTGTGTGTGGTGTGTGAACAACTTTTAACAAAGTTAAAATAGTTCCAAGAAGTCTTGCTGTTTACAAATCATTGCTTTCTTAAACATTTATTTCTAATTTAACTATTTCAAGCTTCAACTTTCTCAATGGCCGTGGCTTTGACGTGTTTTTTTAACAACATGTATAAACCCAATAACATATGCAGAAGCACATTGGCAGCAAAAGTGTTAGGTAAATCTGCTTCGTCTCATTTAACTTACTAGATGCTTCCAGTTAAGCGAAGCATTCGATAAATATATCATTTACAGTGGCAGCACAGTTTAATCTGTTCAACATTTGAAACCTGCTTGATGCTTGGTGAACTCTTGTTTTCGGTCCAAGGCAGCTGCAAAAAATGACAGTTTTTGAACCCCCTGCTTAAGGTTTTGAAGGCAGGGGTCATTAATCGAATTATCCTTGTCAGTGACGATGCTATAAGCAAATACGTTGTAATTACATTAATGTGGACAGTTTATACAGAAACAAATGTTGAAATAAATTTTTAACGAAATCTCTTCATTGGTTTGTTAACATTTTTCATGTCCTTAAGTAAAAAAAATGTCATCTCAAATTTGCATGAAAAAAAAAAAAATTAATATATTGGATAAAGTTCCATCATGGAATTCATATTGACCAATATTCCACAACTAAATCCAGACATGTTATTTAAATAAATGAAGTAACACTTTCAAAATATTGACATGAAACAGACATTGTTATAGTAAGATTTCATATGGTTTTTGTTTACTTATTTATACACATGATTACATTCCAGTTATGAAACGTTAAATGACAAAAGAATAATTAAGTTGTCACAGGAAAATACTGGAATTTAAGAGAGTTAATATATATTTTTTTTTCCCCTAGTGGTGTCTGTCAGATGTATTGCATGGCTACAAAAACTCATAGATGTAATCTCTTTAGATTCTGTTTCTAGATGGTAGCTGAAAGTCGCATAATATCAGCAGCGTGGTGGAACACACAGGAGTATAGTTTTAGAAGATATTATGACTCTGCCCACAGGCATCTGCATGAGAGTAAATATGGCTACCGGAACCTGATTTTGGTCAATTAGCCAATATGCCCAGCGGTTAGGGATAAATTGAATTGTGTACATAGAGCCACATATGGACTCTGTTAGGTTGGCAGGTGGCTGAAAGCCCCAAAGATAGTTAATAAGTAAACAGGCAAAGGAAGAGGAACATAAAATATCAAAGATAATAAACAATGATATCTGTGACATCATCATCTCTTCACATTTAGACATATTTATTGTTGTTACCTTTCTTTACATTTGCCATGACTGGTGTGCTTAACCTGAATTAAATGCAAGTGCTACAGGGAAATCTTTGATTCTTTAAAGAAAGAAAAGAGAGGTCAAATGATTTGATAATTGTCTGGAATACACTACTGTCAAAAACAAGCATAAAAATATATTAATAGATTGTCATTTTTAGTGAGTACACTATAGGTATGGCTGACTTTTAGCAACTTAATATCTTGGTTACCAAATACTGAAGAAACGTCATTATGCATTTATTTGCCCATCTCTTTCCAAAAGGTTTTCTAACCCTCTTAGCAAAAACAAAAACAAACAGTAAAAGTGTAACTGTGTTCATTAGCTGAGCTTGCTTAACTAACAATACCAAGTTTCCATTAAGGGGCAGTGTTCAGATTCAGAAAGTAGAGTGCAGAGTTTCCAAGTGGCGTCCATGAACGGAAACCTTACATTTCAGCCAGTGAAATGTAAAAGGAGCACCTAGGAAATTGGCATTTTAATATGAAAACATATCACTGTGGGCAAACTATAAGATCTCAACTTTGTACTGAAAAATAAATAAAATAGCCAATGCAGCACCACTGACAGCTACAACGTTTAGATTTAAGAGGTAGTAATTTTTCCCCCTAGAACGGACTTGGGACCAGATGGCCTATAATAAAAAAAAAAACTTAATATCAAACCGTCTATGAACAGACTTCTACACCAGAAGATGGTTACCAAAATAACGCTTACCATCTTTTCAATTATTATTACTTCACACTAAGATATTTCCCAAAACGTTGGACGGTAACAGTCTAATGGTTTCGGATGGTGTTGGAATTTTCAGTAACTAAACTGATACACCAGCTGTCAGATATGTATATTAATGAACATGGCCAATCTCTTGATGTCGTACTAAGTCCGTACACATCCCAAAATTTAAGAAAATTATTAAAGCAGGGGTCCATTAATAATCTATGATTGGCAAACATGCAATGTTTTTTTTTTCTTCTTTATGATTGGAAGATAAAAACAAAATTCCCTAAAAAGGACAGCATTCAAAAAATTGTTTCAATTCTTTAAACAATTTCCAAATATTTTGATATATATAAATATGTATTTTAAATTTATTTATTTATCTATTTTCCGAAGTGTACTAGAGTTGCCTGAATAATCAGCTGTGAAACTACCTGGCAGTCCCGTGCACAAACACAAGTTAATAAATAAATAATATAGGTAAACTTCACATAAATTTTTTTGATGATACCACAGATTCTCAAGTGAAATAAAATACTGATGACGGATATTACTTTAAAAATAACAATATTTAAAGTCACCACTGACAGCAGGGTTCACGTTCTAAAATAATGAGTTCTTTCTGTAGCTTACCTGAATCTAATTACACACAAAGAAGGACTAGCAATGCCATTTCCTACAAGCGGCGATGATTTTTTCCAAGTTATATCTTGTATTATAAAAAGAAACTGTTTAATTTAAAATACGAGGTACATCTAATTTCTTTTTTTCATTTTTTCTTCTTCTTTCTTTCTCTGCTTGTTTTAAATTCTGTTTCCGCCCTATTTCTCTCTTTCCTGTGCAACAATATTCAATTTCTATGTTCAAAGAGTTTCTTACAAATTATTATTCACAGGTAATAAAAAATCACTTCTTTTTTTCCCCTGTTTTGCTTGTTTCCAGACATACAACCGCTGTGAGCAAGACCTCGTGTAAAAACAGAAAACAGCATTAAGCAAGGATCAAATGACATGGAAAACTTAAAAGTTCACTAATTATTTTAAATTTTTCCACATGACTGCATAATCATTGCTGGCAGACAGAAAATATAAACAGTTAAAAAAGAAAGATGATGATGGTGATTCAAATGAAGGTGACAAAATTGCTGGAAAAGACGCTAGCAACCAAATTAATTATACACATAATCTATTGTTCTCTCAAAAATGCTTACAATTCCCTATTAATAAAAACCTAAGATAGATGAACTTGGAGTTCATGCAATTTTTTTTGTTTTTTTAAACCCATTCTCCACTGCTTAGCTTATATTAATCTTACAAGATTACCTTGGCCAATCAATAGTTTTACAACTCGGAGACGCCTTAAGACTTTGCGCAGCATGATTAAAATCCTTTTCATATATTTTTGCTAGAACAGTTAAAAGCTACTTAAAGGGGAGATAACTGCAAAAATAATAAATACACAGTTATTCATGTGAAAAAGGTTCTCTCTCAGTTGGCTTTTAAAATTTTAATTATTTTCATGCACACACACAAAATTATACAAAGTAAAGACAGAATGGAGGAAGCAGTAATGTTTATAGTTAACATCAGAATGCTGAACTAAAGATGCAAAGGGAAGGGAAAAAAAAAGAAATATCTGCCTTTTCTACTTCTGAAAAAAATTCTCTCTGAAATCTCAAACAGTTTTCAAAATTGCTGCTGTTTTTTTTAAATGTAATAAAACTAGTGCCATAAGTTTCACTTGATATAATTTACAATAATCATTTTATCCTAAAGACACAGATAACTGGAATCATTTGCTCTTATATTTAAATACAAATAGTATTTTTATATATTAAAGTTAAATATTAGATCTGTTCCACTTGATGAAACTTCTGTTTACTGTTTAAAGATGATCTCTGGGATAATTATGCCTGTTTCCGAGATAGAGAGTTTGTAATTCCTGAAGAAAAATTACTCCTTGTTCTATGTATTCAGTTTTAAAAAGCTGTATATATTTCATGCTATCTGATGATTGTGTTATATATGATCTGATAGTGATTTCACAAATGGTAACTAACAGAGAGAGAGAGACAGAGACACGCGATTTTCAAAAAAAACCCAGTCATGTACCATGATGATGATGCTACTTCAGCTAGGTTTCAGTTAAACATTCTTCAGTATGTTATATGCCACCATAACTGCAAACTCACCAATAAAATAATTCACTCAATAGAGAGAGAGAGAGAGAGAAACAATTTGATGAAAATAAGCGGTGGGATATTCCAGTAACCACAGCTGGCTAGCTCTCCCTTGACCGCACCCTTATGGCGTCCAGTACATGCAACATGTTTAGTGTTTCAATCTTCCTTCCACTATTTTTTTTTTGTTTGTTTTCTTTTCTTTTAAATCGCGTTAAGGAAAACCTGGGTTTTTGTAACCAGTGCACATTTTAAAAGCCATATACTGTTTACTCACTGATGCGCGTGCAGAAATTTTTAAAAAGAAAATTTGCTTCCTAAATCTTATTCAAATGTCGACTTGTAGAAAAATTAACGGTTTACAAAAACAAAACACATCAGCAAAAGAATACCTCCTCCCCATCGAGTAAAAAAAAAAACACTAATTAACAGTGACACAAAAACATCAAATTTTAACTTTTTTTTCTTTTGCATATTAAATGTTTGCTTTATTTCCTTATTTTTTAAGAATTCCTTTTTTTCTTAAAATGGTCCTAAAAACTCTTGAACTTCAGCAGCTTCACAAAGCCTCAGAAAGCATTGGCTCCCCATCTGTCTTAAGCAGCATTTATCTGTATTTGAAAAATGATAGGATAGCATGCATTTACTATTATCAGAAAGACTATCATAAACTGGTTGATGATGCATCTTTCCTTACAACCAACAACAAATAGTTTAATTATGCGACCATATGCTTTGCTTTACATTTCAGCTTCCTTAACAAAAACAGGATGCTAGGTGTTACCCTAGTAAATTTTCTTTTCTGAAGTTGTTGCTTCAGAATCATTTTTATCAGCAGCAGCTGATTTATGCATTGTTATCAAAGTCCCCAGCCAGAGATAGCTAAAGCAGCCGCCAAAATAAATTAAAAAAGAGATAGAGAGAGAGAGAGATCTGTTGACATCAGAATCCAAACACACACCATCCCATATACTGTTCTGAACTGTTTGACACAAAGTTGTTGTTTTGTTGTCTTGGCAGAAGAGAAAATGAGGTTTCCATATATGGTTAAAAAGTATGGAAACTTAGAAGATTCCTCTAAATTACAAAGCTGTGTTTAGTTATGGAATAAATCAACCATACATATTAACAGATCAGAAATATTTAACCTTCTGTATACCAACTTTGGTGCATTTGCATCCCACCACCTTTTGAATTTGTATTAGTTAGCACAGGTTGAGGCATAAGGGGCTGACACAGTATGTCTAATTAATATAACAACCCTTTGTTATGACAAATCCATATCACTCCAACCCCATTTGTTTTGCATTATTAGTATATGACTAAATATACAACCAATTTAACATAAATACTGATGCTTCTAAACTTTTGAGGGCATTTGCATCCCAGGTGGTAGTGATAAAGAATGCATATCTGTGTTAGCAAGAAACAAAATTTACTGAGTGTTACCTTGAAATTCAAACTCAGTGCAATTAGGTTGCTAGTCCTATCCTACCTGAAGAGATAGAAAGATTCTTTAAACACCAACAAACTGACAGCTCTCTAGATTTCTGAGATCAGTGCCATGTAGAAATTCTTAAGAAAGAATGTTATATTGTGTACCTTGGCAATTATCTGCCCTTTACACTATACAGAAGGTCAAATCAAGAGTAATCTTATGATGATTAGACACTCTAAATGACTGATGTCTTTTTGATAAATGGAAAAATTATTGTAATGAAGCAGTTTTTATAGACACTCTTAATTTTCTTTATTGTGAGAATGATTTATGGTACAAAATAAAATGAAAAAAAAAGTAATTCTATTTTTTTAGATTATCTGACAATCTGTGTGTTTAAGTGAGTTTTTTTTTTTGTTGTTGTTGTTGTTCCATTGTACAAGGAGGGCATCCTATGGAAAAGAAGCAAGCAGACACTGCCGTCTTTGTCAGCCGATCAAAAGAACTCCATAGATTGTGTGTCATAAATATAGCAATCCCATAAACAGAGGACCAATCTGTCAGTACCAGTTCAGCTTTAATCCTGGTCTCTTTTTTGGTAAATTTGATTTTGTTTTGTTGTTGTCACCCATACCATCCTTAAATATTAGCATGAAAGACTTTTCTTATGGAAAAACTAAAACGAGAGTGGCTGAAGCCATTCTGTATCCCGCATCAATTTTTCTCTCTCTTTGATATCAGTGGATAGACATTTAAACATCAGTTTTACCCCAGCACCCTGCACAACTTTCCAAAGGCATTAACCTAAAATGAATTGGCCTGCAAAATAAGCTGGACTGAAAGGTGTGTTGATGATGGAAAAATAGTTTACCATGAAATTAACAGCAAGCAAAAAAAAAATAATAATAATAAAGAATTTATTGCTTTTTCATGGAGGGGATAAATTTAACAGGAAGGTATCAAGCTTCTCTGACAACCCCCAAAGTTTTGCTAGAGACATCATCAGGGTGCTTCTTTTTGATTTTAGGTTCATTTCTTGGGTCCAAACATATAACTTCCTTACGTTGCACAAATTAAACGGCGTCTTCGTTCTTTCGATGCTAATATCAAAATCGCGTTGTGTCACATTTGCAGAGAGATCCAGCAACTTTTACTCAGATTTTAAATTTCAGAAGAAACTATTTAAAGATTTCACTTTGTCAGATGGGTGATGGAGTGGCAGCGGTGAAATAAAGCAACAAGTCTGCGCTGATTATGACGGAGAAATCAGAAAGCAATCCAGTTATTTAGACAACTAAAACTCTTGTCGTAATGGCGGCTGAGCTCGGGAAGTGGTAGCAGGGTTACGAGCCTCGTTGAAAAAGATTAGGTGATAAAAGGGAGGTAATACACATTTGGGAAAATAAAAAGAAACAGATGTCCCAGAAGAGTTTAAAAGTTGGAGAGATAAAAGAAAAAAAAATTTTTTTTTTTTTTTTTTACAAATTGAATAAAGTAGAATAACTTAAGGAGTCTTCTAGGGGAATACTCAAATCTGAGATTTCAAACCCAACTTAAGAGATTTTTATGATATACTACCTAATGTTCAAATTTTACAAGGAGATAACGTAACTGACAACAATAATTGCATACATACAAATTGAGCATCACCCTCAGACTTGTAAACTTCCCTGTTGATGTACATAGTAGCAAAATTACATTTTTGACTGTTTTTCACCAGTTTGATAGCTAAGTTATGCAGATGCATTTTATAAATAACACATTTCCATTGTCGCATTGAAAAAACTGAAGATGGTTTCGTTCACTCATCATGTTCCATGCACTGTAACCAACTGATCCATTCATGGGAAATAAACTGACGTCAAATTGTGTTTGTTTTTTGTTTTTTTCCAATTGTTCCATTTAGTAAGTTGTTCAGTGGTTCGTGAACTAGGTATTTTGTAAAGCGAAAGAATTTCCACAAAGTGCCACCATCAGGTCATGAGTTTCTTTCTTCTCTTGCAGATTTTTTGATGAAATAAGTTGTCTAACGCAACAACCCTTGCAGAGCTCCAGAGGCATCACTCTCTTTAAGATCCTTAGACTGACTGAGCAACTTCCTCATCAAAACAATGGTCCCAGAGGTGAGTTACTACATCGGAGGAATCAAAAACCAATCAGATCACCCTAACACGCAATAGCTTATCAAGAGATAATCATAAAACATTGACTAGATTAAGAAAATGTTCAGTTAACAAGGCGATAACTTTTCCTAAACTATGCACAGTTCTACTACATTTTCCAATACAGGGAAGGATATCCGTACCTCACCTGTAATGCTTGAATAAATAACCTCCCAAAATATTTTAATTCATGTCCAGCACCAAAACATGTAAATTCCATGTCAAAGTGACATTTCAGGTCTTCAAATCAAACATTAAAGATAAACAGACAAAAAATCCATCTTTATTTACTTAAACATTTAATAAAGAAAACTCTCTCAAGGAAACTGAACTCTCGAAATAATACAAGATAATCTTTCTTTACCCAAATGGGTGAGTAATTTAATAGATGTGGCAGAAGGATGATTTGCTTATCCATTAAAGTCTAAGTAATATTGTTGTATTTTATGTACAAATTTTAGTTAAAAGCAGAAAAAATAAATAAATTCTGAAAATAGTGGAGTACCAAGAAACAGTGATAATTAAAAAAGATGTCCTGTGTCATCGAGCTGTTCATCCGCATTTATTATGGCAAGTCACTGCTGCACACCTGCCATTCAGCTCTCCCCAGACCTATTAACAAATCATCGCAGACTGTGATTACTCAGATCTTTTCAAGGGAGTTCATTATGTGAGTCAGATGGGAGACAATCACCTGTACTGCCAACATGAAAAGCAGTGTCTGGATCATGGCTACGAACGAACGTGATAAAGCTTCACTTAATTAAATTCACTGTGTATCAGACCTGACATAAATACTACAATTTGCTGCCTGCTAAATACTAAGATGCTCCATTGTCGGAGGAAATAAAAAAGCTATTTGATGGTTTCAATGAACAATACTGGAAGGGTTGCCATGGACACTTGTAATAGGTACTGATGGGTAGAATTTTCCCTTCATGCAGACTGACCATTACTTATAAATTAGATGAGCTAAGATGATCTGATGTTTTGGGGCTAAGACAGCTAAAGCCAAAGATGGCGGCGGTCTTACATATGCACTAAAAAACAAGAAAGAAAGAAAAATACAGTTTCGCCGAAAACAAAAGATAAAATAAATTCTATGTAAAGGTTTACTTTGTCAAGTCAAATATTTTGCAGGGGGGGGGGGGGGTTGGAAGAAAAAAACTGTTTGTTATTTTAATGCTCATGGAAGACAGATATTAGATGCAGCTTCAGTATCAAAACAAACAGTCTAACATTTACCGTTCACCTTGATTTAACAACACCATCATATTTTGTCCCCACTTTCTGAGTTTGGTCGAGAAGACCTTTTGAAAACATGGTCATCTGATAGAAGCAGCAAAGGAGAATGAACTAAAATAAAACAAAAACGAAAATTTAAAAAAAAAAAGGACTTTAATCATTTTCTTCCTCCTCTTTTTTTTTTAAATTGCTAAATAGCGGTTTTATTAGGCTTGTCCACAAATGTATTATATGTATTAAATCCTCTGATAACTTATCAAATAATCGCTTTTCTACGGAGCCGCTCTGCAGAGATCTAAGATTATTCTGTTTTGTTTTTTTCTATTTGATAAACTGAGGTGAAGCGGAAAAAAAAAAGAATCGTCATCATGAACCCCCAAAGAAGAGATGTAGCATTGGAAAGAGGGTGTGGCAGTGGGCTACTTTGTTAAAATCTCTTCTGCAACTCTTTTTGGGGTAAAGAGACTTTGGAGAAGAATTATCAAGTATTTAAGAAGGAGATATACACACACAATCCAAACGCCCGTTAGGGAAGATGAGTTGCCTACATTTCCCCCCACAATGATGTGATGGTTTCAAAGACTTGGGATGCATGTTATTTGTAAAAGATTCAAGAATTTATCACCTAGCCTAACCAGCGATGTATAATTTGTACTTTCTCCTTAATGAGAAAATATGACTATTGTAGCTAATTTGCTGCGAGAGAAGCCTGATTCAATTTCTGATTTACTGCCATGAAAACACTTTTTTTTTGCATTTCTGTGAGCCACATTCTTTTTTTGCATGTCAAACTTTCTGCAATATTCTTCTGAAACATTAACGCCATGCTAATCCCTCCCTCTCCAGGCATCCAAAACAGTTATCACCTTAGTTCTATTAATTTATTTAACCATCACAAACTAATTTAAAAAAAGAGAGCCTGAGGATAAAAGAAAATAATTTTATTTGCAGACTCTTTCCCTCTCTCACACACATGCTTACACCTGATAGCAGTGGAGGTAGGAAATGATTGCAAATCCTCTTCTCCATCCATTATCAGATTTAATTTGTAGCCATCTTTTGCCTATCAAATATCGCCAAGAATATTCACATATGAACCCTGATTATCCTTTTAAGGATCAACACTGTTAATGTCAACAGGTAAATTGAGAGTTGAGAAACAAGTCGCGTCAAACTGCTACCTGTTTTAACATTAAAGACTAAAACAGAAATTCGATTATACTACCACATGCCGATTTAATGTTACAAACTAAATCTTCAGTACAGTGGAGCCTTATATACAGTGGTATGCTGCCCTAGAAATCTTATTTTAGCCAGGTTTCATTCAAATATCCCAAATACTGAAACAGAAAGATTGTGTGTAACTCCTTAAATGAATAATGACTCTTGAACTTCAAGTCTGAAATCAAGACAAATCTAGCCAATATCTTGATGCCCTTTAAATTAAATTTATGGTCAAAGCAGCAATAACACTGAATGAAGTAATGAAATATCCAATATATTATGTACATAATCAATTTATTACCGCACACAGTTATTACACGTATATGACTGTTAGAAAATCTCATACATTTAAAGATGATCACCATTTGGGATATTTCACGGGTATGTCCACGATTATGGCTATTAGTGTGCTCTTCTTGTTTTTTTGTTTTTTTTTCTTTTGGGTTTTCATGTTTATCAGGAAAGATAGAAATGAAAATTGTTAAATTGGTATTTCAATGCAAACAGCAATAAACTGTCTATAGGCTGGAAGGAAGATCATTCCTATGTTCTGAATTCATTAATATTTAAGACAAGATTTGCTAATAAGTAATATCCCATAATATCTAAATATATATACACAGTACTGATATTAGTTCCTAATTATGAGCAGTTGAAACACATTCTGACAACAAAATACTAAAATTGAAAGAAGGAAAATTAATTGTCAAAAGCTAAAAGAACATTTGAAATAATTCCTCTGCATAAAGCATCTGTTAATGGGACAAAACAAGAATTTCTGTTGTCACAATGCCTTTGCCCCTTACAACAATAAGTTAGACCAAACCGGCCAGAAGCAGAACGACATTATTGTTCTCATTCATGCTATAGACTGCATGTTTCTGCGGAAACCGGAAACATACAGCAGCGCATCAGCTCACAGAGAAAACCTGCCGTTAGACCGAGTGACAACCAGTGAGGAAGTCACACAGCTGAATGCGTGGCCATCTCTCAGAAACACGCAATGCATCTGTACGCAGGCCAAAAGGGTGGTGAATGCTATTTTGCTGCTTAGTTAACCGGTGATTTAAACTTGATGGGACCACTCCAGCTGAGGGAAGTTCCAATAAAGCCCGGTCATTGGCAGCAGGCCAAAACTTAGCTGAAAACTCTTTGCTCAACCCCTGCCTGGAGTTAATTCTATCAGGGTTCTTAATTTCAGCATCTTAGATCAAGCATAAATTGGTGAGAGAGAAAAGAGAAACCACCACCCTTACACCATACGGTTTATGCTGTTCATTAGAATCAAGACAATAAATGAAATATGTAAAACTTAATCATTTGTAACATTTAGTAGGATGGAAAGAATCATAAACCTCCTTTATTTCCTTATTTACTGAAACATTTACAGATGACACAATATATAGATATATAGGTCCTAATTTTGTTAGAACACACATTTCATTAATACATTTGGAGAAGGAAATCAACTCCACTAAAATGAAATTAGCATAAGAATCATACTACACTTCCTAACACAATACTTAAGCAATTTTTAACCCAGCCTCTTATGCTTTCACATAAGGGTACATCTACATCATCACTCAACAAATTAAAAGAAAGTGAAAATATAATTAAAATCATCTTACAATGCAATAAAGCACAGCAAAAGATAAAAAGGTGGTGTCCAAAATGCATTACTCTTAATGTCAATGTTTAACCTTTTAAAACAGGGGCTGAAATACCAGCATATGTTTGAAATAAGAAACAAAAACTTTTTTATTTATTTATTTATTTTTAGAGTATTTGGGATCACTGCTCATTATTAGATGATTTAAAGTTACCAAGAGCTAGTTTTAAAGTTTTAGCTATCAAGAATCTTCTACGAAAAACCATGCCAGTAAAAACTAAAGTAACTCACTTAAAAAAAAAACAAAAATGACAATGATAAAGTCAACAGTTAAAATAAACACACATACATTATTACTGTAACCCTCAATTTGCTTTTAACATAAATGAATCACAAACTAATATGTGTATAAGACAATTAAATACTGTCATTTTGATGGTCTAAAGGTTGCCATTTTGTGATGAGCTTCGCTAAAGTGAAAGTACAAAAGGTTGGACTGACAAAGTCCATATGAGTGCCATCCAGCAAATCACCGTGTATAAGTACAACGTAGTACATACATAAAAAAAATAGTATCACCAGCATAAACTTGCCATAGATCTCCTTAAAGTATAAAACAAATGTTTTCAGTTAGAGTGTAACTTAGGTCTAGTTGTTAAGCCAATTTCACCTGCATGGAGCTTTCTAAATTGTAGTAAACTGGGTGGAATGGACAAGTTACGTATAGCTGCTGCTTAAAGTACAAATGAACAAAAAAATGATATGGTTCAATTTAAAATCGTGATGCCTACTCACTGACAATTTGACCCTAAATATTTCTCAGTAAATTTTTTTTTTTTAAATAAAAATATTGGTATTGTAGATCAGATTGGAATCAGTAATAGGAAAAAAAAATAAAAAATAGTACAATATGGTTAACAATAGCAGCGTTTCCTTTATGTAAACTGAGGCAATTCGTTTGTAGACCAGCCAGACTAAATTTTAAACTTCCAGGTTAAAATAATATCTCAGCTTATTTATACACATTAAACTATTTCCATGAATCCACGCCCAAAGGGGATGATGAACAAAAGAAGAAAAAAATTATAAAGTGAAGCCTCAAAACGCCAAAAGCACAGTGAGAGTGGTGTATGTCTCAAAGCCATATTGTTTTAGATATGCTAAATCTTGAAAAAAGTTTCCTTCCCCTCCTGGCTAACCATTCCATTGAGTTGGCAGTTCTTACTCTTCTGCAACTCTACCACGCTCCAATAAACTTCTTGGTACGTTATTAGTTGCCTTCTACAAGGATTGTGTATGGATGGGAAGAAACAATACCAGATCTAGACAAAACGTTTCCACAGGCTTTACCCGATATTTAAAACAGCAGTTGCATTAACAGGTTCCCCAGACTATTAGTAATACTCCTGAAGGAAAAAAACCTTCATGAATTACTGGATACATGGAGGAGGATATGAGACAAAAGAGAAAAAGTTTAGAAAATAATATGGAAAAATACCAAACCATTATGGCTTCAGCTCAACAAAACTCCAAAGAAAGAAGATTAATACTCGCAAATAAAAAATTACAAAATATACACTGTACCACATATTAGTACCAATGAATATAATAGTATTTCACCGAACAAAAAAATTTTATCAATCAATCAATTTGTCTATAATCCTTTGCCAAAACTGAGTAAACAGAAAAAAATAATTTAAACAAACTAGATCCACAAATTAAGATAAGTCAAGAAAAAATTCCTGTCTCTGATTTTCCATTTTAATATCTGTATTTGGAAATACTGCAGAACTTCTGATTCAATATTCCAAGTTAGAAAGCTTCATAAACTTTTCAATGAAACACTTTCTTTAGAATAATTTTAAATGCACAATTAAACTATTTGTTAAATATACACAGAATTTAAAATATATCCACTTGGTAGTGTAGTAGATATTCCTTTTTTTTAATGTAATGGTTTTAATTTCCCTTGAAATATCCAGCAAGCAATTACAAATTTGATGATTAAAAAAACCCCTATTGATATATTAGCATATGACAAACAGGCAGATGTTAAATGGAAAGGAAAAAAAGTCATTACATAACATATTATTGGTTGACATTGCTATCGTACTTTAAATATAAATGCAAGTTAATTGGTCAAAACATTTTTTTGTCACAAGAACTGTAACTAAAAGTGTATGAAAACTGCATACAGAACCAGTAAGATATATATATATATATATATATATATATATAAAATACAATTAATGGGTGATACTTTACATATATTGTTCTTAAATCACTTTTATTTTTAGAACCCAAAAGGTGCAATTTGAGGTCTCTACATGCAACGCAAAAATGTACAAGAACTGAAAACTCCTTTGTTCTGTTTGAACAAGATTTCCGTCATATTTCACTCATCGATATAAAGATCATCTCAATGCTGAACTAGGTGGTGAAACCTATGAACTCTATGCATCTTAATTAGTTGCCACATGAGCATAAGAGACAAGTAGTCATAATATGACTTAATATTGGTTTGATTTCACTGTTACTTCATAATAGGCAAATCAAAATAGAGACCCACTAACGAGGGTTACGAGAAATCCGACTGTCTTCCTATTAACTTAAAATATGTACACATATTTAGGAGATATAAGATTACAGGAAACCCCACTAAAAACAGTTTTAGTCAGAGATGGAAGAAAAAGAGAAGCAAGTCAAAAATTCATATAACAGTCAAGAGTTTGACAGAATATAATGTAGAAAATATGTTCAAGTCATTAACTTGATAAAAACTTATTTAAAGTATTTTTATTTTATTAGTTTGATTCCTAAAAATATATATTTTCAAGAACATGGACACGCACACAATTTGGATAATCCATGCATACATAAAACCTCTGGACAGCCTAATAAATTGAAACACCAGTACGAGGTTCTCACATTAAAACTTCAAGACTGACAGTTACATCCAATAATAGTAAACAGAAATAAGGGGGAAAAAATCATCATAGAATAGGTTGGAACATTACCAAAAGTTTTGTTTTTCTTTGCAGGACAAATAATGTACAATTATTAAGTTCCTTAGATGATCAAAACAAAGATGACGGACACAGAAAAATCTTAATGCTCTGGAAGAACTAGGTGAATTTTGATGGCGTTGCAGGTTTAAGAGACCAAAGAGAGTAAAGTAAAACTCACAGCAGCGAAGTAGATCAAGACATTTCATTCCACAACTAATGGAAATCTAACTATGCAATAATATCTTCAAAATTAATATTGATTTTGCTTGCAAAAAACTATTAATCTGTTATTTAGTGTCACAGGCAAAGCAGCTAATGACTTTCATATTATAATCTATTAAAGAACAGATTTCGTGCATTATTGGCAATATTTCAACTATGTAGCAGATAGAATATTGTAGTAATTATCACACAATGGATTTTCAAAACAGAAAACTGAAAAACAAAATATTTCTGTAGAGTATCAGCCATTCACAGGACTATCCAAACCGTCTAAACACACCTGCTGTACACACTACATACATATATGAGCTAAAGCAGATATAATAAAATTCATATTTAAATTATCTTTTCTAATCCACATGTAGAGCCAGATGATCATCACTGAATGGCATTTACCATCTTTCATATTTGATGTGTTGTAAATATTGTTCTTTTTTCTCACAAACAATAAAAATTTTAAAAAAAAGTATGCCTTGTTTGAAATCATCATTGAAGTGTTTTATAAAAAAAAATCACCCATTATAATAATTTTAAAAATTATGGAATAATTATATACACAATAGCAACCATAATTATCGAATCATCAAAGAAATATTCTATATATTATATATGACCAATTTTTAGAGAATACCCTTATAGTATATAAGCATAGCAGTGTTGGAAAATCCATCAAAGTAAAAAAATTAAAGTTTCAGACTTCTGACACAATACTTTTCTTTTTCATCAAAATATCTTCCTTAAACATGAAGTATATTACTGGTAATCCCACAATTATAGTCGAGCATATATTAATTCAACACAAAAAAACTAGCTAAAGTCATACTTTCAAAGTTAAAACAGTTTTTGAAATTACAATTTAAAATCTACAATTCCATTTATAAATTGTTAATTGAAAATATTTTGCAACTATAGTAAAATGTTCTTTTTATAGCTAACCAAAGAAACCTTTAGTGGGCTAAAATAAGGTTTTGTACTTGTGCATAAAAGTTCATTCCTGATTGTTGGGCATGTGCTTAAATATATATTCATTAATAAACATGGATAAAACTTCAAAAAGAATTATTGTTCCAAGTCAGAAGGACACACCCACTAATCTCCAAGACCGATCCTGAAGCAAGTAATAAAAACTCAAAAGATTTTAAGAAGATTATTATTTTTCAAAACCAAGCCATTATTGAATTGGAACTGTTAACTTTTAAAAAAATGAAGATTGGCACTAGTAAAATGAACAAAAGCTAAACATTTTTACTTGTTGAACAGCCTTGATTTATTACAATACATTTAACAACAGAATTTTTGTGGAATTATTAGTCCAGCAAATATGTCGACCTAGAATAAGAATCACTTAAAAACATCGAACAAAATGGAGACTAACATCTCCTTTTGTCTGATTTCAATAACTCCCCCTTTTATCCGGAAACTTTATAAACCTTCAGATATCAGAGATTATCGAGCAAAGTGAGAAAGAAAAGTATTTCACTGGGAAATGAAACAGTTTTGATTAAATCTGTAAATGATAAAAGGGCTCTCTTTATTTTTACTATTTGTAAAACAATCTGCCAGGGAAAAACTATTCTTCACAAAATGTATCAAATCTGCATCTCTTGAAAATCTGCAGTGGGCTCAATATTTCATTAAACATTGGATTGATGGATTGAAAGGAGTGTGGTGATATAAGTTAAGAAACTCTACCTTTTTGTGCGCACATGTAACTGAATATGCAGCATAAATTTGCATAAATATAAACTCTCAGCATTTCTTTTTTTTTTCCTTTCAGGTTTTAGTTTGTTTGCTTTTTTAGAATTAAAGAATTTTAGAAATAAAAAGAAAAATAGATAAAGTTGCCAGTTGTCAAGAAAGTGTTCTCCAAGAGAGGGGGGGGGTATTAACTTAGGTTCGTCTCAAGCTTTTTCTAGGCTGCGGTGAACACGTGCTTAAAAATTTCTGATTGCAGCTGGAGCCATCACATGAATAAAGATGAGAATCCATACAGTTGTAATGGAATGGTAATCACATTCCATATGAAGTGAAATTTTCTAGTCAATGCTTGTCATTTAAGAAAAGCTCAAAAGAAATTCCCAATTTCATTTTCACCCATCTGCAATCCAAAGGTCAGAAATACAGTAGTCAGAACCACTGGGTGAGTGCTGCCTCCTCCTCAGTCAAGATATCCATTCGATCATTCTGCTAATGTTGACCACATCATCATCTATGGACCAGGCTCCAAATAATCACTGCCAGTACTAAATTTCATGTCCTCTGGGAAAGTCAACAATTTGTTCAAGGTCAAGAATATTCTTCTTCTTTTTTTTTGTGGTTCGCTGCTGCTAATTCTCCATCAGCATCACAGCAGAAAATTGGAATGAACTCGCTTAGCTAGAAGTTAGTCAGAAAAACAGAAACCATTGGTTATAATTACCAGGCAACAGATGATGGTATCTACAACCTCTTGGTCTCCCATTTCATTTGGAGCAGCCAGTTCTCCCATTATCTTTGTTCATTAATCATGATTCCAATAATGTTTTAGAAACTAAGATAACAGGTGATTTGGCATCTCATTCTCTGATTCAGTAGCACAGACAAAAGTTTTTTTGTGGCTAACTAAAAATGAAGATGTAATTCAATTGTTGTTCAGGGATATTCAGAAAGTATGAAATACATCTTCAACCAAAGCTTCCCTTGGGCAAAAATCTACCGATTCCTGAAAACCAATTGCCAAAAAATTATAAATAACAAAATATTCTTTTTATTTTAAAAGGGATAAAACTGTCTAAAAAAACACAAATCAAATAGAATTTTTTCCATAATTAAAAATTTTGACATTTGACTTCACATCATCTTTGCATAATTTATCAAAACTAACAAAAAAAAATTTTAAGACTTAATTTTAAATTTAAATAAAACCAAGTTTACTGAATATTAATATGCATACTTTGATCAAGCATGCAAAAACTATGTTTATGAACAAAATTTCTATTGCAAAAATAAATCATTGTTTAGAATGTGAAAGAATGACTGTTCACTTAAGCATTTGTCCACATTAATACTTTAAAAAATATTTAAAGGCTTTATTTTATTTCTATTACAAATTGATGTTAACTGTAGAGCATCAGATTTTAAAACATGACACATGTTACAAAAGTAAGATCTCTCATCAACTGCATTTTAGTTTTATCAGCAAAAATAATAACTGTCAAGATGCCTGCAACATTCAAATTTTTAACTTACACAAACAAACATTGTTATAGTTTGTTTGAACTCTTAACAGAGGAATTTTTTGTTGCTGTTTCTTAACCTTTTCTCAGGACTGTGCAGTTAACAGTAATTGTTTTTGTATTTACATAATCTTAAAATTTATCAGGCCAAGAATCAAGATGAAACAATTTCGTATTTATAATCAGAAGACTGTTGTAAAGAGGTTCAGTTCTCAAAGCATTCACTGGAAAATAAATATGAAAGATAGATAGTAAATCTCATGTGAATATCACATAAAGATGATATTTTGGTTCTTTATGCCAGTCATTAAAGATGAAAGACAAATTTCTCTCCAGTAAGAGGAGATTTTCTTGCAGCAATTAAATTCGATGGTACATAACTATAGGAAATTACCTATGCATAAATTTTTTAAAAAATCTTTAAAAGACAGATCATTTGCATTTTTCAAAAAAAAAAAAAACACTATGAAAAGCATATAATAAATAGGTGAATATTTGAGAAACCAGAAGGAAAAAAGGCCAAACAAAAACATGTCACATCTTAATTTTAAAAACTGGATAAAAAGTCATTCTTGCTTCATTTAATAAATGCATTAAACCATCTTTACATGGTATTTACATTGCATTTACTGTTTCATATTTAACATGAAATACAGTATGACATAGAACAAAAAGGGCATCTCTTTCTGTGAGTCATTACAGAAAAATCAAAGAGGATTTTCTGCGCAATTAATAAAGCAACACTTTCTTGAGATATTATCAATATCTGTTTTTGGTGTAATACAATTTTTGTTGTTTTTCCAATATATTCAAAGCCACCATATTCTGCAACAAACATTAATCTGCTAATTATTTTCCTACTCACGACTGCTATCATTGAGCACTCATTCTTTGTTCTATTAAAAATCCCATTACAATTGTCTCGGCTTTAAAAAACATGTTCACTCAAGGAAGAGTAAATAGACTCCCCTCTGTATCAATGGCATCTACATATTTCTCTGACTAGCAAAAATCTTAAAGGATATCTATGATCACAGAAGGAAATGAAGCAAACTGGTAGAGACCAGAAAGATGTGAAAACAAGCATTTCATTAGTTTAATTAATGTTGCTATTACATTGAGACAGAATGCCACCATCTTACACAAGCCTCCTAAGAAAAAATGTTCATCAGGTATGGCTTAAAGTTGTTTTAATAATAATAATAATAATAATAATAATAATAAATGCTACTCACTCTATTCCTGATAGTTACAGTTCTAGATAAATTTGTTTTTCTTTATTTAATGTCAAACTATGCTGACACTTTAGCTAGTTTGTAATTATCTTTTGATGATGTATTACCTATAGAAGGTTATTTCAAATGTTCAACCAATTTTATTATCAGTAACAAGAGAGTTCTACCGATATCAACATTGCAATCATTCCTGCCACCATCTTCCAGATCAGTCCTTAGAATGGCTGGTCTTGGAGTACAAACAGAGGTATTAAATGTACTTGCAACCGGCTGTTTTATGGTTACACAAGTGGTCTGGAAAGCTGTTGGTTGTCAGGCTGTCTCTATTGGCTGAGTAAAGTTAAAACAGTTGTTAATAAATCAACCACCTGTAAAGTAAAATCAACACCATTCTTGCACACCAGCAGCAGTCCTCCTCAAGTGGTGATGACAGTGACAGGGAAGAATCACCAAAATAGTGTTTCTTAGTTTCTGAAACCCCATTACAACAAAAAAAGAGAAAAAAAGTGGTGGGAAGTGTATTATAAAAAGAAAAAAAAAACCTTTTATTTCTATGTCTATTAGCTGGTTCCTGAAATCGCATTTAACTTTAAAACCTCTGTCAATTTACTCCACTCAAAATTCACGTGACACTACAAGGTGACTTTGGTGGTTACATACGTGGCCCATCCTTCTTTCTTTTTAACTTATCCCATGGCTCAGCTGTGCAAAGTAAAATTTGTGTAAAACTAAAACCCTCAAATATATTTCATATTTACTGTTTATATAATTAACAGACATGAAAGCAACAGAAGAAGTACTTTGGTTTTAGTTATTCTGGGTTTGTGCATTAAACTTCAACTTAGAACAAGCCAAGAACGTTATAAGAATCATAATACATGGCACCAATGTGGCAGGACAAAAGGAAATGAGTTTGCAACATCTGGCAATGAAATCTTCCTGGGTTCAGACTCTTACCTTATTTATACAGATGAATAAGATCTTTTTTCAGATTACTGGGGCAAAAAAAAAAAGAAAAGAAATTCTAACAAAAAAATAACAGAAACATTAATTTCCAGTGTTTGGGTAACGTACATATGCAAAAATCAAATACCATACTGCGAACATTCCGACAAAGACCATCTACCTAATTCCCAGGATTCCAAGACCCAGAAAATCCACTGTTTATTGTGTGTTTAGTTAAGGACATAAAACAAAGTGAATTAGCTACACTGTGTGAAGACTTTTCTCAGAGGCCTTTGCTATAATGAGGACAATTCCAACAATTGAGCAGGATTGGACAACAACCCTGTTTGGCTTCTTAAAGTCCTTCTGTGAAACACCATTTCTATGATGCCCCCATCTACACCTGAATAGGCGGCAGCCCTTACCAACTGACACAAAAGGGGATTCCTTAAAAAAGGCCTGCCTGGAATACATAATACTTACCTCACACCGTAAACAATGAAGCTGCTCTGTTACTCTCCACCTGATTAATGTCAGACCCACCTGGGGGCCCTATGTGGATCAATTAGAAAACAATTACCAAACTTAATCAATGCGACTACCTTCTTTCCAGAGGCAAAAAAAATATTTCCATTTATGCCCCCAGACCTGATGATGCAACAATGAGAAATCTGCATAAGAGTTCAAGAAGACTTCACTGTGATGTGATATTTATTATAATTATTATTCAGAAAAGATTAGGGTTAGCTCCATGTATTTAATTAGTTGATATGCTTAATTTCTGTGGATCTCAAAACTAAATTAGTTCATTGATAGCAAACAGAGCCTAAAATCATTTCTAAATTCAGAGGAAAAAAACAACACCAGTTAATATGATCTGGCAGATATAATAATACGCATACTATAAAGACTACCATATGGTTTTAAAAATACTTATTAAAGTGCATCTCTGTTTACTTGCACATAATGAATGTTCTACAACCATCTATAATTGTCACGTTTTACTTCAATCTTTGACTTACCTGTGTCATGATTAAATATAGTCTCCACCTTAGCCTGAACAACAGAACTCCTTCAGTTGCTTATTTAGTGAAACATTTGTATCTGTTTCTGGGAGAGAAAAGAAAAATTTCTACTGCTTCACACCAACTCTCTCTCTCATTTATGCTGTTGAGTTACAGCTAGCTAACTTTCACCTGCCAATCATCCATGTTGAAAGTGATCTTTCAAGATGGCACTGCAGGAGCAGATGATGCCATTCATCTGTACCTAGTGGGCAGGCACATCCTTACCTTGAACTTAATGTCCTTTTAAAAGAAAACTTACAAAAAGTACTTACCAAACAGAGTGACTTGAGATAAAATGACCAAAATATGCAGTGTCATAAGTTTTCGAGTGCCAGTATCTATAAAAAAGAAAGAAAAAAAATTATTGTACCTGAGTTTACCTGGAAAATGAAGTCAAACTGTGAATATCAGTCTTTATTCGAATAGATACCAAGCATTTCATATTTCACAAGTAACGTAACTTAATATCAACTCTAGCAGTATTTGCAGACATTCCTTATTTACTGATTGAAAGATGAACAGCACATTCCATCTACTCTTTTCAATTTTGCTGTTATTTTTTTTCTTTTTAACTCTTCCAAAGCAAAAGAGTGTTTGATGATAATTCAACTGCAAGCTTAGCCTGGATATCTGTTTATAATCAATTAGATTTACAACATACTATTAGTAGCTTCTCTAATTTTCAAAGTCTTTTCTTTTGTTTTTTTTGTTCCAGACTATTTTTAAATAAATGATCCTATCTTAGGTTGAAAGCACCAAGGGAATTCCAATCTCAAAATATGAATCTTTCCGATTAAAATCATAGTTAAAATCCATTTGGATTCCAAAGAACTTTCCAATTGATCTGACACTGACTTACAATTCTATCAAATTTTCAAAATGGATTTCTACTGACCTACACTTGGATTTCCATTAAATTCTAAGATGTCTTCCAAATGCATTTAGTATTATTTGAATACAAAATGCCTTCTGTTTGTTAACCTTACTAAAATTAACTCATGAACATAAATTAGGATACCTGAGCATCATGCTCTGGTAGAATTTGCACTAAAAATTCCACTAAAAGAGTAAATAAACAAATTAGTGAGTCTACATGCAGAGAGTTTTAATTTGTTTCTTCTCATTTATTTTTTTGGCCATATTCATTTAATCTTTATAAGCAATTTAACCAGTTTTCATTTTAAAACAGTACATTACTTGCATCAAAACAATACATTGTTATCCTGATGCATTTTTTTTTTAAAAAAATGAAACATTATTTAGTCTGTCCTCCTTGGAACTCGATAACAGCTTGCGATCTGTTGGGCGTCTAATTTATTCATTTATGTAGATCTGCAATGGCCATTTCTTTCCATTTCCACTCTATAATGTTCCAGTGAGAAGCTTTTCTCTGGCAGCTATAATTTTAAATCATGCCTGAAACTTTTCAGCAGGAATGACATCGAGGCTTTGAGGGAAACGGTTCATTGGCGTACGTCCCTGGCCTGGTTTCTATGTCAGTCAGTCCACACAGCTCTCCCTCCTGGCTCTCCAGTTTCCTTCCACATCTAAAACTGAAGAGTTCTAGTATGCTATTGTGTGTGTGTGTGTGTGTGTGGTGGAGGTTCCGTGGGTAACTCTTGGTTAACTCGCACCTTGACGGAGGCCTGATGAGTTAATGTGGAGATGTCAGTCGCGAGCCCCCAAGATTTTTTTTTTTGCAAAGAGAATAATTTGAAAAATTCACCAAAATTAATGTAAGTACAGCTAAGTGAAATCAATGGGAAGTCTTTAACGTTGTAATGTATATCCCAGATCAATACCAGGACCCTAAAGGAAACACTCCTGCACCAGGTGTAAGTCTCCCCTCCTCCCCAACAAGCCACTATACCGATGATCATCACTCAAGAGCCCATAACCTTTAACCTTCCCCTTCTCACTGTGCTGAGAGATGTCCTTAGATGCTGAAAACCAGGACAGATTTCATCAAGAGGAGAAAGGAAAAAAATTTCATCCATTCACAGAGTCACTGAATAATAGGCATAATGTTCTCTTACCACTGTAAAAATATAGTAGTTAAAAGTGATAGAATCGCAGACATAGGACTAAACCAGAGGGTGAATTTGATTTCAAAGACTCTCTTATCCAACTAATGTGCAAGTCATCAAAAAACCTTAATCTAATGATGGAAGACTCCACAGACTGCTGCGTAAGTTAACTATGGTTACAGAGACTAAAATGACTTGCTGAATACTTTGCATAGTTTGAAACTTTATTTTAAATGGACAATGACATCGAGTCTAAAAAAAAAAAAAAAAATTATCTCAAATGACAAATAGGGAGTTATCTTTTTATCTTAAACCACTCAGAGATTCCAGTTAGCCCACTGCTTGGATTTATACCTTCTGTCAGGCTCACTTTGACTCATGATACTAAGAAAGCAGATCTCAGTAAATCAATAAAAATACCTGTTATTGGGAAATAACACTAAATCAGATTTCAGACAGCTGCCAAAATTAGAGAAAAAACTTTTACTTAACAAAGCAAGTTTCCTAAAATCCTCTCGTTGAAAGAGTTAAAAAGCAAAATAAATTATAGGAAAAAATTTTTTTTTGCGTCAATGGATTCTGTGGTTAAAGAACTAAAAGGTGAAAAATCAAATTACCTTCAGGTACACAAATGAAAGTAATAGATCAAATCAAGAATCAGGATTCCCAACTGTGACATGCATTAAAAAAACTTTTTGAAAAGAGAAAGTAAATTTATGCACACTGAGAAAATTACTGGTGTTATTGCATGTGCACTTAAATCTCTTTTATTATACGTGTATAGTTAATGAAACACACTGAATTATGCACAGTATGTGATTAAATTTTGTTTGTGTACAAAAATATACTACAAAAAATAGCTACATAATTCTGCAAAATTCAATCGTGCTACTGAAAATTTTCTTCTGGATTATAATGAACAACAAACTATCGAAGGCTCTTGAATTCTGCCCTCATTCCAGTACATTGTCTTGGTTCATTGCAGAAGCTTTTACCCATTCTCTTAGCGCGCAGTCAGATTACTCTCATGTTTATCCGCATCAGTGAGTGAGGGATCACTCTTGTATTTCTGTGCTATGTTTACTCTTTTTTCTAAATACTTTTGTTCATTGCATATGAACAAACGAGACAACAAAGAGAGAATTCCTTGACAATTTCTCTTGGGGGTCTGGGAGAGCATAATATTAACAGCTCTCTGAAGCATTATTTAAAAAAAGTAAATATGTAGAAATTAATATTTTTTTCATACTTGTGTTTCCATGTACATTCCACACTTGAACTTGCAACTATGGCATCTGTTTCCTAGCAACCACTGAAGAGGGCAGCGCATGTGTGCATACACACTCGGCCCATCTTTGAGGTCTAAAAAACACTTGTGGTGTTAATAAACACTATTTGAAGGCTGGTTCTTTTATTTTTGCATTCTTTTGAAAAAGTAATTTTTTAAAATGGAAACTGAACATTTTCAAATATTTTACATTAGCAAATAAACTACACTAGCGGCCACAATTATTGCGCCACCTGTTTTTTTTTTAAACAAAATATCAATTTTTTTATTGTGTTACAAAGTGAAAATGGATTTTTAACAACAAAGCCAATTAAGCATTGTTTTGATATACAAAAGCCCTGCGCTAAACTTGTGGAGATGCAGCTATAGAATATTAAAGTAGCAAACTTCAAGAAATGTGTACTTTGCAATGTTTTGAATAAAGAATATTAATTTAACAAAAGGAATATATAAATAATAAATCAAAGCTAAAACAAATGCATTAATCAGGGTAAACATATTTCAGTTAGAAAATAAAAAAAATTATTTTAATATTTCAACATTGGACTGTTTATCTACTTTCTTTTACAAAGTAACAACCCGGTTCACCCGGTAATGTTTCAGATAAGACTGAAAGTAAACAGCATATGAAATTCAATCTAGAATTACATTCACCATCATTAATGACAACATTAAACTTAATAGGCAAATAATTAAATGGAAAAAAGGAAGAAAGAAAGCCTAATTATAGCAATACATTTTCAACGGCCACCATGGATTTCTTTAAATAATGAGGTTGTTTCTAAATTAGTGTTTAAAGCTTTGAAAAAAAATTTTTTAACGCTTTACAAAAAATAAATAAATTGATAAATACACTGGGTTGACAAAAATACTTGTATCATGAAAAGAATGCAAAAATGCTTTGGGAGTTGTAACCAGTGTGTTATGTCAATCTGAATATTCAAAATCTTTTTAAATTTCACACATTTAGTTCCTGCATTTAAATGTTTAATACTTTGCATCTTAAATGTAAGAAAAATGTGATTTCATTCAACAATATTTATTAAACGTTCATAACAGAAATGCCAATAACTTTCGACGTATGTGTAATAAATTCACCAAACTATACTGTCCTGTGCGTTTCAACATCCTGAACTAGAATATCAGTTTCATGGAGTTTTCATGCAAATTACAGTAATTACAGACATGTAACCATATTAACATTGTGTCTGATAACTTTTGACAGATGTGTATTATATGCATCTAGTTAGCCAGTGTGTTTCTGCTGCTCAAGAACATTTAGATGCACTAATTTGTGGTGAAGTTGTCCTGTCCTCTGTCTTGTGTGGAGATATCTACTGAGGGTATTCGAAGAAACATAACCCAGCTAAAATATCATCAGAGTAATGATATCTGGCCAGGCTTCATCTCAGATGCCCATAGAACATTAAAGTAAAACAGATGAGAACTAACATTCCACAGAAAATATTTTAGTAGTACTTTTTTTTTTTTCCTTCATGTGACGGAGTTAAATAAAAAATACAAATTTTACCCAACAATTTTATTTCGTTTGTGATGTCACAGCCGCAGACGCTGCTGCGGTGAAGTAAGTAATAGTTTAAAACTACAAAAAAAAAATCCTAGAAATGAAAAAAATAATTGCGTTAAAAGGAAATATTTAGTTAATTAAGTAAAAATAAAGACTTCACATTTTTGTAAGATAGTCAGTTTTATAGAAAACAAAATGGAATAAAACAGAACAATTGATTGTTTAAATATGATTGTTTTTTGTTCCGTCATGAAATGTAGTCTGTAGAACGCGGATGCTAGACAAGAGAGATATATTGTTGGCTTTGCTTGTTGACAGTCAACCAGGCATCATTTTATTAAGGAGATGGATGCATTATGATTTTCTTTGTTTGTTAAAAAAAAAAAAAAAATATATTTCCTGGCTCTAGAGTGAAAGCGGAGAAAACGTGCTAAAGATCACCGCTCTGGAATTGGCACGCGGACGCACACACGCGCGACAAATGGTTTACCAAAAGCGAGGTCATCGCCCGAGAGCTAAAATAAACTCAAATTAAATGTTAATCGGAGAGCGACAAAAGCAGGTGATAGGTAGCTAAAAAGAAGAATAAAATTACAACAGAATTAATTGCGTCCAAGTCTCATTAAAGCAAGACATGGCAGCATATACACAGGTTGGTTCTATAGCCATTGTAATTTCTTTTCTTTTTACCTGCAAACATCATTGTTTAGTTCTCTTCTGTTACCCTCTCCTCCTCTGGCTGCTGCATCAGGAGAACGACTGATGATCCAACATTGTACTCACTCATCAAAACATTCCTGCTTACACCTTTTTCTAATTTCTTGACTATTTCAATTTTATCAGCAGTGTTAAGTGTAGTCCTCCTCCGTTTTTTCTCCAGTACTTGCTTTGTCAAATTTAGGAGCCATTGTTGAGGGGTGCAAAAGTTATCGTACGATAATAGACAAGAGAAATGAGCCATGCACACTTCCAAGATGGCGACTGTAAAGAAACTTAAGTTGGTTGGCAGAGCCTTGACACATGCCGTTAGATAGACTGCCGCTATATCCAGAGTTTACTGTATATATACATTGTTATTACAGTAAACTTTGTTCTGTTTTATCATTTGCAATGTACAGATACCAACAGATACCTGCTACAGTGAATTATTTAAAAACGGATATCAGAAGCAAAAGAAATGTTATTGAAAGGCCACTTCTGTAAGTAAAATGCTGAATATTTATATCACCCATTGATCCTTTCTATAAACCGAAATGGTTAACTATCTTCAAAAACAATCAAAGTTCAAGAACGATTATTTAGTGAAATAAGAAATTGGTGAGAGAACCAGGTAATTCATTCCCTCTCACCTCAGACACACATCTAATGAATCCTGAAAAAGCGGTTTTTAAAAAGCAGCTGGCTGCCCTCCACTCCTCGCTTCACACAGAAGATATCTGTGCAGGACCAATGGAAAATCCCTGCTTCAAAGAAAGATTGTTTGTTTTCAAACTTTTCACACAGATATTTTTCATCAAAATGCCCACCTTTATGCTTGGTGGATTATTCTACTGCTAAATCGAACACCGGTTTTACCTGTGTCACGTCAATAGTTGTTTTCAGATACAGTCCTTCTATAAATATGAATGATAGGTTTTAAAGAGAAGAGAAATTATTTATCGTTATTTACTTTCACCTTTTATCTATTCTTTATCATTAGTTTACATGCATACTGGTGAATTGTAGTTCATTACAGGTAAAAATTACACGATGTACACCAGAATTGGAACAGTTGGTATTTCTGTAGTTTTTTTCTGAAAATAGTAAGTTATTACTTGATGATTATGAAATCGATAGAGAGAAATCTAACTGCCTGGATTAGAAAGAAGTGACTTTTCATTAGTACAGCAAAACTATCAGTGAACAGTGGTCAGTGAGTGCTCAGATGAATGACACATTAGCGATCAATAAAAGACTGCACATCAAAGAAAAGTAAAGACTGAAGTAAACCTTTCAACCATGGAAACACAAGTGGAAGCCACACAAATACTCAAAATCATCATCAGATGGTGCAGATTCATAGAAGGACCTTCAATAGACCATATTTATCAAGCAACAAAAAAAAAAATAATAGACCATTATCATTGTCTTAATTAGAACTTTAAAAACATATGCTTACATTATTATTGTATTTCAAGAAGAGCAGAAACTCTATGGTGATACTGCGGCCCATAGTACAGAAACTCCGGATAATGATAGTACTTATTTTATGAATCAGCACATAGATAGAGCTACATTATGTGAAGTAGCCCCTCCTCCCCCCAAAAGTCAAATACAATTTACCTGGATAATTATTACATTAAATAATAATCTTAATTATCAAGAAGGGCAAGAAAGGATTTACCTGCTTAGTTTGGCCTATAAACAATTTTTTTTTTAGTAGTGCAAATAAGGTCTTTTGGATTGTTATACATATCTAAAGGGCATAAGTATAAGATTTATTAGAACATTTCTAAATTAGGAAATGATGTTTTGTTTCTAGTAATTACATAGGTAATATTTTCCAGGCCAATGCTAACTATGTAACAAAAACAAAACAGTAGATGCTTTTTTAGATCAAAGTTGCATTTTGACATTAAATGCAACATTTTTTTAGCTTTCCGTTTGTCTGATTATCTAATATTTACACAGAAATAAGGAATATTACAGAAAGGCAAAATTCTGTTGTTGTTATTCATTAATTAAATTAATGATAGTGATAACATTAATTACAGAAGAAGAGAGCTCAGTGATTCAGAAACAGTACGTAGGCACCTATTACTTATATAGTAATGGCCAAAAGTATGAGAGTACTCAAAACTAATGTATAATTTTTTTTTGTTTTCTCCAATTATACCCTGACTAATGCAGTGTTTAAGAATTCGTTTTTCCTACTGATTTATTATTTGACTATTTCTGTTAAATTAATATTCTTTAACGCAAGGTATACATTTATTGAAGTTTAGTTCTTAAACTTTAGGTTGATCAATACAAGATATTTCTGAATTATAAGGAACAACTATGCACAAGTGGCTTTATATTTAAAATAGAAACATAAATTTTAAAAATCACACACTTAATAAACAATATTTTGTTTAAAAACAAAGTGATGTTAATAGTTTTTATCTATTGCTGAATAAAAAATACTATACAATTTGTTTTGTTGTTTTTTTTCATAGTGCCGCCATGTTTTTTTTAAACAAAAACCTTATATCCAGTTACATAAGAGTACAAAGATATTATTTTATGATTCTTTAGAAATTTGTCTTAAAATCCCAAACCTAAAAAAGGTAAATTTCTGTTAAGTAAAATTTAAAAAAAAAAAATGCCACAAAGTATTTTCTACATAAGAAAAAAAAAGGCTATTTTCATAATAATCTTGATGATTGTGTTTTTTTCTGGGTTGCTAAATGAGGGATCCATGTTGATTAAGGTAATCCATATTATGGCTTGAACAGGACATCCAAAACCATAAAAATGCAAAATCAAGTCCCTAAAGTTCAGCTTTAAGAGGAATGATAAAAGGTAAAATTCCCATATCTTGTCTGTCAGCATACAATACCAACATCGATAATTCCCCATCGAAGGCAAACAAAGGAGTCAGCGTAGATAGCCAATATCACACTTTTGCAGCTCTCTGGACCCAGGTGAAAGACATTAAGAAAAACTTGTCAGTAGTGTGTTGGTTTTACTTTGGTATAAATGACTGAAAATGTCATGTATTTCAATGGTACAGGTTTCTCAGCACAACAATAAGTAAACTCAAAAAAAATAAAACGATAACAAAAATCAATCTACTGCTAAGATTTCCCAAACCAGGTGAAAGCTATTTCAAGCTGGCTTTTATGAAAGTCTATAATGGATCTGCAATATTTCTCCCATTCTCTTGGCAAACAAATAACAAAAAAATCAATCCCCCCCATAATAACACTGTTATCCATCATTTTTCTCGCTGAAAGGAGAGGAAAATCACATTTACTTATTGTTTTTTTTTTTAAATGTCTCTTTGTGATTTAAAATTTCAGAGGCCCATCTTGTAAAAATTAGAATAGCACGGTTTTAAAAATTAAGGATATTAACCAGAAACAGTGCTAGTCATTAAAAAACAGCTAAAGATGTAAGAATGTGGCAGCAAACAGGAATAAATAAAAGAGACAAATAAAATACAAGTAAAACAAGTAAACCTGATGGGTTTAAGATAATCCTGTGATTCCCAAGGAATCAAACTGCATCATATTGTACTTCAATCAAGGAATGTTTATTCTGTCTAAAATACAAACCCTGAAACCAATGCTACCTGATATAGAAGATGGCAATACAATAATCTTGTGCAACAATGTTGATAGCTAGTAATTGTTTTTTTTTTATCTTTTATTTGACTAGAAAATCTTTTTTTTCTAGTTTTCAATCAGCAACCTGTTGATTACCGAGTATTTTTAATGTAGTTTTTGATCTGTGCTTTCCTTGAACTACTACAGAATATTTCTAAATCCTCACAAGACAACTATCTAACTACTGTGCATGAACCAACAAAATTCAAACTTTCGAGAGATGTGATGGTAGAGAGAGAGAGAGAGAGAGAGAGAGAGAGGATGGTATATAGAGAGACAGAGAGAGAGAGATATGATGGTACAGAGAGAGAGAGAGAGACAGAGAGAAAGAGGATGGTACAGAGAGAGAGAGAGAGAGAGAGATATGATGGTACAGAGAGAGAGAGAGACAGAGAGAAAGAGGATGGTACAGAGAGAGAGAGATAGAGAGATATGATGGTATATAGAGAGAGAGAGAGAGATAGAGAGATATGATGGTATAGAGATAGAGAGATATGATGGTATATAGAGAGAGACAGAGAGAAAGAGGATGGTATAGAGAGAGAGAGATAGAGAGATATGATGGTATATAGAGAGAGATATGTTGGTAGAGAGAGAAAGAAATTGCAGATTATTTGGTTCAGTCTAATTTAACCAGAAATTTCTAGAAAGACAAAACGAACGTGCAGTTAAATATTTGGTTAAAATAGTTGAAACAATTTTCTACAGAACAAAATACATTTTTAAAAAAGGTTTTAAGTGAGTCTGATGAAATAAGGTTCCAAAAAATTTGCAAATTACAAAGACATTTTTAAAATTAATTTATATATGCACATTTACTGCTATTTGGCTTATTCATACTCAAATAATTCCCCCAGTTTGTTTTCTTTTGTTTTATTTTAATTTGACTTCCAGCGTAAATCATTTTTTCTTCTTCCTTAAGTCCAGTGTGAACTTATACTGCAATACCAGTTATCGTCTATAAATTTGTCTAACATTATTATTGGTTCACTATGATGGCAGCAGAACCCATTTTGCAAACCTGTCGATGACTGTCTCTGAATTTCAAGCAGGAGAGGTCATAAAATTTGACTGCACCTGACTCTTGCACAAAAGTTAATGGAAATCATGCCATGCTGTAATTGGAAACCATGATATGATATGCGTTTTATTATACATCCAATGGGTGGATGGAAAAAGTCTGCCAACTCAGAATGAAAAGTTTTATAAAAACTTCATTACAGAAGCTGAGGCTACACACTTTGTCATTGTCGCAGGATGCTTTCCAGAAATTTGATGACAATGAAGATCCTTGCTCCAATAAAAGATAGACTTAGCTTCCCACAGAGAGGAAAAAAGCCTGAGGGCAGATTGTGGGTACATTGCCTGAGGATGGCATCGCATGAATAGGAAATGGCTGGAATGTCCCCTGACTCTGTCATGTCTGGTTGAAGTCAAACCAAATTATCTAGGTTAGAAATCAAAGAATCTTTGGGGGATTTCCAAATGATAAAGTCATAATGAACAAATATTCTTACAAATGAAAATACAAAAGTTATCTATTTACAAACTGAATAAGAAGAGAAAGTTTCTCTTTTCAAAATATTATCACGAGCTTGTGGTTGTTTCAAAAACTTGAAACAAATAATATGAAAAACGTAATTTAAAACAAAATTAAAATGTTACACATGAAGCAGATGAAAAAAAATGTTTTGCCACAATCCAGCTAAACTTATTTGTGTGAGATTTTTATTTTCTTTCTGCTTTAGTAAGAAAATAATATTCCAATTTTGAGAAAACTTTCTTACCTGTTAACAAGAGACCTAAATTATCAGTATTATAACAGTTAAATCTGAAAAAAAATCTCAATTCTGTTTGTCCCTTTTTAAAACATTTTTGTCTGATATTAACTGAGAAGCCAGTATGCATTATAAAAGATCCAGTTAGAAATTTCTATCCGTTTTTGATTCCACCAAAAGAGAAAAACAGTAAAATTTATTACATTAATTTACTTTTGTGGAAAATTCTATGTATTGAAAGAAATATATACATTGGCTGGCCACTTTATTAGGACATAGGTACCTTCTCAGACTTGGGCCTGACCTGAGCTGCAGATATAAATTAAGGTAACCACATGTGACAGATGACCTCTGTAGGACTATATATGACTTGGTCAAGCATACTTGCTGTCAATCTAACAGATGTGAGGGGGAGAAGGCTAAGGCATTACAGCATTCGAAAGACACATGATAAATAGTTGCACATTGATATGATACGTGGGTGCACATCTAGCAGGTGCCACAGTGGCCAAGAAAGTTTTGTTGGTCAACAACTCCGAGATATTGGTCATTCAAGTTTATCAGAAAAAGGTAAAAACAAAAAAATCTGATATTATGGAGGAATTGTGGCCGAAAATATGTAAAGACAGAAAGAGGGGAAAGGCTAAAGGCCAAGCAAAATCAAGCACTCACCCAACTAATAAAAACAGTCAACACAAGACGATCTATATCCATCTCCAGCTGTACTTTGTGAAGAATACTGCAACAAATAGGTTATGGCAGTAAGCAATGTTCACAATTACCACCATGAAAAGATGCTTCATGCGGTGAATAGAGCATAGACCTTGAACTGTTCAGAACTCTGTTGGTGGAGTCAAGGCATGGAGCATGTTTTGTCAGCATACCCTGCCTGGGCTCCCTGCATCATTTCCAATCAGGTGCATCTAGCAATACTTCAACTGTACTCTAATTGGGGATGGATATTTCCTCGACAACAATGCTCTCATCCATCATACCTACATTGTGCATTCATTATCGAACATGACAGATTTCAGGAATCTCTCCTGCCCAGCACATTCCACTGAGCATCTGTGGAATAAACTTGAAAGACGCATTTGAAATCTCAAACCTCTGCCCACCTTCCTCCATACATAGCATACAATATTAGTGACAGAGAAAAATATCCATAAGGATATCTTCCAGCAACTTCTGGATTCTATACTACATCGTATCACGGCTGTTGTGCAAGCAAAAGTTGTCCCAAGATTTTAATAAAGTTTCCTGTCCGTGTACACAGAAAGACAGAGTCAAAACTATTTCCATTTCTTTGTACAGATATACAGCAAAAACCTCAATTTAACAGATTGATGGGGGGAAAGAGGTGTCCGTTAATGCTGGGAATCCATTAAATCCGAATGGTTACATACACATGTGCAAAAGGCGCCAAAGCAAAAAAAAATTTTTGCATAGCTCAACATGGAATTTTGTCGGGAGATCAGACAGCGTCTGTTGAATGGGGATCCATTAACTTGAGGCTTTACTGTATTTTCATGCATTTTATTGTGATTTTCTTCATATCCAAGTATTGCTAGGTTTTGTCATAAAGTAATCGTAAACCACTACGTCTTTTCTTGCATAAATGATAACGTAGTCTACTGCATCAGAAAATAATCATCAACCCTGTGACAGTGCTCAAGTCAGTCAGTCAGTGAAGTTTTGTCATATAGCAGACAAACAAATAAATACATTTAAAAGATTGGGATTGTTCTCCCTGAGAAATCTGTATGTTATTGGCATGAATGTTGCTGAAAACCCATAAATCTTTCAAGGTTAATAATCCATTAACATTATGCATCACTGACTGGTTTGGTTTACCAGATCCGGTAATATCCAATGCTGAGTGAGGCCATCAGATATGTCTCTCACTCTATGCTTAAATTCTAAAATAAAGTAAACATGCAGTCTCTGATTCCATTTTATTCTTGCTCTTCTACATCTACAGCTAAGTTTCACTGCAGCAGTAGCAAGCAACAAAGTATACACCATTTAAAAAATACAGAGTCTGCCAATTTGCTACTGAAACATTAACAGCATAATAAAATTTCTCTTTCTCACATAACTTAATTTACAACTTAGCATCACAGCTTCTGTGTATCACGTTCTATAATCAATACAGTAATATAATTTCAATAACAGAATTGTAAGTAGAGTAATTACACTTTCAAGAATTCCACAAATTTTTCCTTTTTTTTCATTTCTTGAAATTCCAACATATTTCTTGTTCCTGAAATATACTGAACCAACAGCAACTATACTCAATGTCAGATTTAGACAACAAAGCCTTATTATACAAAGTTCTGTAGCTATGTGATGACAACCATTGTACCATCATAATAATGGCTTTAAAAAGAAAGAAACATTTGAAGATGAGCAAGTCCATCCCCTACCCAGCTTTATCAGGATGGCAGCAAGGTATAGTAAAGCTGGTAAAGTTATCACTAAAAAGCACACTGTTCTGGTCCAACCATAATAAACACATTTAAGCAAAAATCTATTATAATGTTCATACACGTTGATTCCACTAAACATGTTCAAATGCCCCTAGTAAATTTTGTGAGAAAGAGCGAAATACTTAATGCATAACTAACAGGGTCTTATGAATTATGCTGAGAATGGTTAGGATAAATTAGAAGTTGTTATTCGATATCTGGTCTTATCAACTTTCATAATTAATAACAATTTATAAAGTTGTGTGTGTGCAAACCTGATGAACAATTAAAATGATGTAATAAACACGTGAGCAGTTGAGTTGTCCAATGGACAAGCAGGCTAAATAATACCAACTTCAGCAGAGAGTAACCTACTGGAACTCTTCTGATTTTAAGTGAGAGAAAACTTTCACGGAACAAGGTGGTACAGGAGCGTGAAGCAAGAATAAATATACCACTGAATAGGTACCAAACGGTCCAAACCTAGCATGGATCAAACCATGGCATACACCTGGTCAAGTGATTGTGCTACATGCTATGCTAACTCACCAAACCCCTTTATGTATTTCATTTTTAGTAAAAGCATACAATAGTTAGTTCGTTATGATTAGTTATTAAATCAGCTGCAATAATAATATACTGAAATCTATGTAATTTTATTCCACAATGATACCTGCTCATCAGAACACACCCAACTTCATCACCGACAAACCACAATCATCCACTGCTATCAACAATAGATAAAAGAACTTTAGAAACTAATAATTTAAATCATAGAGATCCGATAAAAGACAGGAAATATAGTAAACACATTAATTACAGACTACAATTCTTACGTTTCATTTTAACTGTCAGCAAAAAAGAAGCTTTAGAGAATTTCATGGTAGATTGCCTGCAGCAGCGAACTGGAACAGACTGCCTGTCAAGTATCTATATCTGAATGTTTGGCACGTTTATATATTTAAAAAAAAAAACCTCTCCCCTGCTCTTGAAATCTGAATAAATCGAAAATAAATTAAGCATGCTTAAAACAGTAGCGACAGATTATCATTATAACAAAAAACAAAATGGAGAAAGTTCTCTTAGAGCGAGAAACTCTCACAATTGGCATCGCCACAAAAAAAACAACAAAAAACAATAAATTTGGTATAGAAGATGCAAACAAATTTTTTTGGAAGGGGGGGGCTTAGGGTACCCCCCCCCTGACCACAACAGGTCATAGTAAATGGAATATGAAGAAAATTATCCACTACAGCTGAAATATTAATACAAGAAAAAAAATACCTGCCCAGATAGATAGTTTCTAAAGGTTCAAAGACATTTTATTGCAAATGTTGACTTTATATTATTCAATAAACCTCCATCTCACTACATTCTGCTACAAAGTTCTATATATATATAAAGTTTACTTTCCTTTTAGAGATACCTATGATGCAAACTTTATGTGGGCTCCAGGAGCAAATCCTAGAAATATTCTGATGCAATAGCCTATTTTACAAATTAACGTTTGATACTAAAGTCGGTTCTATTTGCAAGTTACAGTGGTAAAAAAGAAAAAAATAATAATAAGCTTTTGACAGACATTGTTGCACCTTCTCTTATCTCAAACTTCACAGCCATTTAAAAGACTAACTACTAAAATAAAGAGAAATTGGTTGGATTTGTTTCTACTTGAAATCAGGATCAATAATTTTTTTACTATAAGAAAATGTGGTAAAGGTGTTTACTTCATTAGACTATGATGACATAACATTTCTATAATGATATCACAATAAAATTGTGAACACTTCCCTGGATACAATCAACTGATCAAGTATTATCTTTCATTAAGTTGCAGTTTTCATACTTTTGTTAACAGAGTTAACTACACCAAAAAGAGAATTTTATGATAATATGCAAATTACATCACAAATAGCACAGTTCCTTTCATGAACTGAAAAATGAAGTTTTTTGGTTGAATTTTTCTGATGTTGCAGAACAAGAAAGTGTTTAGTTTATTCGGTTCTGATAGGAATTGATTGGAAAAGTTTGATGTGTGCATTTGTTTCAATATGAGAAGAGAATATCTGTTATTCCAAATGTATATTCCCCTATAACTTTTGACATTTGCATCGAAAATAGCAAAGAACAAAAAATATTCTGTTTATGCATTTTCTCCAGTATCAAAGAATTCTCATGGATTCAAAGAGACCAAATGAAAATACCTGTCCCATCCATAAAACAAGCACCTAGGCAGGGAAGGTGATATTTCCCTATCTGGGAAAGGAGTTAGCTAACCTTATTTAGCTTGGACCACCAATCAGGGAACTGGTCTACTAACTACATCTGTCATACCTTCTCTCCAAGCATCAAGAGCTCAGCTCCTTAAAAAGGAAAAGCTGTTAGCAACACCTGTTGGGAACTCTGGTCTACCTTTGGACTGACATTATGTTCCCTCCCAAATAAAAAATATGTTGTAAATGGTAAAAAAAAAAAACATTAAGTCCTATAATATAAAATTGTATCATTATAAGGAAACGGTATTATGAACAAAGCATTTAAACTCACTAAGTCTTTTTAACACAAAAAACAAAAACAAAGATGACTATCACATGACAAAAAACAAACAATTTTGAATTTATAGAGATACGGGGTGTAGTCAAAAAGTATCCAACCGTTGGCCAAAAAAACAAGTAATATTAAAAAACTCACCATTTTGATATAGTCTCCTTCAAAGTATTCACCTTGGGAGTCTACACACTTCTGCCAGCGTTCCTGCCACTGCTGGAAACATTTCTGGAAATCACTTTTTGGGATGCTGTAGAGCTGTGCCATTGAATTTTGCTTAATTTCCTCTGCTGACTCAAATCATCTCCCTTTGAGTGTTTTTTTTTTTTTTTGAGCTTTGGGAATAGCCAAAAGTCACACAGAGCCAAAGTCTGGGGAGTAGGAAGCCTGACGAACAAGTGGTGTGTTATGTTTGACGAGGAATGCTTGGATGACATGGACGGAATGAACGGGTGCGTTGTCATGATGGAGTTGCCAGTTCTTTGCTGCCTACAGGTCGGGTCGTTTTCGCCGCACAGCTTCACGAAGGCGATGAAGAACCCCCAGGTAGTATTCCTTGTTAATTGTCTGACCTTGTGGTGCATATTCATGGTGCACAATACCTCTGTAGTCAAAAAAACAGGTCATCATCAGTTTAACATTGCTGCACAACTGTCTTGCTTTCTTTGGTCTTGGTGAGGATGGATGCTTCCATTGGGATGATTGCAATTTTGTTTCAGGCATAGCCATACACCCATGTCTCATCGCCAGTGATGATAGTGTTCATGAAGTTTTGATCTTGGCTAGCACACACCAGCATGTCCTGGGAGATTTCCTTTCTGTTTTCTTTCTGCTGGTCAGACAGCAACTTTGGTACGAATTTGGCCGACACCTTCCTCATGCACAAATCTTCTGTTATAATTGACTGAACTGACCCATGACTGATTCAAACTTCGGCAACAATCTCCTCAATCGTCACACAATGGTCTTCATAGACTATTCCTCGAACCTTTGCAATCATTTCGTCATTTCTGCTAGTCGATGGTCTGCCACAACGTGGCTCACTGTCCACTGAGGTGCGGCCATCTTTGTGTTTTTCCCATAGCATCATCTCCAAAGGCCCTCTGAATCTTCTCGATAGTCTGGGCTTGCGTATCACCGAGTTTTTGGCAGAATTTGATACAGTATCTTTGCTCAATGCGCTCGGTCATCTTGACTCAAAAAGAAAAATCGCACAGCACACTCTTCACATCTGTACTCAACACGTCATTGTGGGCGACTGGCGCAACCTACAGACACGAAATTTTTGCGCATGATCAGGAAGGATGCAGCCACCTAATACCCATGCGGATTTTGCTTACGCATTATTATTTTGTTCAAACAAATTCAAGGTCGGGTACTTTTTGACTACACTTTGTACATTAATCACATCCTTCAATTAAAGAACAAGTTTTAAATCTTAATAAATTGAAATTAATTTGCCAACACCAAAGTGGATATAATTGTAGAAACAAATAATATTCTAATGTGAAAATGTAAAGTTTGCATTCCTTTTTAATTAGGTATCATTAATATTAACACACACTAGTAATTTAAAACATGGATGGAATATTTGGATTTTGAAATCACCTAATTTCTCCATACTAGTATCAGACTTACACAAATCTTATTAATGCGGAAAAATATTTTTTTTAATTTGAGTTTTAATTTAAAAATGTTCATAATTTGATTACGCAGTCATATTTTTTTTGTTTTTTTTTTCCTTCTGTTAATTACTCCAATCAGAAAAGAAATACAATGTTTCAGACGAGTTAATTTTTCAACTATCCAGAGAAATTCACAAGCTAATTTTTTTTTGTTGCTACATCATCTGCTACCCATTTTCTTTCATTCTCAGATTTGTTTAATGTTCAATGTAAAAAAATAAACAATGGCAGTACAATTAATTCTTAGTAAAAAAAAAAAATAAAAAAAAAAAACTATATTTGAAACAGTAGGCTTAATTTTTTCTGCCTTTCACTAACACACCACCACAATAAACCATCATATCAATATCACTTCTGTTGCCATTAAGATATAAGATATTGGCTGCTGCCTAGAAATATGATCTCCTCCATTTATGTTTTACTATCCCACTGCAGAATTCTGGTCCAGTCTATCAGTGCCCTCTGGAAGATAGCTAGCTAATGAAGGGCCATAAATCGTTCTTCAAAACACATGGCCTTGTCTCTAAAGCATAAGATACAAAGCATAAAATATAGGACTCTTGGGAATGGTGTAATGTTGCTGGGAAATTTCCAGTCATCTACTCTCTCCTGATTGTCAATGATAACATGGAGAGAATTCTGGTTATATAAAAAGCCATGGATGCCAACACTTAAGACAATAATACACACTGGGGCTACATGATTCAGAAGAAACTTTTCAGTAAAAATCTTGGCTAATCAAGCAACAGATTACAAATCCATAGTAAGGTGCTGAAAAATTGTTTAAAATTTCTTTTTCATTCCCTTCTATGACCCAGCATTATTCAGCATGCATGCACATGCACTCTCTTAAAAATTCTTTTTTGGTTTTCCCCAGATAGTCTGTTAATAGTTTAACCACATTCAATTATCTTTATGAAATATTTTACTAAAAAATTCATTTAACAAATTTTCAAATGCCTACAAAATGAGAACAGCATAACAATGTCTTTATCAAAATAGTGCCTGCAGTTCTCCATTATTTACTACAATAATCTGTTTGGAACTGAAATATCTAAATACAAATGGGATTTATAGTTACATAAATTGAAGCATGGTAAAAATTCTTAGATGTATCTTTTTTATAAAACTATAATGCCACTATAATCACAAAAACAGAATATATGAAAGAATATGGATTGAATGTTGATAGTTTTAAATGATACAGACTATAAAAAGCAACTCCTCTATAGAATTATAAGCAATATAAACAGTACATCTTTATATGAGGGTTCTCAATGTAATGTTAAAACCATATTCTGGCTAATGGTTTTCTCTTGTCTATAATGCAGCCATACTTAGACATGGAAAGTTGGATGTCTGATAAGTGTAATTAATCACTTAGTGTCTGCAAGCAGATCCAGTTGTTTACAGATGGATACACAGATGCCATGTCTATGTCTTCACAACGTACTTTTTTTCCATCCCTCAATATCATTTTGAAAAGACAGGAAGCCATTCCATACTGCTAAAGATATTCCCTTGGAATTAACAGTCATTATTCCCACTGTTACAGAGGCCATCTGTGAAGGGACACCATTGGGAGTGATTAAGGATGCTGCCATGGTCCATATACTAATCACAATAGTACAGGCTAGAAATCAGATCCAAAGCAATAATCCCACTGCAGCAAACAAAAGGATTCAAGGGTCAGCAATTCCAGAAAAGTTAGCTTTAAACTGCAGCTGTTTGGTTCACCTGTGAAAGGGGAGATAAATTATTTTATTTTATTCCTTTTTTGTAATACAAAGCCTTCACATTTAAACTTGATGAAAATTTTAATTGTCTCTCAAAAAAAAACAACAACAACAACAGAAACCTTTCTGCTTATGCTAATCCTTATTGCAAGAACATACAAACTGGTGAGTTAAGATAGCAAAGCATGGGTGTGCAACATGTTTCTAGCATGCATGCAAAATCATCATTCATTAATCTTCACTTGGTTCTATGCATATGAGCCAACATGATTCCTTTAATTAGCAAAACATTCTTAAGTTCTTTGTACAGACAAAATGTTAACTTCATACAAACTAAATCCATAAGCACAATTACAGAGTAATAGGTAGATAGAGAGGTGAACAGGTTCTTTCCATATTCACATGGAGGCTTGCTAGTGCCTATCTAGTCTCTGCATGACATAATCCTTTTTGAGCATTTGGCTGGCCATGCATTCAGGCTTTGCTGATTGGTTGCCTTCATAAAGCAGATGGTATGTTGTAGGTCATCCCATCAGTCCCATAGCTTGCTGAAAAGGTCAGTGTCCTTGGGCTTTCTGGCTTTTGTTTGTTTTTTTTTGTTTTTGTTTTATTTTACAATGGTCATCCCTGAAGGATGGGTTGTAGAATTTGCATTCCAGTTATATGGACATTCTCTGGAGGAAACCAGCTTTAGCCTGTGCAGGTATGCAACTGATCTCCAGGCCTATTCTTAATCTGAATATAATCACTTGCTGTCTCCTATTTAAATATCTAAGTTGTTGTTCTCGGTTCTGATAGTACATATATTTTAAGACTTACGTCTTATGAAAGTTTCTTTCTCATGGTAGGAGAGAAATCACCTTATCTGAATCTGTTTGGTTTGTGGAAGATAGTTCATGCTATGTTATGTTTCTCATCAGTAGGCAATGTACGGCATCCATTTGTGTGCATCTGTACTTGTTCAGAGCCAAGTTTAATATTTACAAGGTGCCAAACATCAATTATTAAATTATAAAAGAACCCCAAGAAATAGAAATGACCCTCAATATAATTCTTGAATTAATTAACACTCTCGCTACTAGGTACATTTTCCAGTAATTTAATATTCTAATTCTTTTTAAAACCTCTATAGATTTCTTCCTAATCATTTAAAATTAAAATTTAGTAGATCTAATGTATTCAATCCTTCAGTTTATTCCTAATGTCAAAACTTTAGACACACTATGATAAATGCTAAACTCTAAATCAATATCCTTTCTCCAATAAGGAATATGCACCTGCTCAGCATTCTCAAGATCTGGATAAACAAGAAATTTATGTATACAATGGAAATAAAAAAAATCTCCTTTACTTTTATATTTTATACACAATTGACTACTACAAACATTTCATTAGCCTTCTTTGCAGCTGAAATGCTCTGCTCTATAAATTTAGGATTTTGGTTAACATTTACTCCTAAATCCTTTTCTGAGACTACATTCTCAAGTCTAGATTTGCACTTATGAATTTAATGGTTTTAATTTTCTCTATTGCCTCTTTAGAAAATTTGACATCATTTCACATTAAAAAATCACATTTCCAACTGATCAATTCAGAGTATAACAAATTATTCAAATTTCCCTGAAAAATATTTCTTATATCTTTCTATTTCTACATTTATTTTATATTTTAGCATCATCTACAAGTCATTTGATATTAGCATCTACTACACTATTCGTTTATACATAAATAAAAGATAACAGTGGATCCAAAACTGACTGCCAGTTTCTTTGAGCTGTTGGAATGACCACCTTCAGACAACAAAATATTGGGATGAGGATGAAAGCATTTCCAACGTTTCTGATGCAGTGAACTGTTGATGATGTGCCTACGCACGATGTTGTCATCACGTTAACCAGGCTTGGGTCATTTGCTTCCAAATACCAAAAATGATGCCCAATATTACCAAAGCTTGAATCATCACCTGATGTGCTGATAGTTTTCACATAAAATTCAATTTTTTTTTGTTTTCTTTTACTCGTTTGAGGGCGGCAAACAACTGCACAATTGCCGCCTGGGTCCACTGCAAGAACAGGACTTGAGGCAGGTCTGGGTAAGTAGAAGAAAACCCAGCTTAAGAAGAAATCAATACAACAAAAATGTCTAATCTCAGTACATTTGCCCTATACCTGCTTTTGTTAATCTCAAAGATCCAATAACGAAAATTTGAATAATTACAAATCACAATCTTACTGATCTCATTAATTTTTTAAATCAGATATCAGATGCTCACTGAAGCGTGAAAAAATTTCATACCTTGATGAAATTTCCTGACTTGGTTAATGCTTAAGAATAAGTAGTTATTGGTGGTGTGTTATTTATAGAAAGTAGAGAGGCATTCCCATCAGCTTGTTAGCAGTAACTTAATGAACCTATGTTATAGCAATCTTCCCCTGTTGTCCTCCTCATCATCAAGACTAAACTCCAATGTTGGTGACAAAGTCTGGTTCAAACTAACAGGTGATGGGAATGCCTGAATTAGCCTTCTACTTACTATAGTTTTATGCTTCATTTAAAGACACAAAGCAAGCACCAAGATATCTTAGACCGCTCTCTCTCTCTTGAAAAAAGAAAACAAACTCATCTAAAATAATTCTTCCATATTCCTATTTTATTTGCAAATTTTATATTTGTTAATAATGTTTGAATTTTAAAATAAAACAGTTGTGATAAGTAGGCACATCTTATTTAAAGTTGAGCGGCACCGAGTAATGTATGCGTATTGTTTGTACACATCAAACCCATGGTGTGGTAGGGAGGCAATTTAAAGGATATAATTGCAAGGATTGTTTTCATTATGTTTTCAGCAATGAATTTCCTATTATTAGCAGCTTCAAGGATTCAAAATATGAAGAAGAAATGATCATATTTGATTTACATGATTTTGGTATGAGACAATTAAAGGAAACATTGAACAGAAGTTTTGGAAGTTAGCATAACTTTAACTTGTAAACTACAAACTGGGGCATTTTAAATTTCCAGATGAAGAAGATACAAGTACTAGAACTTTACAAACATCACGGTTAACTGGAAATTCATAATTGTTTTTTAGTAATAAGACAGCGACGACATAGATTATTTGCCTTTGTAAAATTATTAAATGTAGCCCTGTTCAATTGCTTGAATGCTTTGGACAAATGGTTTAAAAGTAGAAATAGTAGTGATGTTAGAAGCCTACAGACATCATGTGGCACGTTATCCTGTACAACTATGATACAGAATCAAATAATGTCATGGAGCAAAGCACAAATCTCTCTCTATCTCAGTCTTTTCTCATCATCTTGTCAGAAAGACTATTTGGAAAAAGGTTATTATCGCTTCCCCACTGTTCATCAATCTCTACAATGGAGACTACTACACTGGCGAGGGAGCCAAGTTCTGTGATTATCCAATGGAGAGCATTATCCTGCAGTATGACAGCCCTGGCATTTCCAACATCAACAGGACCTCTGTACTAGAATTCTTCATTTTTAGATGTGGAGGAAATCCACACGACTGGCTGGTGAAGAAGAGACCATGTTGGGGAGAGACTTCGAGATGATCAAACCAACAATTAGATTTAATTATTAGGTACAAAATCCACTTCTTTATTTTATATTTCTTATGAAATATGATTCCATTAATACCAAAATTTCTAGGTATCAATGATGAATGAAGAGTAGGAATTTCCCTCTGACTGGAAGAGGGTAAAATAAAGAAGAATTTTAATTTACAGAGATGTGTATAATCTAGAAGCAGCCTGATTCCATTGGGTGAGGGAGAGTGGACTAAAAACAAATGAGTTTGAATACTTATTGTTTTTAAATTTTAAAGATATGAGTGATTAGAACTGTTTGTTTTTTTTTAGACCATGGCCGCTAAAGGGAAAATGCTATAACAGAAAATGACAGGAACATATTAATATGATGAAAATACCTTAGTGATGGAATTCTGCCTTTTTCAGTTAAAAGGATACAATGATATCTGCATAAAACAAAGAAAAAATTTCCATGATTTCCAATAGATAAATTACCATAATGTCTGGTATCAATGAAAAAAACCAAATGCATAAAACAAGATTTTTTGAGCCACAAACTTCATTGTGATGATAAAGTGCCATTCATTTAACTTGTAGCTTTAATTTATTTCTAAAATAAACCCTAAAGTGTTATTAGATTTGAGGGTCTTAGTTGACAAATGAGATAGGATTTTGTTTTTGTTCTCACCTGCCACCATCTAATTTTATCCAAAATTCAATGAAGACAGTATTGAGGAACCCTAACTAAACTCCAATAGTAGCAAAGGGCTTAACCCCTTCCTCACCAGTTTCTGAAAAGGTTATTCTGAGGTAACTTCATATTCAAAGGGGGCTTCTGTCGGAAGTTAGATGCAAACATTTTAGCAGAAGAAAATCTTTATTTGAAAAATCCCGATATTTGATGCGTATACCGCCATGTTATCCCCATTTATTATGAATCAGAATTATAATAACAAAAAGGCAACAAGACTACAGAAGATGATGCTACAGTTTCTTGGATTTCTTTCCCCTCTCTTTTTCTCCCATATGAATCAGTAGCCTAATGAGATTAATAAGGAAAATCCTCGGACTTTTTTTTTTCAAATTTATTTGAATTCCTCCACAAGTTGACATTGCTAATAACTAATTTAAAATTGATTTCAATCATTATAAAATAAATGAACAATGTTTTAAAAGCACTAATTTAAGTCAGTTTCATTATATTTCAATCACTTCTTTAAAGGCCATTTAATGAGTTAGAAGCAGCATAATTATCCATCAAATTGTAATACTTTGACATTATTTTACACACATTATGGAAATCCTTAAAAACAAACAAACAAAAAAAAATTTTAAATGAGCTAAAATATTATGATTAGTTTTCTACCTGACTTTGATGTTGTCCAATAAGATAGTGATACTTGTGCATGAAAATCAGTCTGAATTAGCATTCATTTATAGAACATCAAAAACAACTTATGTTTTATTGATTTTTTTCTGTATAGTACCATCCACTGAGTTCATCCATTTAAGCTGCTTCTGCCAAGTATTGGTACACAGACAAATTATCAAAAAAGCCATCAAATTATCTGCTGCAATAGTTAAGATGGGGAGCTAATTTATCCAATTTATTCCTGCTAATCTTGCTTCCTTAACTAAAGTTTAATAATAATAATAATAATAATAATAATAATAATAATAATAATAATAATAATAATAATAATAATAATGAAAAAGAAGGATGTCCAATCCTGGCTGAATGCACACACAGACAAAAAAAATAAAAAGTAGAGTAGCTGGGTATATATATATATACTGAGATTACTATCTATTAGTCACATAAAGCTAAATACCCCTAAACTCTCTCTTCGATGGATATGCAAGTACATACAAACAAAGGAATCATAGCGAATAGATTAGACATCACCATCAAAGACAAGAAACCAAAGATAAGCCTGCTAATAGATATGGAAATACTATCAGAAGAAATGTATACATTAAGGAAACAAAAAAGCTATCAAAATACAAAGATTTTAAGATAGAAATTACCAAAATTTGGAAGATTAGATCATCAACAGCATCAGTTTCAATATGAGTAAAACTTGGACAAGAAGATGACAAAAAGCATCAACAAAATCAAAATTGCAAAGTTCCAGAAAAATGTCCTGCTTTGAACTTCCTCTATACTTAAGGAAGACACTTTCTAAGAATTCAAGTCTGGCATCTTCCTTAGGTCCAAGGAATGGAACCAGTGAGCAAGTTTAATAAAACAAATATTAGTAATGAATTTTCTACTCAGTTTTAAGTTTTATATACTGTAATCCAACCATTTTCTCCAAACATTAACTAAATAGTGACATCTATGGTTGAGTATCCCCTTAATATCTGTTAGTTACAATTGTCCCAGTTAATGGATGCCCACCTTTCTCCTCATCCTTATCTAGTAAAGAGGCCTTTATAGAAAGTAACTGAAGGCAAGGCTGTTCATTGCGAAGACCATTACCAGTCAAAAGTTTGGAAGTAGTAAATGATTTACAAGTGAAATGAATGCATATACATTATTATACTTTTTCTTAGCTATGACGACAATTATAATGACAATTGTACCAGGTGACTTCACCTGACTTGGGATGTGGAGGAGACTGACTCAACCATGCCACTTCCAGCTGCTCCTGCTAATTTATTACATATTATTGGACAATCATTGCCACATACATGCCAATTAAAATGCTAGCTAAAAGAAAGATTTTGGCTGATAAGTTAAGACCTACAGCCATGTTTGACTCTTGGAGATGCTAATGTGCATAATTATGGTTACAGATGTCCAAGTACTGAGGGGAGAAAAGACAGACATCTTTTTAATTTCTATACATCTGTTTCATCAAAACTTCTATGGTAATAAACAGCATATAGTTTACTCGCTTACTTATTTGACAGTAGCAGTCCTTATTTAAAATAGCAGCTGGTGATGCCAGTTTTTAGAAAGATAAATATGATGATGGTTAAAAATATTAGTTATTGAAAATTTAGGAAGAAAATAAAACTTATTCAGTTTATCAGGTGTGTGTGTGTGTGTGTGTGTGTGTGTGTGTGTGTCAAAACAAGACAAAAAGATAAATAAATATAGTATTTATGAAGCTACTTATGAAAAAGTAGTATGTAGCATTTAAAACAATTTTGAATACACAATGACTGTTTCACAATAAATTAGACACATAGTAGAAATAAACAAAATTAGTGATATTGGTTTAAGTGCATTATTTTTATATTAGATTAAATGGTTTCTAATGGTTAATATTGTTCTTAACTAATAAACTAATATGCATTCGTTTGGATTCTACAATCATTTAATATGAGTAAAGTGGTGGTTCTGGACACAAACAAACCAACACAATAGTTTACCAAGATGTTAGACATTTTCAGCTACGTTAATTGTGATCAGAAAAATCAGATTTCTTTGTACTCCCCAAAATCAACATAATGAAGTAAAATGAAATTAGAGAAAAGGAGACAACATGCAATGTTCCAGCAGTTACATTCCTTTAGAAAATAAGCCTTTGCAGGCAAACTGGCATAGCTTGTATAGTAAGTTGTTTCAGAAAATAAAGGTAATATTTACATCAGTGAGTTTTGTGTGTGTGACAAAACCAATTCTGAAAAACAGATACAGCGGATAGAATTTCTGCATTTTAGCTTCGAAAGTCATCAACCGTTTCACAATCTCCAGTGATTTTGTTTTTCCCCACATTCAGTAAATAAACAGAAACTTTATTATATATTATAATATATCCTCTATATTTAAATATAGCAGAAGACATTTATTATTAATCCTGATAAAGACAACTTTTGATTCGTATCAACATTTTCCAAGAAACCAATCTCATAAGCCTTAATGTTAATGGAACTTAGATATCAGTAGTTGCGAGGCCACTTACTGACAACTTTATTAGTTTCCAGGACTATAAGATTCCCAGAAGTCTTCTAACCACTTGTACTTTCTTTTATTATTAATGACAATCATTTTACCAGCCAATCAGTAGAAGAAATCCATCAAAGCATACACACACAACAAATACCTGTCGCTTTAACTGTTGATGTAAAATCATCGCTTATTTTACATTTGAATGCACAACCCCATCACTTTCTCCCTTCAACCAGCTCTTATAATGCATTGAATTCACAGTTGTGCATTTCTAACACATGAATCTGTCATGTCTTGGCTGCCAAACATATGGACTCTCTCTCTCTCTCTCTCAAACCAATAAAGTCTGGGTACTAGAAGACAAGCCTACATGAATCCTGTGCTAAGCAAACACTGAGTAGTAGATAACAGACTTTAAACAAACTTGTTTCAAGCATAAGACCAAAAGAAAGCCGTGGTTATTTTTAGAAGCTAAATTCTTGATATTTAAAGCATTGAACAAATAATACTACTTTTAAACTTGTGTGCTTGAGTACTCATTTTATGTAAATACTGTATACCAATATTATTTTTTAAGTTTACTTTACTCATTGTAAGGAAAATTGTAGTAGAATACTATGGGTACATACATACCTGCACTCTTTTTTGTTTTAAATATGCATGTCACAAATAACTGTTTCATTTTTAACATTGATTCAAACAAAAATGTAGAATGTATTTGTGCTTTACTTCTGCAACTATGGAGGCTTTTTGCTTATTGGAATATTTCTAATAATGAAAACTTTTTGTTGGTGATCAAGAGGTTCCTAATAAGCAGCATCTACTGTATGTTTCATACACATCAGTAAATCAATGTGTATTTTTTTTTTAAAGGTAAGTATATTCATTTATAATTCTATGAAAGGCATTTTAAATTCCAAAAAGTCTTAATGAATTTATTACTAAAAAGCTAATGTGCATGGTGAACATGAAGTTAACTTCTACAGTTGGTTGCTTATAACTAACAAATAACAGAAATATATTAATGCATATGCAGGGATCATGGAGAATGCATTGCCAATAGCCACTGCAGTTGCCACTCGCTCTATGTAATGTCACACTGATGTTTTCCTGTCTTATATTTAGAAGGCATTTCAGAAAGCAAAAGAAAATCATAAACAAAACAAGCAAGTATCATTTATTGGATGGCATCACACCTCTATATTGGCCAACTGTTTTGCAGCAAATGTAGCCCTTTTTTGGTTGCAGCATTAAGCCACAACTGCGCCACCTGTTGGTCCTCTTGAGTACTGGCACACTTTCAACTTGGAAAGCATCTTTCAGATTTTCAAAAAGTTAAAAATTAAACAGGAAAAAATCCAGACTATCAGGAGAACGTTGTAAAGGTTCAAAATGTAGTCTGTTCAAAGTATTGATGATTACCAAAGTGCTCAGTGATTATGCATTGACATGCTGTGACAGAACATTTTGTCTCAGTCTTCAATGCCACTTCATTTGAATAATTTGCTCAATGTGCTTCTCTAGCACTTTGCAGTTTGTTGCACTGATGATTGTGACTTGCTGTTCTTCTCTGGTGCACAACGACAACTGCATGGCCAGGTTGTTTAGTTGGTCACTAACATCAAGAGTGTACAATGCATGAACAAAAGGCCACACAAGTACTTGTGCATCAATGGTGCTTGGCGACATGACATTTACTGCCTTGATTGCATGTCTCTTTATTTTCTGAAACAACTCTGCAAATAAGCTTACTATGCTAAGTTAACCTGCAAACATGGTTCTCTCCAAGATCACACAGTGCAAGTGTTTTTTTTTTAATGTATAACACCGAGTGTAATACTATGGTGTTATGGTTATGAAGTCATCTGAAAACATTGGTGCACCACAACTGTCCACAGATAAAACCAGCATTCAGCAGCACATTCTTGCCATCCACAACTATATATCGTTGTTATGATGTTTCAAAACCGTAATTGAGAATGGTAATGGACACCAGTTCTTGACGTTAATACAAATTAATAAAATTCTACTTCAATAAATTGGTTTTGGTAACTATTTTTTTTACTGTTTTCTGTAACATACAGATTTCAGAAGAAACTTATTTTTAAAAATTACATGGTCATTTCAATGTGACATCACACAGCTTATAAGTTCCCTTGCTCCCATGGAAATATCTGCAAGCTCTGGAAGTACGTTTTCCACACACACACTAAACCCACGCATGCACACTTCCATTAACATACTACAGTTTGGAAGCTATAAATACCTGATTGCAAGAAGTAACTTTATGGTCACCTAGTATATCAAAATAAATAAAATCTTCTATGAGAATCTGTTTCTTTTTTAGAATTATTTAGCAAGTCAAAGTTATCTAGTAATTTCATAACTGCAGTTAGAACTGATAATGCCTGTAGTCAGTTTGCTATTTTTAGCATAATTTAGTTTTGCCCACAACTTTCACCATTGGAAGTAAAAGATGTTAGTCATTACTCCTAATTACATCCAACCTATATTGATTAAATATCAGGTAAGAACTTCTCTTATAAAAGAGAACAGATATATGAAATGCATTTTGAACAAAATATGCCGCTTCATTTAAAATTTTTATTAAACTAAACAGACTCTTCTTTTATTTTTTTGGTTAGTATTGTAATACATTAAAAATGAGCAATATAATCATAGAAATTCACTCCAATCAAATCCAGAGAATTTTAAAATCATTACTTTACCAGGTCTGCATGTGGCTCATAATCTATGACAACCGTTTAAACACGAATGGCAACAATGGGTGAGTGTAATAAACCAATGACGGAGTCCTTAAGCCAAAGCATGTAAACACAACAGTCGGGCGAAAAAGGTATGTGCATTCATTTTGTCAAAAGGTAAACACACTTAACAAAACTGTTTTGCAGCTTATTTCTTTTCAATCAGCAAATCCATAATGTTCTTGATACAACCAGCCCGCAGGGTGTGCATTATCAACATGCACGCTTCTTAAGTCTCAGACCACATTACACAAAATACATGAAGAACTCAATTGCCTTCAGGCAGCCGCTTGGATATTGGATTATTTTTAAATGGGAGGAGAAGAAGAAGAAGAAGAAATGTTGGAAAATTACATGCATAAATGGAGAACCATATCAGGCCCCAAACAATTCTTCACATTATCTAGAACTAAAATAGCCCAGAGCCAATAAATCTGTCTTTCAAAACAGTGTCTTCCTATCATTAAGTAAAGAAAAGAAAAAAAAAATGTAACTGGTATTCTGACCAAAGGTGCTCGCAATGATAAGCTTAGTCTCATTCTTCTTGTTTTAAATTACAAAATGACAAACATTCTTCAATACCAAGCGTCTACCTGAGGTCTTTCAAGACGTCATGGGGAGACAACCCAGCCTTTCAAAATTAAGATATTCAAACTACTACAGAAGTTCTTGCTGAACTAGGGATGTTCAAATAAATCCCAGCTTTTAAAAAGAATCATGGTAATCAAATCTGTCCAGGTTTCATTTGAATAGCCTTTATACTTTGTTTGTTTTTTTTTAAAATGCTGTTAACAGTTAAACGTAAATACCTACTTCCTTAATTGAATCTATATACTTAAGTTGACACCTTCGAAAACTTTAGCAGGAATGAGTTAATAAAATATGAGTTGAGAAGCCAAAAATGATGACTGCCAGAGGTAGAGTTTGGAGTATAAACAAGAAAATTAGCTTCATTTTTTTTTTTGAGAAAGCAAAAGAAGAATAGCTGAGTGGTATTAACGTAAACCAGTTGAGAAAGAGGCAGGGCTACTTACAGCAGACTATGTACCCAATTACATTCCAAAAAAAATGTAGGTAGTTAGGATCTCATTAGTCATTTCTTAACTTACCCCGTTTCAGTTTGGTTTCCAATAGATCAGACCAAAAAAGACAATAGGTTTCTGTAATTGTTTTTTAACCCTACACAAGTTGCAAGGGAGATAACTGCATGTCTACACTTAACACATCCCAGGCAGGAGAAAGGGGTTTCAAATCAAGTGCGCCAGATGTTTTCTTTGCAACAAGGCAAAAGGTCAAACAAATTAAGTACTTTTGTAATTCAGTCTATCCCTTTTTCTTGCAGCTTCTAATAAACATGGCCATTTCTAAAACTAAAATGTAACAAGATTGGTCGCCCTTTTTTTCTTTTTCTTTTTTTTGTATTTTAGGGTTAACAAACAGGGGCATTTTTCTAAACATGTTATTGTACTAGCCAGTCGAATATCCCAAATATCCGTGTAACATAAAAGTTTTTTTTTTCTGGGACAAAAAAAACAACCCAGAAATTCATTTTTTAAACATTCATCCACATGACAACTTCCCCAAAAACGTTTTTGTTCATTTTTATTACCGGGCAAAGAAGGGCAATAATTTCTTCACAAACTTAAAAATAGGAATAAAATTTACTTCTTTAATAACTGTGTTAAACAACAACAATGTTTTCACACGTCATGTGCTATCTTTGATATCGAATGTAATTCATCACAAAGATGATTTCTGTTCTTCAAGGTGGTGATCAAAGATAAAGCAAAATGACGTCTTGTCCATTGTTACTTTTACTTTTCTGCTGACTTATCGTAAGCAACACCAAATTTTTTCCTTATATTAACCAAAAATGAGACACTGCAGCAGTAAACCATGGTTGAAGGAAATCAAGTCTAACTTCTGAATGTTGTTGCTCATACTATGTGGTACATTTTGATGAAACATGCACATGGACTTGGCTATTTAAAAAATGCATATATCATAATCCTCACAAAGCTGTATAAATTAGGTGTGGTTCACATATGGCACATGGATACTACACAGAAATCCAGAGATGGCAGATAATTGGAATGAAAAATTTAGGACTTTCCTGCAGAGATATAGGGAGCAGCCGAGCATCAGTTGTCTTGTTGCCAAACACTGTTGTTGACAGAGCACATAGTTGAAATCACATGAAATGACTCCTACAGAAAACTGGGCAATTACTTTTAAGTACTTCCTAATCCGTTTTACCAATTTCAGTGATCTGAGAAAAAAAAACAGCAAAGACCAGTGTGCAGTTGACTGAAAAATTTTGCATTCCCATCACCCTTTGAAACACACAGAGCTGTCAGATTGATCAGCTCAGTCATGTCTTGCTAGCTTATGCTAATGTTTCCAATGAAATTTGATAGTGTGGAAATAGATGTAATAGCCAGAATAAAGTTAATTTCTCCTGCACTGTGTTGATGGTTAAATGACACTTCAGTCATGAAGGGGACAAGTTAATAATTGAAAAAACACTGCTGGACCTATTGCTCATAGTAGCAGATTACTTATGGTGTAAGAGTAAGTTCAATCCTGTCACTATCTAAAACCCCTAAATGCCAACAGGTATCTTTAAAACATTCACCAAAATGCTCTTCCTCATCTTTATGGTTATCCACTTGCTATTAGACCAAAATTCATGTCAATGCAAATGAATCCCTTGCTTAGCCTGCTATGAGCCTAGATTTTAACCAAATAGAGCATCCTTAAGATCAAATTGGACATACTATGAAGGAAACTACCAATTCAGCATGCTGCTGTAATGTCCCAGACTTAGCAATAGCAAAAAATTCCTTTGTATTGTGAGCAAGCAGCCTAAGGGAAAAATTGTGAAAAATTCATCTTTAAAGGGTAAGTTGCACTCAATGTCAATATTAAATATCCAAATAAAGCCTCTGTGACATTAAGCAACATTTGCATTGTAAAATATAGCTGATTTATCTAACAACATGCACTTTGCAACAACTTATCTCAATGGCCAATTTTCATTTTTTCAACATCAATTTACAAAGTTATCTTTAATACTAGAATATAAACAAACAACATCATTTCATCATCTCTTTCTTTCAAAAAGACCAGTACTGCATTTCATCAAGTGATATTTTAAGAAGAAATTCGGTTAAAATATTATTTCTGCAAGAAATCTACATATGGAAAATCAGGTACTGCTAAATTAACTCTTTCATCCACCAACAGATTTACAGGTGACTGCCATCTTTTCTTTACCAAGTTGCATTAGATAGCTGTTCTAGGTGTTACCAGACACCAAACAATGCATCTGACCAAGTGCCTTGTCATTAGTAATTAATGATAATTAGTCTGGATTGATGACACTGGGAGGGAATGTCTAGGAGGGAATGTCTACTGACTCACCTTGCAGACAAACACCTCTGAAACCAGTTGATTAATCAAAGGAAGCACCCTGACCTTTCCAGACTCTAAAGAAAAAGACTGAGTGAGAATAACTGAAAGGTACAGAATGATCTTTGAAGTACAATTTGTATTAATTATCTAGCATAGTATTTTCCTGGGAACAAAAGAAATCCATTGAAAATTTAGAAATATCCAAATATACCTTAATTCCTCATTTAATGCCATTTTTGTTTATTGCTCCCACCCAAAAATAACACCACAAAAGAGGGGTATCAGACAGATTTTATCACTTGTAGCTAAAAGTGATAATAATTTTTTTTTTTTTTTAGTTCAAGCTGAAATATTCTGATATAATGTGTGTACAGCTTTTAGAAGCACCACCGAAATTTCTTGTTTAATGTTTGGTGGGGGCTGCAAGAAGTCTGAAGAAATTTTCTGTCAGCCAATAGCTAAAGAACAACACAAGCAAAAACCATTCCCACAATGCAATGATATAAATAAGTAAAAATAAAGTAATTTCTCACTTCTGGGAGGAAAACTCAAATCTGGCATTTCAAAACAATTGAGGAGAAAGGTACTATGGTATATATGCTTGATACTCACCTAAATTGCACAGTTGGCATGGCAACCTAGTAAGCTCATTGAACATAAAAATTAAAAAAAAAAATAACAGCAGTTTCCTTTTCCTTGAATAATCATCAGAAATGAATAATTCATTTTTTTTTTTTAATTTGAAGATAATAGTTATTCAAATGCAGTATCAAAGATTTTACATATTTTCACCAGTTTTATTTTTCTTAAGGCATAATCTTAATTTTTAAAATATCAAGAATCACACAATTTGACATATTCACCAAAAACTTGAAAACTAATACAGGTGATAAACTGTCACTATGAATTGCATTCCAAATTTAAAGCATTTAGAAAAAAAACCAATAGAGTCATATGGGTAAAAAAAATGATAAATACCTCAAAATGCCATATTTTGGAAGATGCATATAGATATGATTGACAATACTGAGTCAATACTTCTTCCACATGCTCACTGCACATTGTCTAACCACTAAAGAATCTAAATATCAACTAGTGAATGAAGTATACACTTAAAAATCGAGAAACATCACCTATTTTCAAAACAAAAACGGTTCATTTTGCAATAAAAAGAAAATATCATTCGGTGATTTCAGGACCATATGTAAGTACTACTACTTTCCTGTCCTCCTTTCTCCTGTCATATTGTCTCAAGTTCAGAAGCTTTGCCCTCAGTTGTTTCTTTCCTCTTATTGTCCTGTCATCTGAAAGTCCAACTAGAGTACACTGTCCTGGTTCCATTTACAAACAAATCAAGATATTTCCTTTACTTTTCCATCATTGAAATGGTAATCTACAAATTTCCTAGCCTTTTCAGCAATCCTCAAACGTTTACTTTTGGGGGGACTTCATTTTACATCATCTCTTAGAACAAACTGTTCAATTACTCTTTTCCACACTGGGTGCAAAACTCAAAAATTGCCTCAACATTGACAAATTTAGTACACATCAGCCATTTGAAATTTCGGTTTTATAAGCTTACCTCTGATTAGGAAAGAGCTCTTTCTTATTGTACATATTGTACATTAAAGAACCAATCAAATTTATTGTTATATGAATTTTGTGGGTTCAGCTACCATAAAACTAGAAATCTGCGGCCTCTAACCAGACTCAGAATTAAATCCAACCGTACTAAATGTTAATTTTAAAAAGTATTTCCTATTTATGAATGCAGAAAGCAAACCAGTTAATCTTATGAAAAATGGGAAAAGAAAAATAATTTTTCAAAAACTCAAAGCATTCCTTTTTTCAACCAAAGATGACCCCCTTTACCTAAAGGTTGTAAGAAATCTAATTATCTGCCGATAATTTTAAAAAAAACATACACAAAAACAATCCCTCAATGCAACGTCGCGTAGAACTTGTTCAAGAGTAGACTACCCAAGAAGACCCGTAGACATCACACCAAGAATCCACAACGCTTCACTGTAAAAGATCAGCATCTCATGTCTAGTTTAGGAAAAATCCACTTTCCCAGCATCGCATTGCAAGCACGTTTCCATAACCATCAGCACATGACCTGAATGTATTGTAAATGTTCCTTGAAGGCAGATGCAATTCACATAGTGCTCTTATGCAAGCAACAGTCTTCAGTTTTAAACCTATGAAATAAATCAAAGTGCATAGAAAATGGGGGAGGGGGGTGAAGAAGGGAGTGAGAGACTGGGAGACGTGAAAGGAAACTTGTTGGATGTATTTTCCCATTTATTATGATTGGTTAAAATATAGAATTTTGCGAAAGACCCTCTTTGAGAAGGTGGTTTCGAAAGATCCTCTTCTTTTTTCTTCCTTGCCACTGTCCAGTTACAAACAGTGGGAATGAGTCCCCCCCCTCCATTATTTGTTGTTGTTGTTTTTTTTTTCTTTCATAAATACCAGGGTAGGTCCCTCCCCTCCCAGCTGCAGTAGGACCAGACCTGAAGCCATCTGGATGGGGAGTGTCTGTTGCTAATAGGAACCAGATGGAGATACCCTCAAGGACATTCCCTGGGGGCCCCTTTGTAGGAAATCTGCAAGATATATGGAAGGAGGAGAAACATCACAGAACAGCAGACAATAAAAATGGAGCCCAGAGGAAAGGATATGGATACATTAGGACATCTCACAGAAGTTAAGGGGATCTATTTTTGACATTATTCCCTCTCATGTTTTCATAAGAGCATCTGGCTTCCTTTCAGCTACTCTAGCCACTGCGCTATTGCCGATGTTTGCCCCCAAAGACTTTTCTTTTTTTTATTTATTTATCATGTTGTCTCCACTCTTTTTCAGCGATGACTTTTCTGAAGATCTTCAAGTTTGGTTTTCAAAAATTTCAAGATGAGGAATAAATATATTTATGTTACAAAAAAGGGGGTGTGGAGACAGGAAAAATGGGTCCTATAATCGAACCCAGTCTTAGTAAATTAAAAGGCTGGCTGTGTGAGGTCTGTGTATGGCATGTAAGTTTGGCAATGAAGAAAACTATATTGTCCACTTAAAAACTAAAAGTTACCTATAAGTTAAAAATTAGGGACTCGCACAACACCAGCCAGCTCCAAGAGTTAGTTATGCTTAATGAATGGTTACTTCTCAAAAATAAATGGGGTGGAATCATTTTTGTAAACCATTATTCATCCAAATTATGTCAAAAATTAAAATATCAATCTACTGTCTCTCTGGCAAAAGAAAAATGTTAGTAGTAGTAATATAAAGATGTAAAGATGTTTCAAATTTCAACACGGAAACTTCTTCCAATTACAGTAGCTGCCAAAATTATTCATTACGAATAATATTTCCTTTTTTGTTGTTGTTTAAGTGTAATTATACAGACTAATGCAATGTTTCTGATTTACCATTTATATGTTAAAATGATATTATTTTATTGCAAAGTGTGTTTGAAGTTTTACAGCTCGATTACCCTACAGTTGTATGTATTTCCATGAGAAGTTACAAACTTAAGGATTTTTATAAAACAGAGATCCTACAATACAATAAAGCCAATTATTACAAAGCATTTCAATATTGTAAGCCACACACAAAATAAACATTCAATACTGTGTTTAAAAAGCATTAGATAATGCAGTAATTTTGGCCTCCAATGTAGTTCTTTTTAGAGAATTACAGAAATCCATACCATTTGTTAGATAAGACTGCTGGAATTTCTATTCTGATTTTTCCCAGACCATTCCATCAAGTGCATTTAAAAAAACTAATCAAAACTGAAAGTAGGATGCCTGTAGCTGCCATGTTTGTGTTAAGAGATCTTTTTCACACCCTGTCATCATAGGGGAAGAGAGAGCAAGACAAATTTATCAGCATATCTTCCTCCAACTACCACTGGCATGCATGACCTCCAGCATGAACCACCTTGTTATGACATAGCAGCCAAATAAACACAGCGTGACATGGTGGGAGCACAGAGTTCTTCTCTTACACCATGCTGCTGAGTATCAGAATGGCTTCTGTGCTACATGGTTTTGAATTACTTTTGAATTCTATTAAAATCAAATCAACTAATCGAAATCATTTGAGCGTTTTGAACTTTAAAGAGTTTAAAAAGATTAAAATAGTCCAAATAAAATTACTTTGAAATAGTATAATTAGTATTATAAAAGGAACAAAACATTTTTGTTTTTTTTTTTAATGAAACTTTTGGTTTGTTAAAGGGACATGTAAGAACAAAATTAGCTTCATGTCCTCACATTAATAATTCAGAGGCTGCAATTTATTTTTAAATTTTTTTTTATCCCTTTCAATGTGAAATAAGAACCCATAATATTACACAGACCAACAGTTTGCACAACCTTGACCAATTGCTGATTGACACAAAGCATTATGCACAATTACGATCGATACAAGAGTTTTTATGGTTTTCTTGGCAAAAGACCTATAGTACCATCACCCTCAAAAGTTTAAAATTTAACGACACTTCCCGATAATGATTAAATCTGTTTATTAAAAGACCAGCTCATTTAAAATTGAATACATATGGCATCCATTACAAGCTTTTGGAAACTTTTCAACATGAGAAATAAAAAGAGAGAAAGATATTCATGAATTTAATAACCAAAAATGGAGGAGGGTCAGATGCTTCTCAAAAAGATTTTCCTGAGCTATAATCAGGTTTTATATATATATATATATAAAAACACCCTTTTTCATTCTTTTTTAAATATTAATTCCTGGAAATGCAACATCACTGAAAGAATGTACAAAATTTGGTGGTAATGGTTCAAAGATGGTAATTAATTTTCAACAAAAGAGTGAACTGGTAAGAACTTCACACTTTTGCTATTCCACATCCTGCCGCGACTGCACGGCTGAACAGATGTGTAATTAGCAAAGAAGCAAAGTGTACAGCAAGAAGGGTTAGTTCATTTGTGAGAAAGGGAACTGTGTTTTTGAACAGGTGCTGAGATTTCAAATCTTCCTCCATTAATTGTATTCTACAATTTGATTATGGATCTCTCTGCTAGGCCAAAAATCCTATTAAAGCAATCTAACAGATACATTGTGAATTATTGCAGCAAGACACACTTTGAAAGTAATGCTCGGAAACCTTATCAGCAGAAAGCTAGCAAGGAACCACTCCCTGTTGTTCCCCCTGTGATATAAGGGAACAACACCGCTGCCCATCTAATACCAAGACTGCAATACATTTTCTTGAGTCAATTTAGCAGTAGAGAGAAAAAAAAAACAACAAACTAGACAGCTCAAACACAACCACCATAACAACAACAATAGTTAATATTGTTGTAACCAGCTGACCGAGAATGATGACTTTATAGCATCAAGCAACAACAATCCAAGAGTTTTTTTCCTTCACTCTCTTCTTACACACACAGACTTTCCACAAAACTCAACAAAACATTACATGCCGGTTTTTGGCAGTTTATTTAGTTAACTAACTCAGTTCGTAATTTTCAGACTTTATTTCATTTAGACATATAACAATGAAATAAATAAACAAAGTCATAGTAAAAGCAAATATATAATTTTGAAACAAGTTATTATAAAAAAAATTCAATTCCCCTAAACACACAAATCCACATGCCTTTTTAACCTTCAAAATTAGAGAAGCTAATGAGTAACAAGTAAATTATCTCCTTATAGATGGCATGCACATTATTTCTGTTTGTACGAATGCAAGGAAGTTTTCCTTCTATGTTGCAGTTTCTTCTTTGAATTGTGTGCTGACATCAACACAACTCCTGGTTCCATTTTCCTAAACTGAGGAGAAGACAAAGTGCAGAGGTTAGCCACAGGCCTATCACGGAAATTCCCTGCTAAAACTCTTGATTTTTTCAGATGTGGGAGAAAAACAGAAAAGCCATGTGTCCAGCCAGTGAAAATAAACTTTACCTAAAAGATATGCCAAACTGCTGGCCAGGAGTCAAATTCAAGCCATTAGCCACACCAGTCCAGTGGCCTACCTGTTATAGTTTACAAACTAAATATTAAACATGTTTGTTGATTATACACTACTAATTTTAAATAAGTCTATGGAGCTTGACAGTTCAGAGTTGTCATCATCGAAACAGGGCTACTATGGAGAATTTTCACTCATTAATGAAATGTCCAGTTACTGAGCCAAATGAGATAAACTGCAGTTTACAGAAGATAAATATAACCAAAATGTTTGTATTACATTTCAAAGTCTCCAACCATTCATTTCATTTTTTTTTATAAAAGCTGCACTTTAATATCACAAGTTGAAAAGTCATCTTTACTTCAGAGACTGACTCAAAAAAAACTAACCACTATCTTTACACAGAATTTGCATGATCTTAAATGTAAAAGATAAAAATAACACGTAAATGCCACGATGAGATGCTCCTGTGGTTCTTTTTATAGCAGTCATTAAAGATTGAATATAAAGATGAATTCATTCAGTGTATACTCATTAACTGGTAATGGCAATAATTCTGACAATCAGTCTCTAAGCACAGGTAAATGAAAGACAGCAAACTACTTTATCCAACATATAAAACTGAAGAGTTTTGAGACTTTTGTAAAAGTTCATTTAGTAGCATCAAGTTTTAGTGACAGTTACTGATCAGATCATCATCAATGAAGGAACTACCTACTATTCTTGGCCCAGGATGCATTGCTGAGGTCACTAGCATATCTTCAATCTATGATGGCTTGTAGCAGGTTATGCTACTTACAGAAGTATACTTTTATGTTCTAAAATATGATTAACTAAACTAAAATAAGAACTATCATGAAAAAAACTTAAGCTTACATGACAGCTGATTATTAAATTTAAGATATTTTATCTATTATGCATTGCTTAAATAAAATGTAAAAAAAATGTAAACTATGAGTTTTACTTTCAATTTCATGCTTACTCCATGTTGTTAGTATCTTGGTGCTTATAAGAAAAAAATTAGCCTTCTACTAATCATCATCAAACTTGAGTGGGTTTTTTTTGACAATGATCAGAAAGGTGGAGCAAGAATCAAATTAGGGTTGTGAATCATGCATTAAAGATAAGAGCTACAATAATGAAACTGAGTTGGTTTAGTGCATATAGTATGCTCTCTGATGATGGCAGAAGTCAAAATTTGTTAGGTACAAATTGCATTTATGCATCTAGCCAGTAGTGTGGTTTGCTTGCTCTTTGCCAGCCAATTCACTTTGGTTTTTCCACCAGACCTAACTTGGATTACATCAGATGCATTGGTGCCACCCATTGTGTCAAGTACCATGTAGCATCTCTCTTCTTCCAGCTTAACACTTAAAATCTCACTAAGAACACCAAAACAAAACTTCATTTTTAAACACTGTCGTTAAAGACATACAAGATCTTCTTTATGGCTGGTACTTACAAGGCATTAAATACGAGAGAGACTAAATGTCATACAAGGATGATATTTGTTTGGTTCTCTATGTCAGCCATTAAAGTTTACTTTTCATGCATTGGAAGTGTCAGCCTGGTAACAGATGCAGGACAACAATAATGAAGCAGTAATTTAAACTCATAAAATATTTAGATATTACCAAACTCAAAGTAAAAAAAAAAAAAAAATAGAAAGAATTATGGACTTAATCAAATAGATATTTTTTTTAAAAAATTGCCTAACGTTCTATTTATTCATTCATTCGTTTATCTATTTAAGGGAGAAATTTTAGATTATCAGCAGTTCATCACATTTGAAACAAGACATCACTTCTATTGCAGTTAACAAATTCAAAAAACAACAACAAAACAAAAACAAAATCGGATTCACGGAATCCATCATTAATTGATCTCTGAATCACCATTTTCAAATGCAGCAATTGGCACGTTTCTGTTCGTGTCATTATAACTAACTTACCTCGTGGCTGAGAACGAACGACAGAACATGCAGCGTGGTAATCATATAACTTTCGCGCCACTTACTTTTGAATATAAATACCAACAGCCATCGACACTAATATAGAAATGCTAATGTCATGAGTCAGCTGTGAAAAGTGGCAGGCTCCTCCTGTTTGCCATTTGTAATTTCATAATCTGGAATCTACAGAACAGAATTCAGCTAACTGTTTTGTCTTGGAGCCTGGTTCACATGAGTCTTTAAAATCTGTATAGTATATGGATTAAAATGGAAAATTTCCATCAAAAGTGAATACATTGCTGAAACTCTGATCACCAAAATCACTAAAAAACATTTCCTCATATTGCAAGACTCCAGATAAAAGACAATATTAAATACCTTTACTAAAATCATCCCATATGAAAGATTATTAATCTGCATGATATCATAACTCATTGAAATTACACAATTAAGAAAAAGTAAACAGACCATATAAAATTATCATAAACAAATTACATGAAGTTTTATTGTTAGAGTTTATACTTCTGATCAGGTTGTTTTCCTTTTGTTACATTAAGATTAATTTGCTAACAAAGACTAAATAACAGTAAATAAATAGTCCTAAAAACAAAAGTCTATTTATTGTCAACAAAAAAGTCAATGGCATCAGAGTGACTCTTCTATAAACTAATTTGACTATCCTTCCAAAGAGGTACTAAGGAAAACCAAAGTTACCAAGTGCTTTTACTAAGCAAAGGGTTAACTCTGATGGCTTTTATAATTAGCTGCCAGTCATCCTCTGGTGGATGCCTCGTGCGAAAACAATCATTCTTTTTTCAATACAGCTGTCCCCCCGGGTATCCGTGGGAGTTACGTTCCTAGACCACCCGTGAAGAGTGAAAAACCGCCAATATTGGACGTGGTCCATAAAAATGCCTATAAACGTCAAAATATAACGTAAAATATAACGTAAAATATAAGTAAATATTTAATAATAATTTAATAAAAAATACAACACTCTGAGAAACACTCAGCAAAACACTCGAGATGGCTACATGTGGTAAACTGGGATGATGATGCTTGGCCGCATCTGCTGACACAGCGCCTCGAGGGCAGCAGCCAATCAGCAGCGAGGAGAAATGAATAACGCTCCCGGATTGGCTACTTTCAAACCTCCAGCCAATAGCGTTTATTTTATATTCATATTTTGCTGAATTTACGTTAGTATTTATATTACAAAATTAGTAAATTATACTGTTATTAATAATTTAGTGTTAAAAAGCGTGAAAAAATATACATTGCCATAAAAAATCGCGGAAGATATTTGCGATTCCGCGAATATGCAGGGGTTTCCACGAACAATTATTAGTTAGGTTCTGAGGAAAATTCCGCGAATAACCGGGGCCGCGATTACGTGAGGGTAGACTGTATTTAAATTTTCCAAAATGGTGAATAATGTTTAAGTCCATAAACACATAAGGGGCCGGTTCACTAGAAAAAATGCCCACTGTCTGCTTCCATCAGGTTATGAAATACTATAGTAACCCCTGACAACAATTAAACATTATTTTCTTTTTCAAAAATGCTGGTTAACTAGAGACTACAACTAAACAAAACTATTCAATTTGCCATTTTAAAAAAAAAAAAAAAAACACATGATATAAGCATAACACTTCTTCTGCTCCACACTGTTAACTTTCAGGTAGTCAGTCCAGGGAGAATTGTGTAATGAGCCTGAACTAAGAATGTAACATATACCAGGGAAGCTCAGCTGGAACCTGGCTGAATGTGACTGCAACAACTCTACATCAGCCAGATTTCAGCTGAATGTCCTTTATAGACTTAGATAGTGTACTGTTAATATTGAAAAATCTGCCTGTTATTATGGAACATAAGTGCGAGGTAAACTATGACTGAAAACTGAGAAAGTCGGGTCTGCGCTAATGTGCGTGGAATATTTCACTAATTCCGGTAGTGAATGCTAAAAATGGACTAGGCATGTACTTTTGAGGCTTTATAAATCCTATAAAATTTCCTGCCCCTCTGGCAAACAGAAACACCTTAAACTTAACAGTATTTCAGTAATTAAAATCAAATTTTGTTCTTAGTTAACTAAACTTGCAAAGATGAAGACTGAATGTGTAATGTTCTAAAATTAACAACGCAAAGATACTTCACTTTTCTGTTAAATTAAACCAGCCGAGACGTGAAAGAAACATCTAAATTACCTTACCTCATCAGCAAATATGGAAAAACAACACATGGGAAAAAAATTAAGGATAATGATATTCATATAGTTCAATAAACTATTAATGCATTCGTCAAAGATGAAAATTTTAAAATACGACTGTCAAAACTAATCAGTTTACTGAAGTAAACGTTAGCCAGTGGCAAAAATTCTCAACAGCATCTTCACATGCATGATGAATTCAAAGATGACTGCCTACATGGTGCAGCAAACAATATAAATAGGAAGAGAATTTTTAGAGTGTCCAGAGACAAAAGATGATGGATCCATAGAATATATTGTTCTGGATACTATACTGATGTTCAGTATACTGCATACATCCTTAATTTCAAAGCAAAAGTAAATCGATGCAGATTCCCTGAAGAATCTCCAATACATTTTACATCCTCAGTGATGCTTTGATGTACACTGCTGAAGGTGCAATTTATTCAGTTTATTAATTATAGGACAGGAAGCCAGCATGGCTTCGACAAGACCTCAAGGCAAAACAATTTACCAGCAAAACAATTTACTTATAATTCTTCACAATATCACTATCATCACCGTCAGCCAGAAATTTGTTCCACAAGTAAATTCAAAGCCAAAAAAATGTAAGTGACATTTAAGGATATATATATATATATTATATATATATATACTTTTAAAACCCATGTTTTTGCACCCATGAAGAGGCAATAAAAAGACAATTTAAAAAACAACATTCTTGGTGATGTTCTATATTTTAAAGTTAACATCAAATAAAGTTTGTGTTTTTTTTACTTGTTATCTATAGAAGCAGTGAGTAGAGGTGTCCTTTTAACTCATCATTTAGTCACTAAATACAAAATTTTGTTTGGTGTGAAAGATCTATTTTCTGGAACTTCAAGAGTTTTGTTGTTTTTTTAAAAAATAATTAATATCCGAGTAGCTATTTTTGTTGTTGTTATTGTTATAGCCAGGGTAGGATGACAAAAATATCGCCAAACTGTTTACAGAACTTACACAGAAGATATGGCTAGACCATATATAAATAAAACTTAAGCTCAAGACAAAAAATAGCCAAAATGTATATAAAGTTTGTGATATATAGCCATGATGCTCATGAGTGGAAGCCTAGCCACCACACTCACAGCAAACAAAAATTCTCCCGTTTCCTTCTTTATTTCTTTAAATTGTGTCTGCTGTGGCTCACAATAGTTACAGTGCCAAAGGTAGCAGTTATTACCAGCAAACTGGATGGCATTCTTCTCGCTGAACTGCCTGTATATTATCAGAAATTTTTTTGTTGTAGGAGCCTAAAGGTTTTAAACAAAATAACCAACTCAAAAAGTTTGTGGCCAAAAAAGAAAAACAGATTCCAGGTGAGAAAATTAACTTTCAAATGCCAATACTTGTGCAATCGGTTAACTATATATTTAGAAAACTGTTCTAATACTAACTGATCACTTCTCAAAGTAAATATTCTAGATTAACCCCTAGAAAAGAAAATCCATTAAAATCTAAAACATTGACAAAACTTTAGTTCAGCTTGCATAACATTTTCAAACTGTCAAAATATTTTCAGGTTCTTGTGCATTGTTTGTTACTCTTTCACGGCCGAATCACAGCATCTGGAGATCCAAACTTTTGGTTGTCAGTCCTTCAGAATCTGGGCGAGGTTTCAAGCTACCACAAATTGGCCTAGAGCCACTTTTTCCCCATGCAGCGCCAGGTGTACCCCAGTTAACATTTTATAAATATAACACATACATGTTGTTCAAAGTGTATGTGTGTGTGTGTGTCTGCCTGCAAGGTAAAGAAGTTTAAGTGCTGCTATATATATTTCCTGTTAAATTAGAAAAGATATAAATAATGTACATAACAGAAATAAGTATAATCTAAATCTTGAAATACACATACTCTTAATGGTATTTAAAAAAGAAAACATTTTTTTTTAGTTTTTTGTTGTTTTGTTTTTTTCACTTTGTCTTAGCCGTTCAGTAGAAAATATTTACCAAATTATTATATGCAACATTTTTATTTTAAAACAACCACCCATAACCAAACTAACTAATAAAGTGTTGGCAAATGCACAAGTAGACCCTCCACAAATTTTCCTATCTATTAATGTTGATAATTCAATAAAAAATGAAATACATTTATTCTAAAATCCCATGAGATTTTTTTTTAATATGGAATTCAAGTCCTTTATTGCAGAACATTTTTATAGACATTTAAAATGTTATTAAATTCTACTGGCAATAATCAAAACACCAGTTAAAGCATTTATCATCCTTCTAGTCAAGATGGTTTCCACTTCGAAATAAACCATCATTATCAAGAACATTCTTTCATAAAAAAAAGCAGCAGCAGGAAAGTTTTTCTTACATTGACTTCTCTGAATATTATCTCGTGCTATTAGCATCTGCAAAGCCTATAAGGTTCCTCATCAAAACAGCGATAGTTGGCAGTACTATCGCAGTATTGTCATTTACATCTTGCAGCATAATTAAAAGATAAGTATAACTACTAGTGTTACAAACAAGATTCTGGGGAAAGAAGTGGCCAGGTTTCTTTTATCTGTGATGCCTGATGGTAGACCTCCCATGTTGATCAGGTCTTTGCGTAAACTTTTTCCTTATCAGTTGCTAGCGTGATGCATTTACAAGAAAAGTGGATGAAAGTATACAGAAATTAATGATGAACTGTAATTCAGTTCTGGTACCTTTTTTGCAGTGATGACAAAGCGATAAGGAGGAATTTGAAGTGATGCGAGGCAATCTGAAGCATCCCTAATCTCATAACCAAGATATCCACAATCCCTTTAACTGGGAAAGTGTGCAATGATGAGACTGAATGTGAAATAAACTTAATTTAGAAGGAAAAGGGTTAATGAAATTTTTAATTGGTTGCATGGGTGCTTTAAAAATGTCACTTTTCTTCGCAACCATGAAAACTTTCTTCAGACTAAAAATGCAGAATGTGCAAGCAAACAACAAGAGAAATCTGATTATTTTCTTTATTGCCTTATATTATGTCTTCTGTGGCTCACAACAACTACACTGCCAAAGCTAAAAGCTATTGCTAACTAACTGGTTGACATTTTTCTCCCCGAACTGCTTGTAAGTTATCAGAATTGTAAACTTCCTACCAAGCAATAAATCAGTGTCTGTCCGTCTGTCCCATCACTCAATGCTAATGTCAGACCAACATCATCTCTTCAACAACAAAGTACTGCAGACTTTTAAGAGTGATGCCAACAAGCAAATCTGATGGATCAGTCCAACCAACTCTCATAACTACATAAATCTGGAACAATAAGAAATTCAACTGGTTCCATATTAATTGAAAGGCTATGTATGAAATAACAGTTGACTTGAGACTGCAAAGGGGAAAGCTAAAGTCAAGAGAGTTTTATCATATACTGAATGGAGTCTTTTCTCTTTCTCTTGAGAGACCATATCATCTGCCGAGCAAAAGCGGAAGTGTCTGTCACAAGTGGTTTTGGCCATGCAGAGAAAAGCAAAACAAAGATTCATATTTGTCAAAAACAATTTAATTATTTTTAAAATAAGTTTTATATACAATATACAAGGAGTGTTTTTAACATTTTCAATTTTAAATATACAAGACATACAAAAATACATCAAGCTCCCCATGCTTCTATAGCATGGCAACTCACAAATGTCACTATAGTGTCATGCATGGGTGAGTAGGCCAATGGCAGCAAACTCCTTCATTGGCATTTACCCAAGAAGTGGCCACAGGTTATCAAGGGCTGCCTCCTATTTCACAGCAAAGTTGTGGCTAATGTACCAGCAGATGGAATGACATTTAAAGCAGCATTTGATGATGGTTGATGACAATAATGCTTCCAAAATGGTGTGCAGCCATAGTATAGCATTGAGGACAATGATGGACTTAGCCAAATCAGATACTGTTGTAGTTTTATCCACCTTGAACAGCAAATGTTGCAGAATTCTCTTTCTGTAATTTGCCTCTATATCCATAATGAAACTAGAATCATAGGACTATAGCTGCGATCTAATGTTAAACAAAAGGAACACCAGCTTCACATCGTTAAAGAAACACAGCCAAGTGAACTGAACAGTTGTCCACAAAAAGTTAGATATGGTGATCCTGTCTTTGTTGTGAAGATGCTGCCCTACATCCCTAGTCATCTATGTACTTTGTTGATGATATGTGATTGGTAGTATTGCCATGGAATAACCATTCATATACTGTGGCTTTACTAACATTCCAATAACCAGAAGCCTTAGTTATTCTCTGGTGGCAGGATATATAACCAATCCTGTCCTCTGCCTTTCTGGCACTGTTGCAGAAGTTTCCCCTTACAACCAGAAAGTGGTCAGGCAGGGTCCAGAAGAAAAGTGGAGTGTCATCTGCATTACTAACATTTTTGGATGCATAATACTTTGAACAAGTCAAGCAGATGCTAACACCAACTCTCCACTGCTTCAACAGGATACATCTACAAACTCTCTACTCAATTATGAAAGATAGAAAATAGGAAATTTATAAGTAAACAAACTTAAAATATGCAGTAAAATATAATTCATTAATTTCATCATCTGTCCATCAAATTCACTTTATTTACTTCCACTCATTAAAGTTAGACATCATGAAAAAATAATCATCTTGATGTTACTTTGCCTCTGGAAACAGTCCAGCCAGCTGCTGAAAGATATGAAATTGTCATAGCCCAACTTTAAAGCTAGTATCAGGTTTCTTCTGCTCTTGGATCAGCTCACCAGTGATAAAGAAGTTCTTTGACTATGTGGCACATCCATCCCAAATCAGTGAGTTGGCTCTAGGTAGTTTGCACAGCTTTGGCATATTTTTTACTTGGCTGGTGCTCCCTTTCCCCATAGTTGAAGTATCTTGTCCTCCTCAGTGATGATCACCTGTAGTTGTCTTCAGGCTGGCAACAATGGTCCAAGCCAGTTTCCCCTTCCTAAGGTCATCAATGACCCACCACACTCACTGTTCCAGGCAGCATCTCTTCCTGTTGCGGTTGTCTTTCACTGATATATTCTTCATATAATCACTGATCAGCAGAATGCAACTGTCCTTTCATTGAAATCCACTATTACTTTACTACCAAAACATTTAGCAAATGAGTACACAGCCTTCAAGCAAATGTCTTCTCTATCGCTTCCAGTAACAAATGGCATTAAAGATTACATTTCAATATAGAAGAATAATTTTTCTTTTCTTTCAAATCCTCTTTTCCTTGAAAATACCCAAATTAATTAATTTTAAAAAACATTTTTAAAAAGTTTCCACGTGAATAAATTTCCTGTGAGCTTTTGCAAGTATATATGCGCATTCAATTGAAAATAATAAATTGCATTAGTTACATCTAAATGTTTCCAAGCATTTCTAAGCTTCTCCATAATGACTCACATTAATAATATGTATATAGCAAAAATATCATTTGGTTAAAAAATATTGACGGTGATATATTTGGCTAAAACATCTTACCATGCAACAGAATTTTAAGCATCCTGGGCATTTACTGGCCACTATTTAAAAGGAAAATTAGCCCTTCTGATGAAAAATGACTGTATTCTGATCGCACTGCACTATTAATTGCTCAAGAGAGGCCATTTGTATGAGAAAAAACATACCGCCCAAGAGAAATGGTTGTAATAATGAGGAACTGCCCAAAAGAAAGACTACTATATTACTTATATCTACTGTTCATAATTTTCTTTCAACATTCACCTTTATTAATCAAAGAACTAGTAATAAACACATGCTGCGGTAATCAAGCAAAGAGAGCACTGACCTACAGGAGATCATCTTGATCATGATTTAAAAAGAATACAAAAATCAATCACTTGGCTCCAGAACCCAATACCAGTGTGTCTCATGTTTGGTAGGAAGTCTTAAAAATCCCATTGCTTAACATCTAGCATGGCAGATAAACCTGGTGGTTCAGGTGGTTAAGTAGGTTAAGCATCTAGTACAGAATTAAATTATGCAACTCAATGACAGGTTGAAGGTTTACAATCAATTTTTACCTTCACCTACTGTCACTCCCCTCCAATGCAGCAAATACACTTAACACCAATTTTCACACAGCAAGAATTGTCATTCTCAGAACTAACTCTTCTGTTGCCTTCATTAAACAACTTATAAAGCATAGTAAACCTACATTGTTTTGCTAATTTAGAAATAATAGTTTGAGTAACCACCATCTTTCTAAAATTATCAATTTAAAACCACATATCTTGATGCTCCAGAGACTGCCAACTTGAGCCTTTCAGCTCTTTTGAAGAGACACTGAGTGTAATAAAATATAACACCACATATTACATTCAACTATCTCACTCACACACAGTTTGAGGTTATCTTGATAAGAAAGCTACAGCATAATTAGCCATCAGAATCAAAGAATAATGGCTGATTAAGGATACTGAACTTCAAAATATTAACATGACGTTACCCTTTGTTATCATTTAATCCTATTCACACTTTGAGCCACAAGTGTGACCAATGCATGACTGCTCTTCAGAAATAGAGGTCAGAAATATGACTCACAAAGATGGTTTATTTCCATTCATCTGATTGGATAGAGTTTTTATGAATAATTATCTCATTATAAATAGGAAAGTATCATTTTTGTTAATAAGCAAAATTCTTGTTCAATACAACTCTGATTTTAGTACATTTAAATTCAGCATGAACAAAGTAAAAACAAAAAGGACATACTTTTTTAACATAAGCACATTTAATTAATTTCTGATTTTTGCAAATAAATAAAATCTAATGAAAATAAGCCAAATCTATAGATATCATTCAGCAAAATGCTTGCTGACCTGTCTAAACTAAATACTTATTAAAAATTAATCAGGAAAAATATATTTCTCAAGGGGAACACTTATTTAGTCAATATTTAATTTAAAATATGGTTCTCTTTTGGAATTTCATCATTTTGTTTTACAGAATCTTTAAAATTTATTTGTATCTACTTTAAAAGTAAATAAAGTTAGTGAATGTTACTTTCTCCTTCTATTAAATTTCAATAAAAGTTTGCTGTTATTACTAAATACTTTCAGACGAAAGTATTACTGCCACTCAGAATTGTAACAGGTGATAGAAGAAGAAAAAAATATCTAAATCTTACAGATTGGATTTAATCAGAACTAGCAGGAGGTAAAGCATATACCAAGTTTGGCTTGTATTACCTCCCCTTGGCTGTTTCACTTGTCGAGTCTAGAAACCAAGCCAAGAACACCAGTCAAGTTTATAAAATGCCAAGAGGTAACTTGTAGCAGTAATGTAAGCTAAAACAAAAACTTGATGGCAAGAAACTACTGTGAAAACGAACCGAAAAACGAGAATTGCTACTTTCTTAATTTATTTTAAATATCTTGCTCATTCTTAGCTAATGATGATGATGATTCATTTGGTTCTAAGTTCTCAAGTATTAATTAAACTAGATGAATTAGCCCACACCCTAAAACCTACAGGCACATTTTCACTACTCTGTCCCTAACCAAATGACATCTTAACCAATGCCTGAGGCAAGCTTCCAATCCGAACAGGAAGTTTATTTTCACTCTTCTAATACCAACAGTTTAAAGTTACTACTGACATTGAGACAGCTAACATAGTTTCTAGTTTGGACTTTTTTTTACTTTTTCTCCTTCCAACACATCCTGTATAGCCAGCCACCTTGTCTATCCCTCTGTCTGTGTGCGTGTGCACTCAGGTGAATAAGACTGGGTAAATAGCTGATACTACTGGCTTCTTCAGTCAATCATTTTTAGATGACATTTACATACTATTTACTAACTCTAATAAATATTAACCTTAAATACCATGCAAAAATGGCCCTTTGGCTTAATAAGAATAATGGATTTATTCTCTCTCTGCTTACATAGATTTTGCAAAGCAAAAGTTAAATGCACATATTTAATTTCCCCTCCCTGGCAAGATGGGTAACCAGATATCTGACCCGCATTAGGAATTTCTAAGATTTTACTGAAAGATGACAAATAAAAGACATCCATAATAATTTGGTCACTTACTGAAAAAATATCAGCAAATAAAGGCAAACAAAAGAGTGAAATTCTTTATGTTAGTACTTGATTGAGCCACATTTTGCATCACAAGTCTCTTCTGCTTGCTAGTGGTCAGTGAAATGTTGTATTATGGTCTGATTCACAATTCCCCCATATTCAAGTGAGAGCTACATTTAATTCTAGCATAGTGGCAGAATGTGGATGGGTTGCTCTTGGCTAACAATCCAAATACTCCCACAGATACTTGATCATATTCATATCAAATGTTTTGGATACCAAGAAATGATCTTGAATGCCATGATTTCACTTCCAGATAGCAGACACACAAGATCACATCATCCTAAAGAATCTCAGTATGCCTTGTTGGTATAATAGTAGGTGGTGTATCTTTAAAATGGAAATCCACTCAGCAGAATTGAGATATCCTTTAACAAGCATCACTGCCTTCTTTCCTTTATGCTAGATTGTACTCATGTCATAACATTCATGTCTCTATATTTGACAAAGCATTAAAGACATTTGGGGTTAAGATCTTTGTTAGATCTCCAAACCCAGATGTGACCCCAGATATACACTGCAGAAGATTGCATGCCACCAATACTTAAGTGTTCTTTCCAGACATATCTGCTGGCCAAACTGTTCAGTGTGTTTTATTCCTAATGGATAGAAGGAACTTCTTACATGTCACACAACTTCTGTAGGCAAGTTAATAGAGATGACAGTAAGCTGCTTTTTTGGCTCATTTCTGGTGCATGATGTCACAAGAGAATCCTGATAGCAAGTGATGATGTGACAAATAATGGCAGCCTCCAGGTCACTTTTTTTCGCAGCAGTGAAATATGTAAATCTTGGTAAGATACAACCATTTATGGAATAGCCACGTTGATGTGTTAGTGTACTGTATATGCAAGCATCACACACTAATTTTGATAAAACACTATCCCCTCTCTCTCTGGGTAGATAATAGAATACCCTTAGAGTAACTTTTGGATATTGTTTTAATAAAACATATTTGCTTACAAATATAAAGAAATTAGAAAATAGTTAAAATTGTAGTATTCAGAGTTAATAATTAAGTGTGAATCATAATCTACAGTTCCTAATAATAATAAAAATATTAATTTTGTTTAATGTAAAAAAGAATTTGGTGGGTGCTATTTGGAAACTTCTTAATTGAAGAAACAACCAACCAAATATGTGCACGTGTGCGTGCGTGCCTCATTAGCAATCTTCTCCACTCAGAAATACTACTTTCTACAAGGTTTAAGCTACAAAAATGAAACATTTACTAACAGGGTTGTGACAAAAAGATAAAAGTTTCGTTTTTCATACACACTTGCTGAGTGAAATTTTCTACACTTCAGTAATATACATTCACAAACATTTGCTAATTAATATAAGTCTACATTATGCACCAATTTCTCTCTCCATTTTAATCAACCAATGAAAAAAAAAACGAAGAAAACAAAGAGAAGCCGGTGTTAAATGGCAACAAGTAGACCGACCTGATGAATAAATAGTTGAATTTAGTTAAAAGATAGCAAATACATGCTTGCACCAGACCTTTGCCTGCTTTTTTTTTTTTTAGTTTTAATCTACTATGTTTAAGCAATAATTAACCTCTGTACTTAATTTTAGGCTTTTGGGGGAATACGAGGTCTGTCCGAAAAGTATCTGGCTATTTTTTCGCATGGGAAGTAATGATGTTAGGGAGGCAAAAGTGTGCATAGTGGAGCCGCATGCCTTCATGCGCATGCGTGGTTTTTGGCGGGCTTGCTGGATGCGTCAGTCACTGTCAGGCAGCCATCGTGTGTGAGGTTCTGTACTACTTACTCGTCGCATTTTCATTTCGCCCGTGATGACAGAACGAGTGGAGCAGCGATGTTGCATCAAGTTTCGCCAAAAGCTTGGAGATACCCAAGCGGAAACAATCTGCAAAATTCAACAGGCTTTTGGTGACAATGCCATGGGTGTTACCCAAATAAAAGAATGGTACAATAGGTTCAAAGATGGTCGCACATCGGTGGAGAGTGACCAGCATTCCAGGAGTCCGTCAACAAGCCGCAATGCAGTTGTTATCGAGAAAGCGCGGACTTTGATAATGGAGGATCATCGTTTGACGGTGCAGGAAATTGGTGATGAGGTTGGGATCAGTAAAGATTCTGCACATGCAATTTTAGAGGAGGATTTTGGCTTGTGCAGAGTGGCAGTGAAATTTGTGCCCAAGCTGCTTTCTCAGGAACAACCACCACCACCTCGTCTTGAGGTTGCACAGGACATGCTGGATACTGCCAACAGGGATCCTGAGTTCCAGAATACAGTGATAACTGAAGATGAGATGTGGGTGTACTGGTATGACCTGGAAACCAAAGCTCAGTCATCACAGTGGAAACACCCAACGTCGTCAAGGCCCAAAGAAGCACGTCAGGTCCGAAGCAAAATCAAGGTGATGCTGACTGTTTTCTTCGACTGCCGAAGTGTTGTGCATCACAAATACACACCAGAAGGACAAGCAGTTACAAAGGAGTCCTATCAGGAAGTCCTCCGACGTCTTCGTGATGCAGTTCGGCACAAGAGATCGGATCTGTGGGCCTCGCAAAACTGGCAGCTGCATCATGACAACGCACCGGCTCATTCGTCGCAGCTGATCCAAGGTTTTTTGGCAAAGAAAGGCATTTCACTCATTCGCCAGGCTCCCTACTCTCCAGACACGGCTCCTTCTGTCTTCTGGTTGTTCTCAAAAATGAAGATGCCCCTGAAAGGCTCCCGCTTTGAGAGCCAAGAGGACATCATGTGGAATGTGACGGTGGAGCTGAGAGCCATTCTGGAAGAAGCATTCCAGACGTGCTTCAAACAGTGGAAGGATCGCTGGACTAAGTATGTGGAGGCACAAGGGGCCCACTTCGAAAGGGGATTAGCAATTGAACCCCACCAAGTATGTAATTTGTTTTCCCCAGCTTAAGGTCGGATATTTTTTCAACAGACCTTGTATGTCAGAGAATTCTACAACACAATAAAAGGTTTTCCATTATCCATCATACAGTTCCAGCTAGTTGACAAAAGAACAGAAAGTCATTCAACTTTATAAACCTATTCCAAGAGGTTTTGGAGCGAACTATCCAAGGTCGTCTGAAAAACTTTAACATTCTCACATTTTACCACTTCACAAGGTATACACTGTACCCTGCATTTACCAATTTTTGTCACTAAAATGCTACTTACTGAGGTTCAGCTCTTGACCCTTGTAGCTTAGAAACAAATTTAGTTAAAAATACTAGGTCATATTATGATTTGGCCTATTATTAAGAATTTCTCTTTTTATTAATAGATTTTTAAATGCTGAAAGAAATTCTAGTGGCCAATAGTGATATGTAAATTAATTTAGAAATCATAACACTAGGCATCTCTAAACATCTATGGCATCTTTTCTTGTAATAAATCAGCTAAATGAAAATATTGCAGTTATCCAATAGAGAATGAAGAATTTTAAGCATTTGAGATATTTTTTTGGCATAACAAAATATGAATGAATTTTATGCCATTTTTTAAAAAAACTTTTAATGAAAAGATTCTAGAACTATATTCACTAATTAAATATCCTAGCAAGAGATGAAAACTGTCTTGTGGCATCAAAGTTCAAATATAAACATATTGTCATGTACATATGACCAAAAAGTTATAAGCTAATATATTACATACATGGATAAACTGATGATATAAGAGATATTTCATTGGTAAATCCATAATTATACTGCCAGTATATACCATTATGCACATGTGCTGGCTGAGGAGGGGGGGGTGAGCCAAAAAGTAAAATGAACTTGGAAGTTACAGGTGGGTGATTTATTGAAAGTAAAGTATTTGTTTGAGAATTTTACATCGTTGTGATACTTGTAATACAACTATTTGATAAATCTGTGTTACCGGAAAATCGTTCTCGTTCATCATCAGGGTTAGGGTTATTTTTTAAAAAATCAGTTGCAATGCTTCCCATGTATTAGGTGGTGAACTGTTGTTTCAAAATTTGAGTAACCAGGTCCACTACCACAGACCAAACGCATTTACATAGGTCTATCTTGGGCTGAACAAATAGACGATTTTCTGCTTCATGGATAGATACTCTTAACACTCAGCAGTGGAAAAACTAAATAAATACAGAGAAGAATGCAGAACCTTTAATGCATCAAATACTACTACACTGGTCATACACTCAATCTTTTCTTACCTAATGATGGCTAACCTGAAAAACCAAAAACAACATTTGCTCGGCGTATTGTGTTCCTTTATGTAGGTTGTTAATAGATAACGTGGTTGCGTGATGTTTGCCTTTTCCAGTTTAGACTGGCTTAACAAAAAGGGGGAACAACGAAACAGCAAACAACATGAAATAAGTCAAAATACTGAAGTCAGTCAGATTCTAAAAGTTAGATATTTCATGCAAAATAACTCTACATTTAATTTTTTTTTTGTTTTGTTTTTTTGGTAACTACTTAAGTAATTTATTATTAAAATTTCTAGCTGGATGCTCTTAAGGGTCATACAAAAGTTTTATCAACAGTGTTCACTCATAAATAATGATCAGCTTGCCAGCAATCTTCAAAGATCTCAACACCCAAGTATCTAAAAATCTCCCTCTCTTTGTTTCTCAACCTTTCTCTAATTCCTGTTTTCTTTTGGCCATGAGCTTGATAAATTTAGAGAGTTAAAACATGAGCCACCAAACTAAATTTAAACAGCAAAGTTTGTACCAATAGAACCTGTTTTCATTTTAAGAGTCGTCGCAATTCTTCAACCATTGTTTTTTTTTTAAATAATGCAGTCCAATCTTCAAATTCAGCTATCCATATTACACTTGCTTCCCTCACATCAAAAGTGCAGGTGATGCTTTATGTAAACATTTTAGGAGTTAACCGTTTCTTTTTTAAATGCCCATGCATACATGTCAGGCCTACAGGAGCTTTAGCCGTGGTGGGGATAGTTGACTAGAAAATATTTAGCATGTGAAATAGAAAATAAAGGAAAAAAAAATTGACTCTTTTTCTCTTCTTTTTTTGCATATTGGTCTGACTTTAAGTCCAGAGAGACACAATTCTTTTGCTCCTGATGATTAGATTTCTACCTGACAACACAGAGCAGTTTAACAAAAAAAAGTCTGTACAAGAATTACGCATTAAAGTTACAATGACATTTGAGTTTCAGAGCTAAAAGAAAAACTCCACCATTGCGCCTTGGTGATTCAGGGCTGGAGAAAATCTCATAACAGAACCAAAGAAGAAATGAGTGGTTCTTGAAGTGCTAAAATTCCATTCACACTTACAATGAGTTTACAATCCAACATAATTTCCACGAGTGATGCTGTCGTCCAAATGCAATAAAGAAAAGCAAGCGCCTATCAACCGAGACAACCTGGGTTAATTCAATAAGGCCCCTTACTTCGTGGCCACCAAGAGTATGAGGACACTGCAGTAGGGTTCTTAGCATCAACCCTATTAAACCCTGCAGATTGTCTTTTTATTCAGACCCAAAAATGTGTAAATTGAAGTATGACTCAGTCATCAGCTCAACAAATCCTTAATAAATAACGGCCATAAGCTTTATCGCAAATCTTTTAAATGCACATCAAAATAATCAAAGCCACTCTTGAAGACTGACTCATAAGTTAGACCTGACATTTTATGACTCCTATCTAATGCATCATGTTTAAATATTCATGCATGTTTTTGAATGCATTTGAATTCAAAATGTGGAAACTTTTTAGCAGCTAAATCAAAAGATACATTTAGAAAGAGAAAAAAGTGATATCTAGGAAAGCATAAAATGGCATGTTTTTATAATTCATAAGAAACAAGGTTATGTCCCTTATTTTCTTTATGGTTATAAATGTAGTTTAATTAAATCATTTAAACTATCCAATGTGTTGGAACAATGGTGAGATAGGTTCTTGAATAAACAAAAGTATATTTTAGGAGGCCCATTTTTTTATATTATCTTAGTGACAGTAAGCCATAAAAATAAAATAAAAAATTGTTAAAAATAAACGTGAGGGTTTTACTTTTTCTCAAAACAATAAATAAATAACGTAATCAATTATATACATGATTGGACTACTTGTCAGTAGTGGCTGGAATGCTGTTTCGGGAGTAAAATAATTACAATTTTAAAAAATTCATACCTTTTTCTTGTGCATGAGTTGGAGTATTATATTTTTCCAAGTTAGTCAAATTTTAATGTAGATAAAGTTTTTTTTCTAGTTAGAAATTATCTATGTCAGGAGAGGATAGTATCAATTTTTGCATGTGAAGCCATGCCCTCTCTCATTGATCAAGCCAAGCAGAGGTCAATTAGCAGGTCTTGGAACACAGAAAGAAGGTAGCCAGCCCTCTTTAGCTATCTCAGGGAAGAGATCTTTCAAGCTGCTCAACTGAAGATTCTTCCCACCAAGCTGGAGTGAACCCAAGTCCATAATGCACCACCTCTACACAAGCTTAACGCACTCAATATGTGGAAAAAAATGGTTACAACAAAATTGAAGGGCAGACTATAATGCATGCTCTATTTGTGAAGATTCATGTAACCAATATTTATGGAAACTTATGTAAGAGCTTGTATGATGTAATGTGATAACTATGAATAAAATATTTGTTTAAAATGTTGTTGTAACCCTCTGTATAAATATCTTTCCAGGAGTAAATTTTTTTTTTCCATTTCTATCACTGGTAATTCACAAGCTACTAGTAATATGAGTTATGTACCTTGCACAGTTCTTTTGTACACCAACAGTCAGCTTGTATAGATCCTACTAAAATAATTTAGACAAGTGAAACAATTAAACACCACAAAATAACCATCAAGTATTAAAGCCAAAACTGCTCAAAGTATAACAATGGCTATTATAAGGAAAATGCCAAAGACAGTTGGTGGCCATAATGTTTTCCCCTTAGTGTGAGTATATGATTTCCCAGTCATAGTGAACAATTCATTGAAAGGTAAACTGCTAAAGATTTTTAGCTGTCAGTTAGCTGAATACATGCCATCTCTGAACAATTTATGTATGCTAATATGACTAATGTTTACCATACCAGAGAAAATGGCTGCCAACTCTACTGTGGGTGACACAAACAGTGGATGTCTGATACTGTGAATTTAAGGCAATAAACAAATTTTTCATGGACTTAGATACAACCTAAAAGTAGCTAAATTGAACTGAAGTATGTGTAGGGTCATGATGGTACTGTGTAGAACAGATAAGGCAAAGGTTTACCCTTCTTTTTTTTTTTTCTACATAAAGTTTCTAACCTTGACAACCTCGCTTTGGGGTGTTTGTACATTACCTTTTGATAGATAACCTCAGTCAAACTTGGACACAGCTTGCCATGTTTTCGAGTGTAAGCCAAATAGATAGTTAAGCTATCTTTGAAACATTGGTGGTTTGTATTGCTTTCTGACTGAGCTGAAATTCTGGCCATTCACTTCAAAAAGATTGGTGTAGGGTCAGATCTGGTGTCTATAACCAACCATAAAATGTGGTGGCTGTAGTGTGATGACACTGGAGCAGTTCACTACAGCAGTAAGAGGGGTTATAACTATGCTCACTACAGGAGCCTGTAAACTGCAACATGTCAGCTGACAAGACTGGTTAAATAAACACCAAATATTGAATTCCTTTCATATATATATATATTGTTTTCCTCTTAACAGTGAGAGTTGTCTTCCCTTCATTTAAAAAAAAAAAACAGTTATGTCATACAATTTAAGATGAGGATAAGATTAAATAATATAAAAAGCAAATCTGTTGGTTCTAATACAGCATAGATGCTGTAAACATTGTCTGTCTGTCTTTCTGGCTGATACAGTGTCTTCATTATCAGAACTTTTTATGAAACCATTTGTGCAGTGTAAAGTGATATAAGCCAATTTTATCTTTTATGTATGTGTATGTATACATATATATATATTCAAAGTTTAAAATACTTTGCCATGTTTTAATGGCTTGGAAATAATTAGACTTAATAAAAATGAACAAGGTGCATTCCAGTCAAAAGAAATTATTCAAATCAAAGAAAAAACAGAAATTATGTGATCAAAGAACTACTGATCACATCGCAGGAGGAAAAATATATATAAAATACCTTGAGAACAGAAGCAACACCAATATTTAACATTTTTTGAGGAAATCTATTCCCCCCACTCTGTAAGTTCTTCATAATTATCTTCTGTTTTGTTTGGTTATTCAAACTTTTCTCTAAAATGCAAAATCAACAAATGAAAAAAGAGAAAAACATAAAATGTTTACAATTTTTCAGAGAAAAAATGTTAGTTTTGGGGGGTCCTAAAGATATTATATAAGTATAACTCCTTTTTCCCAGCATACATTTGCTGTACCTTCACAATGCAAACCTTTTACAGTTTGTCGGTTATCATGCATCTTTATAGCTGCAGTATATTAAAAAAAAGCTGCCATTTCTCACCATATGAGAGTAGGTTATCCACCCAATTAACTAATTTATGTGAAGTATCTTGAGCCAGGTTATCCACCTGCACTCATAGCCCTAAGCTCCATATGGGTTCAAACATTTGGGACTATGGAGTCTGTCAATCAAAATTATGCCACAAATCATGGACCTTGGAATTATCTATTGAAAGCCATTATTTAATTTTCTGCACAAATCAATTAAGTTGTTCTCTGAAAAATACAAGTAAAAAAAAATGACTTAGACATTTATAATCTGCCATGCAATAACAGTGGCTTTTGTCTGGAATATTGAAGAGTCTGTAACTAATATTTTGTTGGATTTCAAGAGAAATCTTTACAGTAAATATTATAATGGAAGCCCACCAAACCAATTCTGTTAACCTTATATTCCATAAAAAAATGTACTAAAATCTGATCTTTGTTAAGTGCCAGTTATTTCCACCCTACAAGGGACTGATGAGTTTTTATTTGAGGTGTTTGTACAATGATTCAACATAAACAGTTTATCCAAATACAAAAGAAGTTCAAATAAATCCAAAGCAAATATGATTATGGTTACAGCGATTCTTGTAACCACTGAGATACTTCATACATGAGAGAAAAAACTATGGATCTTGAAAAGAATTCTCCATGAGGTAAACAAATAAGTGGTGTAACTTTCAGTCATTTATAAATTCCATATAAAGCATAATAAGTGGTTACGCTGTTATGCCAGATGTTAGTGGTAAGAGAGAGAATCTCATTTTTTTTCATGCACCAAATGATTTGAGATGCAAAACAGCCAATAACAATATTTTATTTTAATACCTTCCTGTAATCAGGTAAAGCTAGAGAAACCTGCGAGCGTTGATTGACGATGTGCTCTTCTGCTGAGTGGTCCTGCTGCTGCTACAATTCAAAAACCACTAAAGTTGTGCAGCAATAATTACACTCTTTTGAGTCCCTATCAGATACTGAATTCCAGCAATATTCTAAGAGTAGTTGCAGCAAACATTTCTATTTCTCAGAATTGTAATCTAAGATACTCACAGGGTAGGGTTAACATACAATAAATAATATAAATCCCTTTCACCAAGATGTGTTCAGGCATAAAACCAAACAGGGGCCTCCAAAAGCTCCATGGCGTGCTTGCTTCTTCTCCTGTGGCAAAGACATTAGCCAGCTATTTAAATGTCCAAGTGCTAATGTCTTTAGCAAGCAGAAGTGTTTTCTCTCCAAACTGTTTGGTTTTATGTTTGTGGTTAAAAGAATTTCTGCCCTGTTTATTGTAAACCATTGAGTTGATGGTCAATGACCCAGACAAACCCTTAAAATAAGTGCTTGTTACTTCCTGAACTTCAAAAACTTATCAATTGGTCATCTTCAGGAAGAAAATGAAGAATGCTAAGAAATAATTAAAATCCAACCATTGAGGTAAACACTTCTTTAAATTCATATTTCCAACATTCATGCCTTTTACCATAAATATTTTTAAAACTGTATCCTTTCACTGTTTAAACAGTTAAAAATTACAAGCCCCACATCCACTGTTAATCTTTCAAAGAAACTGACCATAAACCCACCACATTTGTCTGATTAGACGACTGAGATAGTGGAAGCGCCAGCTGGAAAAATTTAATATTTAGGATAGCTGAACCCCTGCAGTGATGAGATACATGGACAGCTATGACGGAAGATCTGCCATAACAAGGAAGAAACATGAAGAAATCCATCCACTATTTGCAGCAAAGTGAGATAAGAAATCTTTCTAGGAAACTCAATAACCTTTGGATAATGGTGCAATTTCTGGCCACAGATTTATCAGCACCAGTTTCAAGTTATTCCCATACCCATCCACAAAAAAATTATTTTCATTTGCAGAAAACAAAGATGACTTTAGTTCTAATAAATGAATTTTAAAGCATACTTGGTGAACCTAAAAAAAATATCAGCTAAAATTAATTTTACTGTGCATGCCTTTCTAATTCATGTTAAAAGGGAAAAAAAAGGGACTATTTCCAAATCAGCCTAGAAATTATATTTAAAATAGGACTGTCAAATCACTCAACATGCATAACATTTTCTTTTTCAAAAAAATGTCAGATTTTAAGTGGTAAAGTTTGTGAACAGATCTCAAATAGCATTTATCAGCCACAAGATGTTGCTATAAGATTCATTGGAAAGGGGTTAACATCTGACAATGAGTGAAAGACGGCTTCTTGTGTATAAATATAAGAAGTCACTCCTTGTATCTTTGTAACCAAAGATGGCCACCCACGAATTACCTGTGAATACCTGGATATGTCGGTTTGTTTAACTGCCTACACAGCAACTACCCTCTTAGGTTTCCAGCTAGTGTCAAGGAACATCCAAGATGACCAAACAGCTTATTACCTGCACTCCACAAGTACCAAAAAAAAAAAAAAAAAACACCTACCAGAACACTTCATTTTTAGATGTTGGAGGAAACTGAAATACTATGATTGTATTTATCATGTATGCTAACCACACTAAAGCCTACATCATAGCCCTAACCACATTGAAACCAACCTATGGCATCACACCTCAAAAAATGCCAAGCCAGCTCATGAGAAGAAAAGAAGAGAAATCAATCTGCAGAAGCAAACTATTGTAATGATGATAAAGAGTGATAATTAGGCTATCAGAGATATCATCAGGAAAATAATGGTGTCACACAATAAAGCACATTCAGTTTTGAAGAAAAAAAACAGCTGGCAGTATTTCCTAAAAAACAAGGAAAAATGGCCAAAAGGGAATAACTGTTGCTGCCCAGGACAGATTTATTAAAATCACATCTCTTCACAGCAGACATTTAACTGCCCCAGGAGCATATAAAAAAAACCTAGCTTCTGCAAGCAGGTCCGAGAGTCTGTGGTATCAAAGCTAACAGTCGTATATCACCTAAAGTATTCTGGTATCAAAAGTTGTGTAGCAGTTTGGAAACCACTCTGTTGTGAAAACAAGCAGAAACATAAGGCATGGACAAAGGGATACATTCAGTAGACCCAACAAAATGGCAGCTCTCACAAACTGATTGTGTTTACATCCATTGTTGATCACAAAAATTTCAATAATGACTATGATGTGCCAACAGTAAAACATGAAGGGGGTAGTCTGATGATGAACTTGTTTAGGTCAAAAGTACAAGAGGAAAACCACAAAATTCTTCAGATTAATGTGATGTCCACTGGTGAATGAGTGCTCAGATGTGCATTCATTTTTCAATAAGACAACATTTCTAAACAGCCATCCAGGGTCTAAAGGTATATCTGATAAATCTCAAAGCTTCCAGACTTTGTAACCTCATGACCTGGCCAGCAGTTAGTCCCCAGTCAAACTGATATGGTATGAACTAGATAGCAGGTTAAACCTAGGAACCCACAGCATTGAGGGTATTTGCATGCCCAGAGTATGCAAATCAGTTATTAGAGCAAAAGATGATTTAAATGAGTGCAGTATGACTATTAACAGCATCCAGAATGCTACTCCATTGCAAGTTCAGGCATTTCTACTCATGGTTATTCAAGTTACTGAAAGATATCAATAAGGTATCATTCCCATAGCTGCTTTGTCTGCAAATTCAATAAATATTCAAAATATAACAAATTTAGAGTTTATCCCTATAATTTTGAAGCCAAATGTAAGTATACTGTTGTTTTATGATATAGAGATAATGTCAAGCTGAAAATATATGGTAAATGTGCATGAAAAAATCATGTAAGTTTTGACATACTGATAAGGTAAAAACAATGGACTCTATGTTCAAACCTGAGACTGATACTGTTTCTCTGACTAAAGAGTTCCCAGCTAGGCAGAAGTAATGGCATATTTTTTTCAGTATTTTCTTTGTAGGAGTGGGATACAACTAAAAATTTACATTTCTTGGTTTGAAATAACTGGCACAAAGGAAAACAACAACAAAATTTAACATTATACGAGAAAACTGAGTGGACAGAAAGTCTCTCTAATAATTGTTTGCTATTGATTCAGTGGCTAGCTCACTATAGACCACACACACACATCAAACTGTGGGGATTCTTTAAATGCAAAAGTTTACTACCAGTATCTTCAACCAGAAAAGGATGGACAACTTCTTTTTCTTCACATATTTTACTGGACTCCTGCAAATAAGCTTCTGAGCGATAACATTTCCTCCAAGACATACAGTCCCAATTTGCCAAACAAAATCCAAAGAGAGGAAAAAAATAACAAAAACCTATCCATTTTTTTTTTTTTTTAATGAGGCTGCATTCGGGACCTACAAATGTAAATAGTCTGTGAAAAATCCTGCAACTGGTATTGATGAAATACTGCACATAACACTTTCCAGTTATTGCACAGAGCTAAAGAACAGCATGTGATTTCCCTTCCCCATCATGGATTCCAAACATCTAAAAATTACTTTCTAATATAGCTTTTAAATGCCAATCGCATGTTTAGCCAGGATGAGGCATGCTCACAAGTTTGAAGCTGTTAAAACCATGATTTTATTTACTTTCTTTTCAAATTAAGGTGGTAAGTAAAGCCTATTTATAGATATGAGTGTAACAGCTACAAGTTACAAAATACTGAGCTGATAAGTTATAATTGGTCTTCTCCACTCAAGAATACAAGAAAGAGTTCATTGCTTTATGAATTATCTTGGGCTCTTTCTAAAACCATATTAGCTAGTCCTTTACTAGCTGATTTCACCATTGCAATTATCAACTGTAAAACGAGGCTGCCTACCCGCCCTCAAAATTTCTCTGCTATCATTAAATGTACTTCTGCCTTTAACAGTAAAGACAGCCATTTATCCTTTTGTTCAGGTATGTCTCATTAAAAGTGTCATCTTTAGGTTTATTTAGATTGTCTACGAGTTGTTCATCATATACTATAGTTAAAGCAAAAATTCCATTTAATATTCAGAACGTAGTATAAATAATTTATATATGTATACAAATCCACAACAAGATAGATATCTCTCCTACAATACCCTAAAGAAAATCATCAAGATCAGTTGTTTAGGATTAGTGAATTATTTTTCCTACTCACTGAAAACTTACAGCATAAAATATGCATGCTTTTAATGGATTTAATAAAAGGAACAAAATGGGAAGTTGTGATATGTTACTTACAGATGGTTTTTTTCCTCCGTCCATCCATCAGTATTTACATGAACCTTCATTCTGATGATTTCCCACCCTCACCCAGTGCAGTGTCCTAAAGTGTTGGTCAAAACTACATCAAAAGCTTAGCATGTGGCAGATATAAAAACAGCTCAGCTACCTGTATGATTCAGAAATAGAAACGTCCACAACAGACTTACAGTCCTAAATGACCAGTGTCTGATGATGACAACAAGGATGATTTCCAAAAACAGAGATCTCTTTGCTAGTTTAGCTACTACAAAAAAAAAAAAAAATATTCAAATAAAATCAGACTGGATACATGGATACAATTATAGTGAATCTACTTTCAGCTGTATTTCATTTAAATATCCTTAGTATGAAGTGCTTAAATCTGTTCCGACAGATTCAGACGTGATGTTCCTGCCCACTGAAAGCAGCATTTTTCTTTTGTGTATCACCCTATCAGAAGTAAGGTGTTCAATACAGAAACACTATTTTCTGCTAAATTTACTAATTTAACCTTTGATGTCAAGCAAAAAAGAGTAAAAACTCAATATTTAAGCCGAGGGTGGGTGACGTGTTTGCACTTACCACAAAATATAAAAAGATTCTTTGATGAAACTCATTTCATGATCAGAATTTTCAAGTTATTTCACTGAATGTCTTTTTCTCGCTGGTGTTCAGATCACCTTTATTGTGACTGACGTAAAGCCGGCATATTGTGGTACAATGTACCAGCAGCAGTATCCTCACAAATAATAGATACCCCCCCAACATAAATCTGACCAAGAAACGTTTCCTTTTCTTAACTTTCACAGGGAATGGATCTGTAAATGTAATATTGAGAAGTAAAACAAAGCCACACTTTTGTAATTTAACCAGAAAAATGAACCAAAAACATCTATAAAATAAATGAAGGTTTTAATAGATGAACCACATTTACAATTTATAAATTAAAATAGTTAGGAAGTAAATACAAATGTACAAAACCTTAGGTTATTATATTTTCTTTTGGCTACATGTGCTACCTCCCTTGTTTTAAAATGTTGATAATGCTAATGATTTAAGTTATTCTGTTTAAGGTAGTGTGTGTGTGTGTGTGTGTGGCACGCACGTGCGTGCGTGGGGGGCTATAAAAGAAAACAATTATAGAATTTGCCCAGTATACATGATTTTACATTTTTTTTTTATTTCTTAAACCATATAGCTTTTAGATGCATCTTTCACACCTTAACATAATATCGTATAGGTGTAGTATGCCATTACAGTTTTAACAAAATCTACTGGATAATGGTCATATATATTTTTTTTAAAAAAACAATACTGCAAGTAAATTGTTGTTGTTTATGTGACACTGGTATCAGAAAAGGCGACAACCCGGGTAAGGAAGAATACTGATGTGGCTTGCTAGAGTTGTTTATCTTGCACCACAAGGCATCTGGCACTTTCAACTTCATCAGGAAATCACCTGCTAAAAATCTTATTTTCAGATACCAGAGAGAAAACCAGGAGACCCATGTGACTGGCTGATAAATAAAGCAAGGAAAAAACCAAGCCATGGAGGTATGCCAAAACTGACTAGGTCCTGCACTGGGGATCAAACTTTGGCTCTCAACCTTGGTAGTCCAATAAAAAATCTAAACACTGAGCCACCAGCCTCCTTACATGGCAGAAAAAGCATAAATTGACAGGTGAAATATGTAAAAACAAACATTTATTTTTTCTTTAAAATGGCGTATACATCAACATGATCAGTAGTAAATATTTTGCATGTGCTCACTTTTCTTACGTTAGGATGGAATTTCAGGATGAAAAAAGTTTTAAAGAGAGTTCAAAGATTCAAAATTTTTTCCACAAAAATCCAATTTTAAAGATTACATAATATAAACAAAACAAAGAAGTATTAGTATTGGGTTACATAGCCATAAACACCAATTACAACCTGGCAGCATCTGTGCATGGAGTCTGCAAGACAAATGCACTGGTCTATGCAAGGTTAAATAAATTTTTAAAAACTGAGCCAAATTTCTAGGTTTTTCATCTTCATAGGTCTGACTATACTGTTCCACAGACTCTTTATTGGAATCAAATCAGGGCTTCAAGCTTGCCATTTTGGAACTGGATTTTTCTTATCTGAGAGATAGTTTGATAATGGCAGCCAAATATTTTGAAACATCATCATGCAAAATAATCCAGTTAAGAGGGAGGCAGTCCTCATAATATGGTTCCAGGATATTGGTCCAAATGTCCAGGTAAACAAGTCAATTCATTATTTTCTCGATGTGATAAATATAGCCTGTTCCTTTTCATTGCAAAAAAAGCACCATACCATAATGGACATTCCTACCCATCTGATCATCACTTTGGTACACTTTGGATGGAATGTTTCACCAAATCTTCACCATACATACCTCAGACCATCTAATCTAAATCTCTGGAACCATGAATCATCAGTCTAGATCATCCTAGCCCACAGCAAATAAAGTTCTTCAGAGGAAACAATACTTTCTTCATGGCAAAATAGCCCATCAATCCAAAATCACAACGCCATCTCTGGATAGTTCGCACAAATCAGCCAGTCCTTCATTTCTCTTCAAATTTCAGTAGACAACTTGTGCCATTCCATTTCAGAAAGATGCTTGATTTTCTGAACTGTCTGCACATCAGTTTTTTTGGGGTCTGCTGCTTCCATGTTGTTCAATGTAACCAATCACCTGTTCATTCATACAGCTTCCAGACCAGCCAATCCACGTATAGCTTTCTCGGACCATGAAAGTTTCTTCTTGCACAACTCCACAATCCAAGCATGTTGCAATGGACTTCAACTGGCCATTTTACCCATTGTAGAATGGTTAAAAAGTTACGCATTAGTTCACTGTATTCTATTGATTGTTTATAAAAACCACAAGTATAAATGTTGCTGTTGGTTTTCTTAAATTTATGTCATTATGAAATTTTATCATAATGTAAGAAATGCGAGTGTACACAAAATATCTACCACCGATCATGTTGATGTATATGTTAGTAGAAAGAAAAAGAAGTTGTTTTCTATCAGGATAATGCCTATTGGAGAATGTTTGTTCTGCCATTAAACGTTTGTCCACCACTATACATACAAAAGATAATTTACAGAATCTTTCATCAAAATGGTGATTAGTGGCACATTAACTGTTTTGTCAAAACCATCATAAATTGTCCTGAAAATACATAGAGGCATATTTACTGATATGGGTCACTTACTTTTTCTTTGTAATAGAGAGAGCTTGTAAAATGTGATTAGGAGTATGTGTACTGCTCCTTTCAGAGTGGGAATGGGGGACCGAATCCAAAGGTTCATTTTGGAGTGCACCCTGAGGTTTTCTGTTGTCAAGAGCCATCATGTGGTCACTCTCCAGTAGAGAACCTGCAATACAGGATCCTGTACCTTCAGGTCCACTGGATTGGCAGTGTCAATCCAAGGAAAGCCCTAGCCCATAGGGTGAAGACATAACCCATGAAGAAAGAATGGAGAAAAATGGGAGGGGGTGTCTGATATAAGCTTTTATGAAGTACACTTCAATAATATACAATTATCAGCAGCATTCATTCTGATTTTAAAGAGGAAAACATTTTAAAATCAAAGTGTTTAGGAACATTAAAAAACTATTCACTCGCAGCAGAACCTATTCTAACTGTAGCACAACCACCCCTCTTTCTCTCTTAAAAAAAGAGGAAAAAAATGCATTAAAGAATAAATAAGTTCAAAAAGGCAGGATTTTCAAAAACATCCATGACCTAAATTTCTGCAAAAGGGGCTGACTATCAAAAGCATCCATTTCGTTTTAAAGGAAAAAATAGTGCCAAAATACATCAAAAGCAGCTCGTAAATAAGAAGTTATTTAGTTCAGTGAATTTCAGTATCTTCCAACTAATTACGCTTATAATTTACATGATCAGGCTAACAGATGTAGCAAGGATGAAAGAAAGCATTTTGTTCTGCCTCTGAATCAATCACGTTGCCTCCATTAGCAGACTCGAAGATGACATTTGTGGTGATTGATTCTGTGACAAAACCTTAGAAATATAGCATTTTCTTTCTTCCATTTAATCAAGTATAATTGGTTAAAAAGAAAAGAAAAAAATCCAGTTGCCCCTTCTGTCAGGTGCATGCAACTATTTTTAGAACACAAAAACCACCCGGATTTTTTCTATCATTTCTTTCAGCAGATACCTTCTGAAATTTATGATTGGACTTAAGAATTTTTCATTTGTCGGTATCAGATACGTGGTATTGGAGCCGTCAGAGCAGTGTTGATACGCACTGTAGATCAAATAAATATCCACGCTATAAAGCAAAGGATTCTGGGTGTTCCAAATCAAAATGCAAGACAAGACATTATAAGAAAATGAATAAATAAAACCCTGAAGTAAATTCTGTAGTTTGTGAATGGATTAACTCTATTAGATTTCAATTTCGCAGAATTCTGTAGCCAAAAAGATTTAAATTTGCAAAGATCTCAAGCCGTCATTTTTTTTTTTAACAAAGATGCCCCCTATTACAGATGAATTCCAACAACCTTTCTGAATATAGCTATATCTGCATTTTTTTTTTTAAAAAAAAATTATTATAATCATGAATACCACAGAAACCTCACATAGTATTGTTGGTGATTTTTCTTAGTTAACTTTAGTACTTTCATATGACAATAGCTGTTCTCATTTTCCCATATATTTCGAAAAAAAAATTTGAGGATATTTCTACCTTAAGTTTGCTTTTTGTTTCACTAATTTCAAGCATAAAAGACAGCAGAAACAAAACACCGCTACCTGAACGGTTTGTTCTCTGTCGAAAGTAGTCTTGGGAAACTGCAGCTGATAGATGAATGAAAATCCACAAAACAAAGCCAAAATTGAAATACTTAAGCGCAGACAAACAAAAACCCAGAGAACATTGATTTTATTTTCCTTCCGGCAGTCTTCCTCTCCTGGATTCCATACAATAGATAGATCAAAGAAAAGCACATAATTAATTACAACATTCTAAAACAAACACTTTCAATCTCTCTCTCTTTCTTTCGGGATGTTTGGATAAACTCGCCCAATAAAAAAAAACTCTAAGTGAGATTTCAAGAAAAACTTTTAAAAAATGAAAAATTATGCTTTTAAATTTAAGTATGAAATTTATTATTTACAAAGCTTTTGGAACTTTATTATAATAATAATAGAATTAAAAGCAAACAAACAAGCATTATTAAAGATGTGCCATTAAATGGTAAATCTAATTATGATAATCTTTCTATATAGTAAATTATGTTTACAGCGATGGCATCCTTTTTATGCATGTGAATGGATATCCAGATTAAGGAATTACCTTCTGAATCAGAAAAGAATGGTGAATATAAACAAGATGAACGAGTTAATGCTGATAGCTAAATGCTTCAACAATGCCTTAAATATATGTACAACCCTACATAACTTTGACAAATGCATGTTTTCTTTTGAAATTCTTCTGAAATCCACACAATTTTCAGATTCCAATTGACTCTAGTTGTGATGCTATTAACAATTTATTCTACAAAAACCTTGCACATTCAGATATCAACCTTGTAGTAAAAATAATGCTACGAATGATCTGGTGGATGTGGTACATTTTTTTACATGGCCTTAGCAACAAAATTAATTTTAGAATAATTTACAACAGATCACAATCCAAAAACAGAATCACATTCTAGATAGAGACAGTTGTCATGTCAAGGACAAACAAGATTTTTTTCTTCTTTGGGCCATCTTTTCTTGTCAAAGTTAGCATGTTGGCGTTGTTAAAGAATTATTGAGCTTTATAATTCTATAGTTAAGTTTATGCTTACTATTTGTTGGAAATTAACTTGTCATCTAAACTTTGAGGGGGAAGAAAATGATTTGCTTCAGTAATTTTCATTTAATTATTTTTAGATTCCACTTCTCCATTTGTTTTTCCAAACTTGAAAAAAAAGTCACAATAAATTAACATTTTAAAATTTCTTAGTTTCAGGGCTAAACAATGCTTGCAATTTTATTTTAGAAAGACACCCCATCACCAGTCTCACTATGTCTTCTCAATATTTCATGGTTATCCAGCTAGATCTTTAGTATCACTATAAATACACGTAGGATGTAAAAGCAGTGGGAAGATTACAGACCTCAAAACAATCAAAGTGCATCTCACATCTTTGTAAGATGAGCAAACAGACTAAAGAAATCTGTCATCGGTAAATCTTTATATACGTAGTAAAACACCTTGTTGGCTTATAGATTATTCCCATTTTTTTTGTTGTTGTTCAAGAACTCAATTTAAAGTGATTCATCTAGAAAAATATGGAAAAGAATCAGATAAGTTAAATTTAAAAGGGAGTTCAGGTGAGACAGAAAAGGCACAGGATAGGATAATTCTTTATTTGGTTTATGCTTTGGGAAAATAATAGAAAACATCTCAGAAACACTTTTGTTTGCATGTCATACAGTTGTCGTAAATAACTCATAAATGTAGATAACCTTCTATATTCTATTCCCAGCTTTTAACCCTTCTGTGAAAACAGCCATTCGGTTTTATTAAACAAATGTCCACAGTGGTTAGGAAAAGGGGTAAGGTACAGCATTCAACTAATTATACGAATGCAGATAATTAAATTTATTGTCAGTGGCGAGTATAATCTGAACAGAGTGTGCTAACCTAGGCAGTATAATGCCAATGATGTGGATAATACCCAAGTGTGCACAATAAAGATGCCACAGATTACTACAATATCAACTGAAGGTGAACTACTATATCCTGTTTCAGCTTCAGATGTAAGAAACACAGCCAAGTACCTCTAGAGGACCATTAATGAAAATGACCATGATGTGAATAACTCATCGGAATTCCTAACTATTATCTATGCATATTTTAGTGTCTCCAATGAGGCATTTGCATAAATGAACTCTGCCAACATGAGACAATATGTGGAAGGTAAACTGTCACAGAAAAACCTCTTTTTTTTCCAGCAATCAGTCGTCCCACTGTCAAAGTTAACATGACGAAAAGTAATTTTCTTCAATATTTTTTAATGTGCACATTAATGAACAAAGTCTTAAAATGTTTCACTGTTATTCTTTCATATTCAATGTCACACATTCAAGGTATAGGCAGCCATTTGTTTCTCTATCATAGTCATTGAAACTAGCAATTTTTTCCAATGTGAAGATAAAATTAGAAAAAAATAAAACAAAACTTAAGAAATTACAGTGGGTGGACAAAAAAAAGAGCGGTCCCCTTGAAAATAATGGTTTTTCGGTTACTTCTACCAGAAAATACTAAAATATATAAAACTGTTTTATTTTTTTGTTTTTTTTTTAGCATTTTCTGTAGAAGTTGTAGCCTAAAAACCATTATTTTTAAGGGGACCGCTCTTTTTTTTGTCCACCTTCTGTACTTGTAAGAACCATAATGTTAAATTCCAAAGAAAATTTTACATACACAGGCATCCAAAATTACGAGTCAACAATATAAAAACACTATCTGCTGTTTCAGCAATTGTTTGTAATGTAAATGCATTACCTCAGCAAAAAATATCAAAAAAAAAAATATATACACAAACACACATTATGTATCAGAAAATAAACATTTTTTCATCAAAATGGCTTTCTTGTGAATAGCTGTTGCACATACTATGGACATCCAGTCAATAACTTCAAAACATTGCCTTGTAACTCCCCCATTCCTTTTGCAAATAGTTCCATCAGTAAATGATAGTGATGATTATATATTTTCCTTGACTCTTCAAGCAAGTTCATCCCTCAAGTCCAATGGGGTTCATATCTAAAGATTTTTGGAGCCAAAAGATGGTTTTCAGATGTCTTTTCTAGCAGAACGTTTATTGAGCATTAAGTGTGTCGTCAAGTGCTTTAGATCACTTTTGTTGCAGTATAAACACATCTATCAAATGATGGAAATGACTGGCATTGCAGGATATTGTGATCTTTCTCTCTTGTAAGAATTCCATCAATTTTTACAGAGTATTTCCACCATTATGCTTAATTATAGAGAAAGTGCGACTTTCCTTATACTTTATTCCCAGCAAGCCTTTCTTCTAACAGCATCATTACGTAGAACCAAATATTTCAAATATGCTTTCAACTGACAATGGTATATTTCATCATTGCTCCAAAGTGTATTTCTAATGAGGTTTAGCTCAGACAGTCAAGTTACTTTTTCTTATTACCATATCTAAGCATTGGTTCTAGCTTCTGCTCAGCCAATCAATCCAACTTCTCAAACCATCTGCCTGTCATAAGCATGTTCTAACCCATCTTCCCATTCTCCGGCTTTTATCTTCCTCAGCACTTTAAGTTCATGGCTGAGCAACATGAGTTACTTCACTGTATAAATTGATGTTCACCCTCGACCCCCTGGAACTCCAGCTTCCTCCACAAATTTGAAAAGGAGAAAGCAGCTTTATAAAGGGGAATAATGGATGGTACCCTTGTTTCATATGAAATTTAGTTTTTAGGAGCCATTTTCATCTGCGAAATAAATCAATAACAGTCATCGATAATGAGACGCATTGACATATATATATGAAAGCCCAGGATAAGCTAACAATGATTCATATTAAAAACAATATCAGATGAACAAGATAAAATTAGTTAATACCAAAAATGTTAACATTCGTAGAAATAATGTAAAAAAGTTTCGACTAAAAAAGAGATTCACAATTTATTTGGATTTTTACAAAAAAATTTTTAACCCTGGACTGATGCATTCCCATCAACAATAATATATTATAATAGCAGGAAACAGTTTTGTTTTTATTATATGCTCTTAAGCGTGTGCACGATCGTGCGTGTGTGTGTGGACACTTTTTCCCCATAAGTAGTGGTAAGATATTGCTAATTAGATTTATTTAATAAATATAAAACTTCCTATTTAAATACTAAAAATGATATATCCCATCATGATATGAAATGCCAAGGAAAAGATTATGGTTGTGATGAAGTTCAGGATCAAAGTATCCAATAATTTACATCAAGGAATAAATTTTATTTGCTGAAGAACCATCGTCAGTGAAACCAGCTTTTCTACCGACTAATAATCAAATTAACCACTGCACATCCCGCATCCAAAAACTATTTTTTGCCTTTCTTTCTTTTTGTCTATCCCCTTATCGTCGTCTTTATTTTTTTCCTTTAATTTTAACTTTGTGGGACAAAAATTGCCATCCCGTTCTGACAGTGATTGGCATAAGTCTGATATCCATTACAATTTTCCACTGAAACTGTCAAGCACCATACAATTAGAATATTCAACTCATATGTTTTCTTTTCCTCGTTGCCCCATTATTATTAAGTCAAGCTATCAAAGAAATTGTGATTTCCCACCATTCTAATTTTCTATGACTGAAAAACAAGCAGATCAGATCTGGGAGCTGAAACACTTCAATGGATTCCTGTCACATTAACCATTCCTCCTCCTCCTTGAGAGAGAGAGAGAGAGAGAGAGAAATAATTTAAGTAAAATAAAGGGCTGAAGATTGGTTGCCACAAAAATTAATACTTTTTAAACAAAAAAAAAAGGTTTTAAAAAATCACATTACAATAGAACCTTAATACATTTGTCTGTTTTTTTACCGACCTGGAAAATATGTGAAAAGCCACCCCTAAAAACACAGCATCTGCGAAGGTAAGTAACTCTTGCAAATTACTCAGTTGATGGAATATCACTGATTAAAACTTTCATAGCTCTCAATATAATGTTAGAGAAACAAAACAAGTTGCAATCAGAGATCGTGTGTGATATATACAATTTGAATTTTTTTTTAAATATAAGTTTCAAATACTCCTGCCTTTCATTTTATTGTTTTTTAAATTTTTTTGGTTAAAGAATATAATGTATGTAGTTGCTATTCCAAATGCATATAACACTGATTTTCATTGGCTGGTACCTTTTAAATTATCAGTAACTTACTCAACGTGGTGTTGGAGTAAAGACATTCTGACCAACGAAACATTGCTCACAAAGATATAAAACTACATTTTATTCCAAAATACAAAGAAGGCAGATGATAACAATGAACTGCATTCTACCAGACTTGACTTGCTGCTCTAGGCAACTATTAAGATATTCTATCTCCATCCTTTTCTTTAACATTTCTTTGGTATATAATCAAGTAACTAAATATCAGATGCCAGTAAGATAAATAGATACCTGCTTACACAGTGGTGCTAAGTTAGTTAACTGGAAAACTCCATGTCTGCCTTCACAAACTAATAAATGACTTTCATGAGATGTATTTTGTTTCTATCTATCTTTAAATGGCTTTTGTTCTCAATACAAATAAAACTTGATCCTCTGCTTGGTTTTAAAAAATAAGTCCATTGGGAGACTTGATTACAGTAGAGTGCCACTTTTCTAATACTCCAGTAATAAAGACCAATAGATTTATAGGTAGAATTAATTCTGTGTATGATGTCCTTGTGTAATTGCTCCATCACATGACTACATCAAATGCCACCTGGCTACAAGATACAGAATAGTCCAGACAGTCTCATACACAGACACACGATAATGCCATGATGGCCAACATTATTGTATTACCACATCTTTTAAACATTGCATTATTCATGGATATAATTACACTTAACAAAAAGATCCAAATAGCTTTGGGCATTGCAATAATTTCAGAAACTGCTGTACTCATAGAAAGTCAAGAGAGCAGAATTTTTGGTTTTTCTTTAAACTGATATTAATCCTCTTTAGCCTAAACTCTTTTTATTAAATTATTTATACTCTAATTTCACTGTCCAATTTAGTAAAGCATTGTCTAATATTTAATTGAAAATGTTCCTTATTTATCATTTAACATATCACATGCCACTGTGCTTAAAAAAATTATGCTTCATGTATTCTTTCTAGGGGAGAGAAGAAAAAACTAAAACTTCAATCATATCACTGTTAAAATGTCTACAAGAAAACTAAATAGCCAAAGCATCTTTAATTTTTCTTAAAAACTGATTACCTATATCACTAATCACTCCTGTGAAATTTCTTTAGACTTTTTGCTCAATATATCCAAATAACCTTAACATAAAGTGGGCTTCTTGTTCTCAAAAGGGGATTTAACTAAAGATTCATACAGGGAAAAATAGCTAGCAAAATTTTACTAATGATAGTATAATTTAGTATACCTGTTGGCTTAAGTTGCACACTCAGAAGAAATTATCATCTGCCTTTTCGTAAAGGAATAATTAACTTTTTAATTAGCATTCACAACATGTTGAAAGTAAAATAAATAAAAATGATAATATGCTGTGGAAAATATCAGACAAGAAAGAAAACTAATAAAAAATTTTTTTCAAAAAGTAAACCAGTAAACAAAGAATTTAGATATCACTAAAACAATGGTACTGCTAGTTAATGCATTGCAATTGTATGTGAATGTACCATTTCTTGATATAACACCTTGGTCTTTATAGCCCACAGAAACTAGTTTTGTCAGTAAATCTTCTCTGACATTGATTATAACGATAAAAGATCCAGAAGAAATGCAATGTTCTTTGATAGTGCCACACAATCTGATGTCAAATTCATAAAATCAATACAATTCTTGGCAAATCATCTATGTATAGAAAATTCTAAGATATGAATCCATAAATATTCCATTTGATTCCATCACTGTTTCACACCCTTTCACCTCACAAATACATGCAAACATGGAAATTTTTGTCCATATCCAATCAGCGTAAACTTTACCATGCGTTCAGAATAATACTCAGGTAGTTTGGATAGCAGCTTTCGGGTGATTCTATCAACAGAACAAGTTTGTGAGGACAAGCGTACATAAGTCAAAGAGAAGACAGATTTTCAGTGTGGTGGTTCTACAGCAGTTATACACAAAAGCTGGGAAAATAATGCAAATCAGTGTGTGTGTGGGGGGGGGGGGTTCCTAAAAGCTAAACCATTAGAGGCTGTACACAGAAAGATGTCGTATCAGAGGACAAACAGATTACTTCTCTGATGTGGTAAAGAACTTAAATGTAAAGAAACAACTGTTTTGATAGGTATTTCAATTTTAAAAACAAAAAGACAAACAAACACCACACAACCCATAATAACCTCCGTATCAATTTGCATTTAGAAATGTATGCGAGTTCATTTTTTAAATATAATCCAATCATTTAGCTGTAAGGACTGTTTAAACATTATAAAGTCCTATAATTAGTGCTCTCGGTGCCAATCAGTTCAAGCCAATCATCCATATTCGATTGGTTGAAAATAAAAAGTCCAAAAAGGGTTAAATGAAGGTTTTAATGACTAAAGTAGAACTTACCAAATTAGACCATGCTAATTAAACAACAACAAAATTAATAAACGAGCTAAAAAAAAAAAAAAAAATCACAATTTTTAGTAGAAGATTTAGCAAAAATTTCTAAACAATCAGCTGTTCCCTAACGATTATTTGTAATCCATAGCTTTTCTTCTAAAGACAGAGAGGCTGGTCTTGAATTCTCACCGAGGCCGTGGCTGACATTGGTGCGAAGTCATAATCAGATTTTGCTGAAAAGGCCTGCACACTTTGATTCATTTAAATAAAAGGTAATTACGGATTTGAAGCCACGGGAATGGCCACAGAATTAGCAAACGAACTACGAAATTCCAAGGAAACCGCACAAATGCAAAAATGATACAATTTGTTTTTTTTTTTTTTGTTTTTAAAAAATGCAGCAGAAGTTATGGACAAACAAATTTCAATGCAGCTATTGGTTATTAATGAATAAAACAACCATAAACGATGTTTCTTTGCTGCAGCAGTGAGAGAGACACCTTGTTTATTATTGACTATTATTTAAGTGTGAAAAGTGATGGCAATAGATTGTTCTATTTAGCTACGCCAGTGGTTGGAAAACAAAAAAATAATAATTTGTATGGACCCCACCCCCCCTTGAAAGTTTCTGAAAAGATTCATCCTTCCAGCAAGAAATAAATATACTATCGTGGCGCGGTAAGTAAAGACGTGTTGCGAAGACAAGAAAAGGCTGTACGCCACCACATCCGCATTCGCACTGGAGTTTAGGTGAAGCACCGATGTGGAGAGCATCAGCAATTACTGTTGTAGCTTTTGCTCCGCCGCCAAGGATATGTGTCAGTGCGAATTTTTGCAGCAACAAAAACAAAAACAAAAAAAAATAAAACTAAACTGACAAGAATATTCTTCTTTCTGATTTCTGTAGGCAAAAAAGAAAAATCCAAAATAGCCGAGTGAGGTGAAACCATAGAGATTGTACAGAATGGCATGGCATCAAACTATATGAGAATTCCTGAAAAACAAAGGAGCTATACATCCTTTACTTTGTTCTTAAATAAATAAGTTTAAAAGCTTTATCTATTCTCATTTTCCTTCTTCAGGGAAGAACGTTAAGGTTTCACTGGTATTATTTTATGCCAAAAGTAACATTTTTTTTTTCCTAATTGACACATAATCTCAAACTGTCCTTCAGTAAAAGTATTTTAATCCTGTACTTCTTGGTTATCACATGGTTTATGAAATCAGGTTTCTTCACTGAGCGCTGATAACAGTTCATTCATGCGTTGTTTTCTTTATTTGCTTTTAGCAATAACAGACCTTTAGAAATGTCAAACAAAAGCAGTAAGCATTAGATAGGAATGAATTTAATTTAAAAAAAAAAAAAAAAAAGATTTTCTCTATCACTACTCCCATGCCTAACCATTTCTGAATCCAAGTCTTCAGACAGGAACAGAGAAGCAGAGTTAATCTGAGTGTAACAGAAGCCCATTGGTAATTGTTGTATGACATAGTCCCTCTACTGACTTTACAGTCATCCAAGAAGATCTCAGTGGTCAAATTTATTGGCTGTGAACATTGGTGTTATTGTACACAGGGAGAACCAGCCAGCACTTTATAAACCTGTCAAATCCCATCTTTTCACCTCTAGCCAGCTGCCATTTTGAGCATTCTTTAGGAAAGAACAAGGATTCACAAGAATTAAACAGCAAATCTCTTTCCAAAAAAAAGCCTCTGCATTTTCGCTTTTTTTAATAACTAACTTCTGTTGATTTTCCCTTATGCATCTATTATAAAATCTCATTATAATAATTAAGCAGATTCCCCTTAAAAAGGCTTCCATAAAAAATTTCAAGTCAGTTTAACATTCCATAAATAGAAACACCCACTGAAAAGGTTGCACAATCTAGAAATAACAACAAATATGTAAAAATTCCATCATAAGAAATATCCTGATGAGGGACAAAATTACCAATATATACAATCTTTTAGTTTTGTGACTACTAATAGGAAACTGGAAAAATACAAACACCTTGGATATACTTTTAAATGTCATATTTTTGGCTATGCTTCACAAGAGAACCACCCATCATCACATCAACAGTGTCTACTCATTATGTGCTACAAATCAATAAAATGTGACTTATCGTAAGCAAAAATATGGTCACTTTCTGTTTGTGGTGAATTTTATTTCACTCTCCCTTCCTCCGACTTCACAACTTGACAAATTCTAATACACTCACATACACCCAAAGTGGATAAGTCTTATTCTTTTTTTTTTATCTTTGTGTTGTGCTTGCGTGGAGGTGCAGGTGTAAAGTTCGTGTATGTGTATTTATCTCTGAGGAGAAGGGAGTGGAGGAGGCTGAAGCCGTGTGTGGAGTAAGCTCCTGGTGTAGGCCTAAAAGGCCCGTGTTGACGCGCCGAAGCACCTCGTTTAACTGGCCGCCGAAGCAACCAGCATGAGGGACACTAGTGCGACCCATGTTAGTGAAGCCGAAGCTTCTAGTTGGGAGTGATCACTTCCCTAGCCAAGAACCAATCTTGGGGGGAAAAGGCCTCAGCATGTCAAATCCGAAAATCGGTCTTGATGTGCCTAACCTTTCCAGCCAGACAGGCAGGCCAAAGGCAAAAAGTGCCCCTCGCCTCCACTCTTTTCAGGTAGAGGACTTTCTGTCTACAGTAACCACAAAGCAGAGTACTAGCCGCCCCACCCTCCAGAGCTGAACCCAAGTGACCTTGACCAAAGGACATGGTCCTTCGTCGGTAACGCAAGTGGAAGGTTAGGAGCAAATTAGAATATCATAAAAGAGTTCAATATCCTTTGTCAGTTATTTCAGAAAGTGAAAACTGTATATATTCCAGACTCATTACATGTAAACTAAAATGTTTCAAGCATTTTTTAATTTTAATTTTGATAATTACTGCCTACAGCTAAAAAAAAAAAAAAAAATAGAAAAACGTATCTCAAAATATTAGAATTGAGTAAATCACTATTTATGCGGGATAAATACCACAAATCTCTCAGTCTGGTTCAGTAAACAAAACCACAATCATGGGGAAGACTGCTGACTTGACAGTTGTCCAGAAGACACTCACTGACACCCTCCACAAAGAGAGTAAGCCACAGAAGGTCATTGCCGAAAGGGCTGGCTGTTCGCAGAGTGCTGTATCAAAGCATATTCTGGGAAAGTTGACTGGAAGGGAAAAGTGTGGCAGGAAAAGGTGCACAAGCAAGAAGGGATGACCGCAGCCTTGAGAGGATTGTCAAGCAAAGCTGATTCAAGAACTTGGGAGAGCTTCACAAGGAGTGGACTGAGGCTGGAGTCAGTGCATCAAGAGCCACCATGCACAGAAATGTCCAGGAAATGGGCTATAAGTGCACATTCATAGTGTCAAGCCAATCCTGAACCAGAGACAACGTCAGAAGCGTCTTACCTGGGCTAAGGAGAAAAAGCACTGGGCTGTTGCTTAGTGGTCCAAAGTCCTCTTTTCAGATGAAAGTAAATTTTGCATTTCATTTGGAAATCAAGGTCCCACAGTCTGGAGGAAGAGTGGAGAGGCACAGAATCCAAGTTGCTCGAAGTCCATTGTGAAGTTTCCACGGTCAGTGATGATTTGGGCTGCCATGTCATCTGCCGGTGTTGGTCCACTGTGTTTTATCAAGTCCAAAGTCAACGCAGCCGTCTACCAGGAGATTTTAAAGCACTTCATGCTTCCGTCTGCTGACAAACTTTATGGAGATGCTGATTTCCTTTTCCAGCAGAATTTGACACCTGCCCACAGTGCCAAAACTACTAGTAACTGGTTTGCTGACCATGGTATTACTGTGCTTGATTGGCCAGCCAACTCGCCTGACCTGAACCCCATAGAGAATCTATGGGGTATTGTCAAGAGGAAGACGAGAGGCACCAGATCCAACAATACAGACAAGCTGAAGGCTGCTCGCTATCAAAGCAACCTGGGCTTCCATAACACCTCAGCAGTGCCACGGGCTGATCGCCTCCATGCCACACCTCATTGATGCAGTGATTCATGCAAAAGGAGCCATGACCAAGTATTGAGTGCATAAATGAACATACTTTTCAGAAGTTTGACATTTCTATATTATAATTCCTTTTTTTTTTATTGATCTTTTGAAATATTCTAATATTTTGAGATAGTGGAATTTTGATTTCCATGAGCTGTAAGCCATAATCATCAAAATTAAAACAAAAAAAGGGCTCGAAATATTTCACTTTATGTGTAATGAATCTAGAATATATGAAAGTTTCACTGTTTGAATTAAATTACGGGAAAAAATGAACTCTTCCACAATATTCTAATTTTTTTAGGTGCACCTGTATGTCTAAAAATTCCAGATTGGCAGGCGTTCGGCCATTGAGATATAAAACCTTTGAATCTATTTTAATTTGGTAATAAATGGTAACACCACTGGGAATTTACAAGGCTAAATAAAAAGTATGATTGAAAACTCTAAGCAGTTACATTTTGAGTCAAAATCCACAAACTGTCTACATTCCAAATGAGTTCTGTTAGTTAATATTTCATGAAGTGATTCGACCACTAACTAACAAGTATACATAAAGGTAAAAAAAATGATTCTAAAATCGAATTATTTTTCTCCTTAAATCAACTTAAATAGCAACGTAATGGTGTGCAGTAACTACTAGGAAGACAATATTGTTTGCTACAAGAGAAAACAGAAAACAATAATTATTAAATGAACATCCATGTTAGAGGATGGAATCTCTTCATATTGCCAAGAGCTTTGAAGTAGCGTGTACAAGAATCAGTTTCTTTATTATGACAGACTAGGTACAGTCCTTAAAGTGGAGCTCTAGAGCTGGAGGGTAGTATCTAATGTAATGCTGTGCAAGCGGTTTAAATCAGATGCTGACAGAAGCCTGACCCGGTAGGTATAATCCAGAGGGTACATGCCATCTGCTCACATCGCCACCTCCATCTCTTACCTATGTCCCTGCACTTTGCCTAATAGCTGCTAGCACATCATATCAGCCCATGTACAGACCCATTATGTGTATGCGTACATACATACATATATAACCATATCTATGTAGTCAGTAGTTGTTGTTCTGAACTTTGTTCTTCCTCTACACCACTTATTTCCCTCATTTTAACCCCTAGGTTGGTTAATGATAGGTTTATGATTTTCCACTATTACTCAATTATTAAAAAGTAGGATAGATATTCAGCTCTAAAATGACAGAACAATAGTTACTGTCAATCATTTTGGTAGTTCCTTCATATTGGTTCTGCTAGAAGACTATCAACTATTTCTTGGAAAAGCAAAACTTTTAAAAGGAGTGTCATTCTGTTTATCTTAATTTAGGAAAAATGACAAGACCAATGCTGATGTACTTAAACTATGCAACCTGACTAGCATTCAATCATGACTGTTTAAAGCTCAGCAGAAGAATACTTTTAGAGCTGGTAAGATTCGCCCTGGGACCAGAAAATCACTAGCAAGAAACAAGAAATTATGGATGCAATTATAGACTAAAATCCATTGAGGCTGAGCGTATCCAGGCAATGTGAACAGAGAGGTGCAAGAAAACTTGGAGCTCACTCATCATCAACACCTAACAGTCTGCACCCACACCAACAGCTCTAAGAAGTCGCTGATGATGATGGTTCACCATCATCAAACGTGATAGATATTTTACTAGTGATTTATGGAGCATGATTTTCAAACATCAAATTTAATTTTATTTCAGAAGTGTATAATCAAACAGATTTTAAAATACAGTAGTGACCAAAATTATTGCATCAATAAAAATATTTTTTTTTGCTTAAGTGTAATTACAAACCATGATTTATGCAAAATGTAAGCATCTGTTTTCCTTCTAATCTATTCTTTGTTTTTCTTTCATCAAAATGTTCTTTATACAAAACAATATTGAAAAATGAGCATCTATTGAAGTTTGCTACTTTATTTCTCTATATTTGCAAATGCATGACAAATTACAATAGCATGGAGTCATATAAGTTTGTCATCCCCCATAACTGAACCTATCTGCTTGAAATTTACTGATTTCAAGTGTTATTGTGTATGAATGTAAGGGTGGGCAGACTATTGTCATCATGAAAACAGATCCCATGATATTCCCTGTTTACTTGAAATCATGTCATAGGTCATTCAGTGTCTAACCAAAGTCAACAACACATTGCCAAATATCTCAATATTTCCCATGGACCTGCGACCAATATTATCACAAGGTTCCCCAGATAAATGTCATTGCTATGATGAAGCGATCTGGAAAGCTTTCAACAGTGACACAATAATAAGAGTGTGCCATTACTCACTAGGTCTGCGCTCAAAGTCAACATTCTCCTGCTGACATCGCCCATGCAACAGAAATGAGCCAGAGAACAGTACATCATCTCCACCAAATTGGCTACAGATGGCATGTAGCACATATGAGACCTCTTTTGTCCAATAGGAATTAAATGGTTTAAAAGACCTAGTTATAGAACATGTCAGGCAAGACCCTTAAGGATTAGAGCTAAGTATAGTTTTGCAAAAAGTCCAGGTTTCATAAGTTCATGCCTGCAGTTGCATCTGGTATTGAAGATCTAACAAAGACCTCCATCTGCAAAGTCTTTGTCCCAGGGTAAAGTATGGAGATGGAAGTCTTATGGAATCTGGCATGATGGAAAAACACAAATGGTGTTTGTCAAAGGAAGTTTAAATTTTTTCAGGTGCATTGCTATTTTATAGATAATCTCCTGCCATAGCTCCAGAGAGCATACTGAGATTTTATGCCAATATTCTTCAGATGAATGGAACTACAAGCCATACCTTTAATGTGAGCACTCTGGAAGAGAAATTAAAGCATTAAACTTCTTTGCCTTTCAGTCCAACAATTAACACATTAAAATCAGAGGTTTAAAAACAGTATTTATGGTATGTAATTAATTATTAAAAAGCACTAACTGCAGGGTATCCTAAAGTTCTCATATGAATCTGATAAAAGCTACTCATCCACATCCCACCAATATGAAGGGATTAAAGAAAGCTCTGAATCAGCTGTGGGAAACCTAATACAAGATCTCACTAATTCAATGACAAATAGAGCAGAGATAACCTGGGCATAACAGTGGCTCAACCAGGTACTAATGAGAGGACTTTCTCTTTAATGCTTACTTACCATTCTCCCCAACGAGCTAGCATATTGTAAAAACAGATGACAAAATTATTATGGCAGACTCTGTACGGTTAACATGTTTAGCCCAGCAGCCACATAAATTTGGTTTTAAAGTTTAAAATATATTTTTACATTGTAACAAACAATGAATGCTCAACATTTTCTTTAAAAACAGGACCAAATAATTTTGGCCAAGACAAGCAATAGTTTTCATAATCAAAAACTTTAAAGACTATTTAAAGTTATAAACTATACTTTTTATTGCCACCTTTTTTTTTTTTGAGATTACAGAATCACCAAAATTTCAGTCAATATGAAGAAAAAAACAAAAACATCCAAGTAGAAACTAGTAAACCATTTGATTAATTTTAAAGTTAATCTAATTCATTAATCATAGAATAAATAGATTTCAGAAAAAGATCTATAATTTTGAATAAGGTAAAAAAAATCTCAATATTTTAAAATTAAAGATACAAATTTAATACTGTGAAAACTGCATACACTGATGGTCATAACTGTAGATGCACTAGTGAAATATCTTATATACACTAATAAATTCATGTGAGTGTGAAATATAAGCATAAGACTTTTAAGAATTCTATGTATGTAAACAGAACTTTTGTGAGACATTCCTTTTTCAAAATATCCTTTAAGCTTTATTTCTTCATGTGTGTGTGTGTGTGTGTGGTGTGTGTGTGTGTGTGTGTGTGTGTGTGTGTATAATGGGAGGAGAATTTTAAACGGTTAAAATAATAATCCAAAGTATAAGTTGCATATATGTATATAAATAATGGCACCTGACTGTCAGAAGTATGGTTAAAATGAGTTGTGTGCCATGACATCACCTCCATATAATTTAGGGGCTTCTCCTCAGGCCTTTTAAAACCCAACAGACCAGTCGGTGTTTCTGTCATGTTCCAGATGTTTGCTGTATAGTTTTATTCCTTCTGGAAGCTGGATAAGAGAGATGCAGATCCACTCTAGGATAATGGCTAAGATAGGGCTTGTGGACTTAGCACACTGAACAATAGCCTGAAACAACTCACATCTCCTGATGGGCAAACTGAAACTAGCCCACCATTCCAGGCAATAGCCAATGGCAGGACAATCTGAGCATTATTGTATGACCAATTCATTATCATATCCTGTTAGCAAACTTCAGTTGATATTTGAGCTGGGCCTTGGGAAAAAAGGGTGAAATCACAAAAGATATACCAGGATTCAGCCATCTCAAAGAAATGAATGTCTCTGAGGACAAAGACTATATAAAATGGTAAATACAGTTTAAAATTTCATGTGATCTCTTTTGCCAAAAGCTGAAAGCAAATATGTAACACAGAGAATGATTAATTTAAAAATTAACAACAACAAAAAAATCAACTTTTTTTCAAAAACGAATACTGCAGTTCCAAAAACAGAAATTAAAAACAAATAAGGAAAAACATTTTAGGGGCTGCACTGAAGGGTTTAAAATTGCATAAATTTGCTTCTGAAAAGCATCTGTCTCTGGCTAAAAATATAATCATCACCAGAGCTGCTAATTCAGTTTATCTACTGTCTATGGGTTTTGATAAGCATTGGTAGTCTGGGAAACAAACAAACAAACAACAAAAAACAATGTTCATAAATTTTTTTACAGTCCATTTTCTACCATTTTAGATGTCACATTTTTGATTGTCTGTTGGCAACAATCCTCTTCATTGGCTGGCTCCCTTTTGGATCGATGACTATAATTCCTATACAGTGGAAATTACTCAGATTCACCAAAGTTTGGATTTTGAATATTTTCAGCACGAGGAAATCCAGATTGTGCCTAGTTATCAGGTTTATTTTTGATAACAAAAACCAATATTTCCTGCATTGAATGGTAAAGCAAATCATTTAAGGTTATTTCCTCAACTAAGTACTTACATATACAAACTAATTTTGAATCTATACATAAATGCAAACATTAGAAAAAAAACTATTTTAGTAGAATTCCAACAATGTGGAGTTTTCCATTCTCTTTGCACATGAGCAAAGAAAAAGAGTATGTGACCAACGTATGAGTCAGTCAACTATATTGTTGTTTGTAGGCTGCCACATTAAAACCATTTGGAATTCACCAGCAACCGGTTTATTTCTTATCTTGTTACTTCTGAACCAACTATTTCAAATTTCAAATAAAATAATGTTTAGCTGATAGGTTTTGAGATAATTCTTTTGATGATGCAATGTCTCAGTTCCAAACAACTCACAACTAGTCATGTCACATAAACAACAATGTAAACTAATCAAGGTCAAAAAGCGACAGATATCCCTGAGTTTCCTGCATGTGACTGTCTACAATGTTGGAAGTGCACTGACTAACAATAACGCAGCAACCAATATTTCTGCTGTAAATCTCAGCATTATTCGATTAATTACTTGTACCACATCGGAATGTCATAACACACGAGCAACAATAATGGTAATCATTCTGATGAATTAATTGCTCTTGAGTGATTTATAAAAAGATATTTTCCTGGAGAGATGCAGATTGATTTCCAGTGCTAAGATGATTCATTAACATCCTCCCTCAAATCATATTCTGAGAACCTTAACAATGCAAGTGATCAGTCAGTCTGTTTAGTTTCTGAAGAAATTATTCTGTTGGACACATCACTTTGAAGAGAAACTAAAAAGTAACATTCCTAGCAACAATGCTGTACTGGGTTCTAACTCCATCCCATTCACAAATGAACATTTTCAGAAGCCTGATTTAATCGTCACACTTTTTCATGTAGTAGTGCCAAGAATGTGGTCAGCCAGCACATCCATACTGGTTGCAAGCTTCTGTAAAACTCTAAGATGGGGGGGGGATAAGAGTAATGCTAATGAGCATACATTCTTAAGAAAACCTAGCATTTGACAATGCTAATTTGTTAGTCTTTTGGAGGTTACTTCCCTGCATATGGAAGGCTAAATTTAACAATATAATGTTAAGATACAATAAAGGTACTCTGAGAAACACATTCTCCAATGATGATATATAAATGGCAGAAAGAATTGTTCATCACTTATTCTAAACATAATAAAACAACACATTGACTTGGCTAGAAATATATTTTAAAATGTATAGACTGCAACTAAATTTGATGGTCCCTGTAGTTTCTCTTCTTTCATTCTTTTTAACCCTATTCAACATGGTAATTGTTTATGATATTATAAAAACTGAGCAAGAACCTGATTTAGCACCCATTACAGTTTTAATTTTGTAAAGATGATCAACACCAGACTATTTTCTTCTTGTTAGGCACATGTTAACTATGACTCCTGTCAAATTTCTTCTAAATTTAAAATTATGGATTTATTCATTCCCATAAAAACCGGCCATTGCAAAAAAACAGAGGCCTCGCTTCATTAATTTTTCCAAACTCTGTGCATTTTCAACGTGGAATTAATTGTGGAAAGCCAAAATGGTGCTTAACAAAGCAAACAGAATAGAGAAAAATTCAAGGACTTGTCTGCTTCAGTGCATTGGGGAATCTGGTATTATTAAAATGACATTTGAAATGAATGGCTCATCAGAAAAATGGACAAGAGACAAACTAGCTTTGATTTCCCATCTAATAGGAAGAATAATTGAAAGCAATATCATATAACCCCGTTTCTCCCATCTTTCACACCTCGAGGCCTATCAATGGGCTGATGGTTGAGAGCTATAGATCTTGTATGGTTAACACAATCCATAGCCCGGGACGCTTTTATTTATTCCCCTTCCTTCTCAATGAAAATATTTACAGCCTTTCAGCAGTTTTATTTCTGACTGCAGGTTTTAACCACTCAGAGTAGCATGGCCGCCATGCATTGGCTATGTAAATTTTCCACATGGCCAACCAACTGGTAAATTTTCTTAGTCCAGCTACTTCTGGTGATATTCGTCTATTTAAGCAAGTGGGAACTATATAGAAGGTTCACAACTGCGCCATTGTCATCGCAGTGATGTCCTACAAAAACCCCTTCTTGTTACTTTCTGTATTTCAATTTGATATCCTGGAGTTCAGAATCCATCCCCCAAACCACTTCACAATACCACCAACATTTGTGCAGAAAGGAAACACTCAGGCTAAAATCAATCACAGCAAAAATAACATTCATTTCAAAATGCTTTAAAAATACCATACATAGTATGTTTATTGAAAATCTAAGCCAGTCATCCCCATGTCTCTAGTTGTAAAAGATGAACAGAAAAACTCAGTCCACATTTACAAAGAAACTGAAATAAAAAGTCAACCTTATACACTACTCAATTCTTGCCAGAATATCTTAACTTTGTGCCACTGACTTTAGTTTAAATTCTGCACCGTAGACCTATAACTAGTTAACCCTTTGAATATACCCTTATATTTATGGCTAGTGGGCATTGATCCTGGTAGAGTAATCCCATAAATATACATTTTCAAGACATTGCATGCTGTAGGAAGCGTGTACATTTACTCACATCCTGTGAAATACAGATGTTCTTCTCAAAGGATTAAACCATAGAGCAGAACATTTCTAGTGATACCTGTAAAATTATTTTAATTGAACATTTTAAATAAAAACACCCTAAAATTAGTTTTGTTTAGTTTAGTTGTAAGGCTGGAAGCCATGATTTATGCAAACTCCCCCAGGAAAGAGAATATGCTATGAATACAATTCTTAAAATTATCATCATCATATTATTATTAACTATGCTGATTCATCCCACTAAATTAATGACATAATTTGCAAGAACCATTAGTATTAGTAAAGAGTCAAAAAGTTTCTTCCTAACCTTCTCCACGCTGAAAACCTATTAGGTTTAACATTTACAGATTAATGTTTTTCGATTGTTCATTGTTTCCAAATGTGCAAGCCATGCAGATATTTTAAAGCATCTCTATCCTATCGTAAATAATGACTCCACACCACCACAGCAAATTCAAAATGTGGATGAACCAAGAATTTATATCAATTAAACTACAACCTCTTTACTCTTGGAATAAGTAACCATAACAAGCCACAATATTCAAAACTTTGCAAAACAAATGAAATAAACACTTCAACATTATAAATTAAATGCAACCAAAGTTCAGTCCAGGATATGATAAAATGGCAAACAAAAGACACTATGCACAATTACAAATCTAAGAGTAGCTCTTGTATTTTAAAAATAATCAAATATTTCTCAAATGTTTTGTTTGTATTTTTATGCTAACATTCTTCTTGGCTACCATTTAAAAGTTTTAGATGAAAATGATGAACCCTATATAATCATGCAGGGAAAGGTACTGCATGATTACAGATATATTCACCAGCAGCAATAAATGTGCTCTGTTGTGATAAGCTACAATGGCTATCTGTACCCTTGTAAAATCATGGGCCATGCATGCAGTGTTCCAAGGAAGCAGTAATTTTAAATCAATTAAATTCATTAAATAATCACCATCATAACAAGCCCATAAAAATCTAAATACACCAAAATTCATGTTTACTCTATGCATTTCTAGATTGATTCAGAGTTCATTTGAGAGCCACAAAGAATCCCTGATTTTTGTTTGTATTTTTAATACAAAAACAATGAATTTTAGCATCTTTGGATTTAATGATGTAGGAACTACAATGTCTTGATGGGGGTAAACTGACTTTTAAAAATTCAATTTTTGTGAGATTTTTAGGCAGCTGTGCCAACACAAATAGACAGATAAGTCTACAATGAAAAAGTAAAATATATACTAGAGAAAGAAAATAAGCTCATGATCTTCAACCATTCTCAATTGTCTCCTAGCAGATTATGTATTTTTTTACCCTAGTCAAAATAACAAAACAGTAAGTCCATTGCATATATAGGAAAAACAAAAACATACAAATTAACTTAGAGCAGGCACATTTAACTCTACCTCTTAATAAAGCAACAAAAGATAAAAATATTCCTAAATGAAACACCAAAGACAATAGTTTTAAAATAAAGTTAATAACAATTTTATCAAAACATATAAAAATCATCTATATTCAATGATTCGAGATAAAAGCTGATTTTAAAATGCAGAAAGTATGTTTAAAAAAAAATATTTAGCTGTTTTTGCACAAATCAGACAATTTCAGATTTTTAAACAGGATTTAACCATTGTTTCAGAACGACGGACTCATTTGGATAATCAGTTCGCCATAGTCAACCAGACTTCAGAGCTGGCTGTATTATTTAGCATATCAGCATCTTACATTTTTAGCAAACTGATGATGTTTTTTTATACTTTAAAGTAAGAACATTAACAAGCTTTCTTTTTTTCTTCTGAATGAACCGTAAAATGTTAACCGTTTTAAAACCACTTACTGTTGCAGCGCTTCATCCTGATTGTGAGTCAGTCGTAGTCAAAGAAGAAAATTTTCATCAGTCTGTAAGACAATCCACTGTATCACTGGTAACCAGCCACAAGTGAAGTATATCAGTCTGAAATAAGTAAACAAAAATTTTTTTTTAAAAAATAAAAGACTCAACCAAATCTAAATGACTAGAATGAAAAAAAAAGACAGACAGACAAACACTTGTCTTAGCAGCATCTGCAACAATGACGATATTTTGTTGAAAACCCTTGACACCAATCAATGCCAAAGTTCGTCTGTGAATAACTGTGTTGTATACCTAGAAGAGTTGGGTTAAGTACTCCATAGTAATTTTAACGTATGCAGCCACTGATTTGTTTGACTTATAGTTCTTCAAATTTTTTAATTCAAAAGAGCCACCAGAAAGATGACAGTTTTATTCAGAAAAAAACATTAGGTTGTTTCCTCTTGATATTAACAGTAAAAGGAATGACAAAATATCAGCAGCATCAATAGGAAGCATAAAGTATGAATCTGAAACAAGTCTCATATCTACTAATAATGGAAAAAAGTTCCCGCAGTGCAATACTAAAAAAAAAAAAAAAATCAACCTCTGTATTAAACATAAGTGTAGTACCAACTTTGTTTTTTTAAATACTTAGTGTTATCAGTTGTAGTGATCAGCATCTCTCAGAAACTGTGATATGTTCAGTGACAGACATCTTAATAAACACTCGTTAAGTTGAGAAGTTATTTAGGCTTCACAATTTTTATATACCAATTTTAACAAACAATAAATCTGATTTATTCAACCCAAACAAATACTTTTCACCTTAAAAAGTCTGTATTATTCAGAGATATGAATATTACAATGTAGGTATAAAATAAACCTCATCCATTTTTTAAAATTCTTAAGTGTGTTACAAAAGCATGTTTTTTTTTTAAATTAGATAATTTTATTTAATGAATATACTGTATAAAATTTGAAACAGAAATCAGTTTGATCTATTAGATAATGATTTTAAAATGATTTTGGCCATTTATGATATTCAGAGGATTTTATTTCTTCCCATGTAAGTAACTACTTGTTTCAAAGTTAGGGTTAGCCAGTTTCCAACAAACAAAATAAAAAATATATATATATATCCCTCGGTCTTATTCCTTTTCCCATCTAGTATTTCAGAAAATTCTTAACCATTTAATTACTCTAATACTTGATTGCATAATTGTGATTCAATGCATGATTTTCCAAAAATTTTATATTGGATTTTGGTGTTTGCAACCCTTGTTTCAGGGTTAGTGGAAGGTGAGAGGCAAAAATAAGAAAACACCTTGTATTCTTTTAACAGAATGCCATACTTGGATGGGTTCAAATAAACTTGACACATGCTTGCCATTGTCTAGCAATGCCAACATAAATGCTTGCAAAGCCTCATTATGGTCCAACACACTCTGCTCAAAATAACCAATATTCAATTTATATCCAAATTATTTTCTTGTGAGCCAATTAAAAGGTTACATTTTGAATCGATGGGTCTAAGACATTGCAGACTAAACACGTTCCCCCCCTAACTACCCTGATGCTATTTGGCTCTAAAATGTTATGTTAATATCTGAAGCAGGGTCTTTAGCACCTCAGTGCCCGCTTGTTTAATGTAATAAAAATAGAGCTCATTGTTGTGAGTCATCTCCTGGCTGGGAAAAGGACCCCTGCTGTCCACAGAGATAAGACAAATCAAAGAAAGAAGAAAAAATTTTTTTTGTTTTTAAACGTTATTCCCTTGTCAGTAGTGACAAGATGCGGATGTGATTTGTCATGTTCCGGACCTTCACTACAATAAACGCCACATAAAAAAGTCTGGTATAAGTTTGTCCCTGTCTCTTTCTTTTTCTTAAAGTTTTTGTCACATTCTTAAATGTGTGGAAGCAATCAGTATTGCCAATGGTTTTAGTTTTCTCAGAAACTACTCGTTAACATCTCTGGCTGACAACTATTTGCAGACGGTCAACAGAAACACCTGCTGTGTAATGTCTTTAAAAGGTGTGCACACATATACAGTGTGTGTGAGATAGAGAGAGAGATAGAGAGAGAGAGAGAGAGATGAATAGACAGGTGTGCATATTTCACTTTTTTCCTTTTACAAAAAAGCAATATAAAATGGAGAAACGTAAGATATTAAAAACCAAAATCACTAAAAAATATATTTCATTGTTTGTTTTTTTTATTTCTCAGCAGAAAGTTCTTTAAAACAAAATTGTTGTTAAAAAATTATTAATTATCATGAGAACTTTATGACTATAAACAGAAAAAGGTGGCAAACTGGTGTACGCATGCCCACTAATCATGGCGATTCTGGTGGTTCCTCCCTCTTCCTTCAGGTCTGGTGCTATGAATGTTGTCTAACTAGAGGCATGGTTTCTCATGCCATCTCATTCCATGTAGTTTCCTTTGGATATTTTATTCTCCTCCCACCGTTTGATTACAGTTTTGAGTATGCTTAAAAATTCCAGTTTAATCCTTGACATTTTCATGAAAAGCTTAAAAATGATTAAAAGCACAACATGTCTAAAAAAACCACCCAGCCAAGGGATCAAAAGACTGAAGAGTTATAATCTCAGACAATGCTTCCCAGTTCTAAATGAATGCAGCTTCACATTTAAGATCCAGAAGGGAAGCCATATCAACATTTTTTTTAATACTTTAATCAAAACAGTTCACCACATTTGTGTTAATCTTGCAAATGATATGATTGTGATGAAGTGGTCAGTTAAAAAGTAAATCAAAAATATCACCTTTTTTTTTTGATAAATAGTGTTAAAACAGAAATTACCGAATTAGCTGTTGTAGAACCATGATTCCAGTAAAGAAAACAACTTTGTACAGCTTTAATAAAATAATGATAAATCAGTTACAAAATTAAAATTTCTCACGTTTAACATGTTTTAATAGTCATTTGATTTCAGCTTTGATATTAATAATCACAAATTATCATTGAATGTAAGACAAATTAACTAAATGTCCACATGTTGATAATGTCATCTAGAGTTAATTGGTTCTTTTGAAGAGTAGAAAGTAGGACCATCAGAATCCCTATAGTGCATCTTACACAATATAGCCTTCTAGACAGGAGAGCTCTAATATTCAAATATACCAGGGTCATTCAAATAAAACTTGACTGGATACCATTATGGTAACGCTATTTTAGCTGGGATTTATTTAAATCTCCCTTGTACATTTTGAAAGTATTAAAAGCCAAGATTTATTGAAATTGATAATATAAAGAAGTTATACAAAATAGAAGCTAACTGTTCACTAACCCTGACTCCACTCCCACATAGTACTTAGGAAATTCACAAAAAACCTAAATGTTGCATAAATCCATCATTGAACTATATTTAAAACTATCAAAGTGCCATCATTTAAATGAAACCGTAAGGCCTAGTTTTGGCATTCTCCCAACCCCCTCATCACCCCATTTACAGTAATACAATTAACTGGTGAACATATTTCCGTCGTTTTTCTTTTCTTTACCTTTTGACATCAGTGCACACTGAAGAGTTGGTCAGATTATGACATCTATACATCTGTGCACACAGCAGGGTCTCAGGTCTGCGAGACCGGTTCAGGCCACTCGAAAATCCCAAAACTAGTAGCAACCCTTGCAAAAGTAATATTGCGCACCAACAGATTATGACATCTATACATCTGTGCACACAGCAGGGTCTCAGGTCTGCGAGACCGGTTCAGGCCACTCGAAAATCCCAAAACTAGTAGCAACCCTTGCAAAAGTAATATTGCGCACCATCAGATTATGACATCTATACATCTGTGCACACAGCAGGGTCTCAGGTCTGCAAGACCGGTTCAGGCCACTCGAAAATCCCAAAACTAGTAGCAACCCTTGCAAAAGTAATATTGCGCACCAAAAGCTACCCTGACTGAATTACCAAAACGTCTGTTCATCAGTTAGTCATGACATTACTACTAAGGGTGGGAAAAGCCTAAACTAACTGGCTAGCAGTTTGTCACAACATTAATAATTTTTTTTATTTCTCTCTTAGTTAAAACATGAGACACATCAGACAGCATCGGTACAAATAAAATACATTTCTAAATGTGGAAAAATGAAAATGTTGTCCAAAAGAAAATATGCAATCAAAGAAGAGAGAACCGAGATGCACTCACTGAAACAATAGCCACATAAGTGTATACAGTTTAGTCTACTTTGGTTCGCATTACATTACAGAAAAATATCACCTGTTTATGCACGGTGAGAATTAAAGTTTTTTCCTTCATGTAATTTAGAGGAAAAAATGCTACGTATGGGAGCAAAGACTTAGATGAATATACAAACATTAAGCAAACAGAGTTCTGGATCTAGTAGTTGAAACAAAAAGCATACTGGCTCTACACCCAAAGGAGCCAGTCTAATAATTACTTTAGCTTTTTCAGGATTATTGTACTTTCTAAGTTTTCAATTTAGTGCGAACTAAATGGTAATATCAACTGGTGCATTAGGCCCTTTCTTAGTTCTGTTCAAAGGCAATTTTTTTTTTTTTTAAGGATAATAAGATAGATTGGAACCTGTCTGTATCATTTTGCATTTGATCTTGCTTCAGTTATTGGTTTGTGCATTTCTCTAGGCCAGACAAGTTGTTTACATTCATTCCATTGATGGAAATCTTATTTAAGTGTGCGCGCATCACATCCGGTTCAGGATGCCTTCCAACAATCCGTTTGACAAAAAAAAAAAAACTTTTGAGAAGAATTAATAAAGGATCAGCTATTCCCATTAAAAATCAAGAAATCTTTGGCAAAATGATTGAGACTGGAAAAGTAATCCCCGACTTTAGTAATATCTGTCTGTGCAGAAAGGGGTAATTGAAGTATTAAGGCAGAAATTGTTGAAGAAGAAATAAAAGATGCTTTATGTTTTTGTCTTCTTTTCAATCATAGGTTCAATTCTTTACTATTAATTCCTGTCTTCATATTACTGAGAGGTCTGTTTTGAATGAAATCTGCTTTTAACCCTTTACAATTTTCTCTAAATATGGCCTTTAAAAAAAACAGAAGAGGTAACTGGTCTAAAAAGAAAGATTAAGGGAGTAAGCAAGTTACCCCAAAAAAATTTCTTTTAAGTATCCTTAAAAATTTTAATTTGGGCTCAGAAATCAACAAGTGCTTTCCTTACCTGTCATGTAGTATAGGTGAGTGAAAGGCAAATATAATCAAGGATTACATTATTTTTTAAGTGTCTCACTACATTGGTTATTGGTGCTGTAATCCAACCACAAATGTTTAGAGACATCTCTGTAGGTTTACAGTTTGCAAAGTTAGCACACCTGACCAGATAGGTTAACATGCAGATAATATCTCGTGTGAGCTCTCCAATAATGACAATCAAAACTCTCCACCACATTAAAGTGAGAGCCGTCTTTAAGCAGTATGTACATGATGTTAACTGTCTTTAATATTTAAATGTCATAAGATAGTTAGTCTCTTGGGGTTTTTACATCAGTCATTTAAGATTAGAGAGGACTTTCATCCATTGATGCAAACCATAACCTTGACCAGGGGAAGAATGCTGGAATTCATCTGATTATGCAAGAAAAAACCCAGGTGGACAGGTTGGGGAAAAAAAGAATGAGATCTGGGATTTCTGAGAAATGAATTTCAGTTATAGTGCACCACTGCCAGTATTTTAAAACTATATTAAAGCAGTTTTTTTATTTCTTATTCATTAAAAAAAAAAAAAAAACATTTCTCATATACTCCTTAGCTTATGGGGATAAAAACACTCCCATTATTTTTAAATTCATCAATTTCACCTTTGGAATAAACATTATGAAGATCAACATGTACACAATAAAATTTAAAAACTCATTTCAAAAACAATAGCATAGCAGAGATAGTATCACAGTGTCAATGCAACTTATTTGATTTTGCTGTACAACAATCTGTAATCCATCATATAATATGTAGCATTAATAACAAAAATTCCCTGTTGTGGACACAGAAGCATCTGCTTGCTGTCAGTGGTCATTGCTGCCTTGAGTAGTGTGCTATGGAAATTTATGATGGATGTGTGCAATTGTATCACTTAATCGGGAGATACCAAGAAAATATCTTTATATCCTCTGAAATAGCATATGATGCACAAATGCACACAGTAAAGTTTGCTTGATAATATTTTGCTTTTTTCTTCGTTTGATTTATTAACAATATACAACTATAAATAATTAAATATTACTGTAGCTGAAGTATATAAGTTTGCAAGCTATCCCTTGTTGTTTTTTTTTTTAAATACCTGTTTTGATATTTATTAACATAGCAGGAAAAATCTTAAGGATTCAGGTTCCCACTAATAAGATAAAATGATCCTCAACATTATGCACAATGCTGATATTCTATCTTTTTCTCTTGGTGATCTATGTGATTGAAAATTGGTATGTAAATCATAGAAGGTAGATCAGAACACGTAAACCATAAATAGTCAAAGGATTTTCCTACTAATGGTTTGAAATTGAATTCAGAATAATAAAATTAATTTTAAATAAATATGGATCTTTAGTGCATGTGGGTTGTTCCGGTTCCAACTCTGTCAGTGACAATCATATTGTTAAGCCATAGTTGCAAAAGTGATAAAACACTGGCAGTTATAATCAAAGCATTGGACACTTGCTGTGTCTTCGCTCATACAAACTTGCTGGCAATGTATGGAATATAACAGAAACAGATGAGGCAATGTGAAGCTAAACAAAGAGAAATGTTTATGCATGACAATTAGCCATTATTGATTCATCTAGCTGCAATACTCATAACTACACATGAGTGCTTTTCTCTGCAACAGCGCAGATCAATAATGGCTAATTGCTATGTATAAAATTTCCGTTTCTATACATTTCTGGTAATTTAGTTATGCTGTTAAAGTTCCTTATGAAAGCCAAGTGATGAGACATACATGGTATTATCATAAACCTGGGAGTATGAGAATGTTGCAGCCAAACTAGAGAATATTACAAATCATACTAAGATCCATAGCACCGATATTAGAAATGTTCAACCCTTTTAAAGTTGTTTTAATTTTTTAAATTTCACAATTTGTCTTCCTTTTTAAAATTTTATAAATTTAAAAATGTAGATCTCAAATATAGTACGCTAATATTTAATCAATCAAAAACTACATCCCTATTTCTCATTATACTTGCATTTCAGTTCTCCTAAATTGCAAATATTATGAAATCTGTACTGCAGATCAAAGTAATTACCACACAATAAGTGCGATAACAAATATTAGGTGTAAGTATGATGCAGTCTAAACTGTGCGTTTATTCCAGTAAAAAGGGGGGCCAAGTGGGATACTAGAGATGCTAAATAAGGTTGCAATAAAGTTATAAGATCTTGGTTTAACGCAGCGTATGTGTAGAGATATATATATAGAGAGAGTGAGTGTAAAGAAAATGTAATGCAGTTTAGCATACATACAAATAAATATATAGTGTAAATCTGTTGGCTAGCTGGAGAAATTTAGATAGAGTTGAACACCATGTTTCATAGCATTAAGATTACCTGTCATCTGATGAACCAATTAAAACACAGTGTTCCTAGCAATTTCCTATAACATGTATCATTGGTTGTTAGTTTCAAGGAAAAGGAAAGAAATAATTTGCTAAAGTTCTTATTCATCAATGACTAGGACAGATGTGGGGAAAAGCTAACTAAGAAATCCTCTGTTAATTCACAATGCTACCAGCAATACCAACAGAAACATACCAACTGTTGATTAATGTTTGAGAAGAAAAGTTCATCTCAGACGACCTTGCTAAAACTAAGAAAAGGAAGATCATTTTTATGGTATCTGTTTGAGCAAACATGCTCTGAGTAAGTTAAATGGCATGTCCAATGATTTCTCATAAAATAGAGAATTGAGCTGGTAGCTGGAATTAAAAGCAAGGCTACTGATTGCCAGCAAGTGCCTAAGTAAATCGAAATATATTGGACAGGAGAGGTGATAGTCATGTTCACAGTCACATTAGTCGCCCATTACAAATGCAGAGTCAGGAGCGATGCCTTTGAGGCTGCGAGACCAAATTTGCTGAGATTCTCTGTTGAAATGGGGCAAACATAAACCCACAAAACCAACAACACGATCCCAAAGCTCGGTCCTTTTCATGTCGAATCGGCGCTGAATGCTTGCTTAAGTTTAAGCTGATATTTAACCTAAAATATTGTGATGTCCTTGGTAGTTGTCAAAACAAGAGTTCCTCCAATAAAGAGGACAACATCTGAGGATTAAACGATTTTAATGAAGCCATTATAAACTAAATATTAAGAAAAGTTAGTGTAACAGCAACCTCTTCATGGAAAAAAAAAAAAAAGCATCAGGCATCTCTCTGTAAACAAAGATGTTGCTGAGAGCTTCTTGAAGCACATATTTTTTTGTATTCTTATTGTTCATTAAATAAAATAAAGATACAAAAAGCACAAACTGTACCTGGTGATGCTGTTTATTAGAGGAGGCTTGGAGAACATCAACTTGGGTCCATTAAATTTGTTAAACTAGTGAAAAGAAGTTCACACGTCAATACATTTACACGTGCACACAGCAGCCGCATTTTGAATAAAATCAATCATGAAAAATATCCCAGATCAAATTATATTATCAATATCATCATCATTATTAAATTTTGACAAAATCAAAGGAAAAAAAATAATGGCAAAATGATAAATATTTTATGGTGGTTGGACTATTAAGAGAAATAAATTAACCACATCAGGGTGTTTGAAAAGCGCCAAAAGATTCTTATAATTTGAACAATTTCTTGATCACGAAAATTAATATACTGCATATCACTAATTTTTTTTTTTTTTTACTATGTTATGAGAATGGTGGGGGGGAAAGGTGGGTCAATAATTTGTTTTTTCAGAATATCGCTGGTGAACTTGTACCTTACAGTGTTTACTGTGCTGTCATTGATGAGTTGCAGATAACCATGAAAAACTTAGAATGAGTCCCGTATGGATGAAGGAAAAACTACTATCTTTCTTGCAAAGTGGTACATTGAAAAAAAAACTGTACTTTATTTCCATTTAAGTGATTTTGTCTCCGCTCTTATTTGTGTCATGAGAGGACATAAAGGAGGGAAATTTTCTTTGTTATCATTATTTATGCCAGTTCTCGTGTATTTCTTTTATTTTTTCCCCTCTTTAAATTCTCTTTCAAATACTGAATTGCTCTAATTGAAATATTCTTACTGGAAGTAAGCTATGGGAAAATATATTCAAAATAACTGAGTCCAGATCCAAAGAAAACCAAAACATTATAGCAAATCAAGCTAACAGGGATCATTGACAGTTTTAACTGCTCTAGAACTGGTTATCTGAATTTAACTCCCTTATTGTCAGGAGGCACACTCCGACCTAGTCTATAATCAACAAGTAAATATTAACATACTTTGCAGGTAAAAGATATTAAAAGCAATTTAAAGGGACACTGAAGCCCAGAGAATTTTAACACATCACTAACCACAAATCATCAAATGCATGTAAAATAAATATATTCAGATTGATAATTCAGAGAATATCATCTTGATTTTTATTATTTCTTAAAGTGAGAAAAAGAAGAAATGTCAGAACCAATACATCCCAACACACAAGATTTTTACCAAAAAATGTCCACATGATAAATTTCCAGTGTACACACACCCTGCCAGTGCCTTATATTGTATATTCCTATATTGCTACACTCTTTGCAGCCTTAGGCCAAGTCAAGTCAGGCTCTTTATCTCTTCCCAATTCACCACACACCAGTGAATGAGTATGATGAATCAAGCAAAAACTAATGCCATCATTACACTATCACTATCAACTTTCCAGGGGAGCAGTTTCACCCTCTTGCAGATGCCCATGTCCCACCATATTGCACAACTGAAGAGTATACAAACACTATGCATGACCATGACTTTGTGGTCTCCCTGAAAGAAGAGTGGATAGTGCAGTAGTCCAATGGTTAAACTACTAAAGTGCTAAAGTCAAGAGCCTGAGTCAATTCCTGTGAAAACAGCTTTGGTTTGGCTAACCATCGTGTTGTTGTTTCTTCTAGCTTCTCTTTCCCAGCAGATCACATGGGTTTCCTCCAAGCACACCAGCTTTCTCCCACATCTAAAAATAAGCTCTGGTAGAACTTTCCATCCAAAAACCTTTGTATTGCATAACTGGCGACACTACTTATCAGATAACCACAGCACTATGCTCCTTCACCAGAGCTGTCTACCTCTTTGATAACATAGTAATTCTAGCAAACTGTTCGAGTTCTGTCCCAGGAAATCCAATTATGCAAAGCAAATAATTTAATAAAAATGAAAACACTAGGTTATTTGTTTTCTGCTGAAATTAGAATTAAAATGCAATTTACTGGTAATATTAAGAAGGAAAATTTAACAAGAAAAGCATAAAACACCAATAATTGAAACTTCATACTTTTTCTTTTTTTTTTTATGTCTGGCCATTTTCAGAATTTCAAAACAAGAGAAAAATTAGGTTGTAATTGTCAATGAACAGGTTTTGTACAAGTGTAATTAAATAGACTGAAAATTATGAAAACAAGTATTGCAAGTATTTTACCAAAGAAGCCAAACTTTGATTATAAACCAGAAATGATAATATCTTGTGAGCAAAAGTCCAATATTATCCCAAAAAAATGCTAGAGCAAAAGAAAAGAAAACAGAAAACGGTTTTTGGAAGCAATATAATTCTTTGGCATACAGTATTGGAAATAATTATGAAACCCCCCCCCCCCCAAAAAAAATCTGGGGTATTCTGAGTGGCAAATTGCAATCTAACTTTAGGTTTCAGAAGAAGCTACATCCAAGAAGGCTCTGAGTATAATGTGCAAAACCTATTACTGATAAAAGATGTAGTTGAGGAAGAAAACATCACACTTGGAAAATTGTGGAATAAGTATCTCAGGACACATTCTCTAGATGATAGACGAGGAGTCAGTAGAGATCTTGTGAATGACCCTAGCTACAAGCACAGCTGTTAACATTTCTTCAAGAACTGTAAAATACAATTTACAGCAAAGTGGTCTCAATGTGTAGCTGGCCGAAAACCTTTGAAAGAGGCAAGCAAATGGCAAGACTGAAATGGGCAGCAGAAATAAAACAGTGGAAAGACTAAACCTGGAAGCTGCTATTTACAGATGAGTCAAAACTTTAACTATTTGGCAATAATCAACTGCAGTTTGTTCAAAGACTAAATGAGAAGCAGTATAACGGTCAGTATATAATAGATGTATTAATCCATCTCTGTGCTTCAGTGTAAGTGTGGGGCTGAACAGCTGAGTGTGTTAGGAATTTGCATAAAATCAAAGGTATACAGACTGCCGACAGATACAGACAAGCTCTCATCCATCATGCAATTCCCTTGGGAAGACAAGCCAATAAGCGAGGATTCATCTTTCAAGATGACAATGATCTCTAGCATACAGCCAGTGTGGTGAAAAACTATGACTGGTAAAAAGCAAGCATGCGTTAACTTGCACAAAATCCTCATATAAACATCACTGGGGTTGTATAGGTTACATGGCTACTGAGAAAGTCAAATGGCAATCAAACATCTTGTGGAAAGTGCTACAGGATATTTGGAACAATATTCCAGTGATTCCAATCACCTAAAAACAAGGTGTCATGGTCTGTATAAAGCAAGCAGTTTACATACCAAATACTAATGCACTGTAAAATGTATTCATTTTGTCCCTGTATATTTTCTGTAACAATGCACTGTTTATATTTGTTAAATGTCTCTTAATTGCAATTACTAACTATTTGTGTATATCCTGTGCATGCTTCCAAAATTATTTCCAGTACTATAAATACAAAAAATATTAAATATATATTTTTATAACTTAACTGAAACATAATTTATTTTGTTTATGTATATGTTTTTTTTTCTTGCATATAGTTGACACAAAAGGTTTAGTTAGTTGGTATGAAAGAATATCTGACAGTAGCATTAAAAAAAATGTAATAAGGTAAAAGGCAAAAGAGGAAGAACAGTAAGAAAAACGTGCATTAGGAACATTTTGCAGATTTTCATAGCCTAGTGAAAATTTACCATGATTTTTCTAAAAGTCCATCTTTGAAGAATTACTGATTTGGTATACAGAAACTGATGGGATTAAAAATAGTGTCTGTTTCCACTTCTGCTACCTGATTTGCACTGTGGGATATATATATATATATAGGCACAATTAGAAATATTTCCTAAAGTCTAATTGAGAATGCCTCTTAGGTTGCTTATGGTTATAGCCCCTACTAATATATCAGTTGCCATGCCACTGATACAGAAAAATCTAACTGATGTTAGGCATTCCTTCCAAAAAGATTCTTAAAAGCTATGGTTGTGTCACAACGGAAACATTTGCAAGCCAAATTAGGCAATCAAAACCCCTCTGACATTTCTTTAAAACAGATTACATATTCCTAATGATAGCTGGATACTCTAAAAGCAACCTAACTAAAGATCTATACAGGAAAGTCAAAATTTGTGTATTCATGGTATGGCTTATAAACGTACATTTGTTTTTACCATGATAAGTAATATAAAATAAAAATTAAGAGTGCTAGTTTAACAAAAAAAAATAAGAGAGTTTTTAAAGAAACACTGCCAAAATTGCTTGCACTTGTATTTCATGTAGTTTGTATTGTGTTTAGTGTGTTAGAATATTTAGCAACAATAAGAATGTTGGACTGCAGTCTAACCAAATCTCTGACTCAAATATCCAACAGTAAAAGCATTCCTACTCATTGCAAATGGTGAATGGCATGCATGTGCTTTTATAAAGGAATGGTTATACAATGTTCCTTCCAGTTAAAAACATTCATTCATCAATCAATATCCTTTCACAATATCACAAACATTTAACATTGTCCAAATTAAAACACCATGGTACCAAAAGCAGGGTTTCTACTTATAACATATCCTGTGATGACCATGGGAGATAACTGGCACATGCCGTTAATATCAGTTTCATTAAAAAAGTTGTTTCAAGACTAAATTGCAACATGCATACACTACAGAAAGTTCTGACAGGTCAAAGCTGCAACAAATGTACTGTAAGGTATTTAGCATATATTTTCTAACAGTATGCACTGGTAGGCATTCATTTACACTATTCAATTGATTATATATAAAACATGGCATAATCCATTAATAGTCCATTTTTATGGCTGCCAGTGTATGTTCTGCAATTAGGCAGTCATTCATTAACAACTGAATTTAATGGTCATTTTAAGCAATAAAAACAAAATTTCAAGATCCACAATTTACTAGTTTCCCATTTTCTTTTGACCTTTTAAGACATGGTTCATAATTACATATGCTGAAGTGTCACAAAAATAATAATTACAGAAAAGATTGTTGTTTTTTTTTTCTTCTTTTCCTAAAAGATCTAGTTAAAAACTCCACCCATCATCTGCAAGAGCAACTGCCCTCCAAAAACTCTCAAGATAATGTATTATGCTGTAGTTTGGTTTGACAGGAAAACCATTATGGCTCATCTAAGGTCATCAGGAAAGGTACGTTCTCATCAGTTTGCTTTTTATATTTGTCTGCATTAATTCCTACCGAATGTATTTTATCTATTATTCTATTTATTTAAATTAATTACTCTTTCTTTCTCTGTACTACTGAGAAGCCAAGCTTACACTTTAGACAATTTAACGTTATGACCCCCGAGAGTATATTTTATTGCCCTAACAATCTAAAAAAAAAGGTGACTAATCATTATACTCAAAAAAACCTTAAAATTACTTAGAAAACCTTTATCAATTTCCCCTTCAAACATTTGAAATCCTAAATGGGTAAGTCTAACATTCTTAACCGAAACCTGGAAAATTATTCTTTATTCTAAAATCTGTCGGACTTTATGATATTTCAGATATACTGACTTGTGTTGTTGTTGTTGTTATTATTACTATTGTGCTTTTACGCAATTCTTCTGTCTACCACAGTTCATATGCATGTATTACAAATGGCCAAAACAATAAGCACTGCCACCAATCACAAAAAGACAACAACAAATTAATTTTCAAAAAAAAACATGGCAAGTCTTAATAAAACTCAAACTGCCAATAATTACTGTGGTCAACTTTGTACTATTGCTCAAGCTGGGGACCAACACCAACTAAAATTTCAAAAAGTAGAGAGATTGGTAAAAGGTAGTGGAAAGAAATAACAGAATCACGCCAGCTCTTTCCCTCCAAAAGCAACGCCTGCACATGACAGCAAATCCCTCACTGGCCACTTTGATGAAGGCCATTAGACCTCTCCATCAATGAGGTGAATAAACAATTCTTATCTAACATTAGGGGGTTCCTGGGAATTTTTTATATCCTGTAAGGGCAACCTCTCATACTATACTGTTATTATTTCTAAAATCTACATAATGACCATACACAAATCAAAACAACTTTTATTTCACACTGCAATTTCCAAGACCAGGAGCCAACAGATTCCAGCAACTCAAATACTCCTAAATGTAAACAGAAAATTAATTTTGTCTGGAGTATTGTACACTGGTTTATGAAAACAAGAAAAACAGGCTGTTGTTTGTCTTTGTTTACAGACTGAGAGCCAATGGTCCATTTTCTCCCTGCTGAATTACGCTGATGAGGAACAAGAAATGGTTTTATTTCAGTAGGAGAAAATGTTCAGTGCATTAATGACATTCTAATAAAATTGTAGATGAAAAAAAAAAATCATTTTACCAGACATCCCCTTTATTTACACTTTTGACATTTCAAATGAAGACAACCAACAAAAATATAATTTAAAAAGTTTGCTTTCAATTTGTCACTGCACAACAAATCACAAAAATGTATCACCATTAATAAAACTGAGCATTCTTATTGTTTACTAAATCTGCAGTGTCAGGGAAAATACTCAATGTGTAATGAGTCTGAGATGGAAATGAGTGTTTCACTGATGGTTCTCCTCCTCCTGTTTTTTGTCCTTATATGGTTCATAGTTGAGAAGGTACTTTCAGGCATCAAACAAGTTTGCAACCTAAATTCATGCAATTTGGGAAATTCTACTTAGTTTCTGATTTGAAGTTAGGAAATTAAACTTTTCAAACTCTTTGAAGCTAGCTTACCAAACTTCCTGTGCTTGGAAGAAACACACAAGGTTATTTTCTTGAACGGAACATTTCAATATATCTAGTTTTCTTCAAAACCATATCTGAAACTTTTTGGCCTTTTCCTTGAAGGCCATTCAGTATGTTAGGGTTAGCAGTGATGTTGTCAGAAAGGCCGGGGTTCAGAGAAACAATGCATCTTGCAGCTCCTTTTCTAACTTGCCATTTACCTTTCATCTGATCTCTTAAACTGATAATTATTTCTTTCCTAAGAGCAAAGAACATGGTAAGAATTTTCTCAGCACTTCTTAGCCGTAAGGTATCTGTATAATGTTATCTTTCAAACAGCTTAATGCCTCAACTTCCTGAAGAACTAAGTTGAGCTTCTGATGGCTTTGAGCATAGTTTCCTCCTCATATCATATTTGTAATTTTAACATATTTATCATCGTGTCATTAAATCTGAGGAATTTGCCATTTTGTCTGAGAAAACCAGGTTTTACCCCCAGTCATGGCCAATACAGGTTCATTTTCTAACAGTATATTTTTAAAGTACATTTGAAAGAGCAATGTAGATGTCAGAACCTTTTGTAGATGCACACAATTTAATAAGGTCCAATAATTTTTGGACATCAAAATTGTAGTCAAATGTTCTTACAAAAATTGATTGATTGATTTTTAAATTAGTGATAGCAACACTTTCTTCCGCAGCCAACAAAAAAAATGAACAACTTAAGTGAGCATTCTTTTTGACAACACATCTTCCTACACTTTCAAAATTCTTTGCATCTCCAGAAGCTTTAGCCATTTTACCTGCACATGTTTCAATTAGTTCCCCCATCCCTGAAAGATTTTGATCTAGCAATTGCAAGGCTGACATTATACTTGCCATTAAACACTGAGTGGGAGCAGTTGTAGATTTACCAAAAGTTTGTATCTCAGATCGCATACAATCACCCATGACTCACGTGTGCATTTCTTGCAGCTTCCTTTGCCATAAGGAACTATGGTAATGATGACCAATATTGTATTCTTTAAGGTCAACAAGCACTTGTAGGCACAAGACATTGGGCTCTCCCAATGAAGTCCACAAACAAATAAACAATCTCACATTTTGTCTGAAATTTTGTTTTCACTGTCAACTTTCCGTTTCTTTCAAACTCCTAATTCTCCACAAAATAAAATGACAGGATCAAATTACTGGTAATTAACACAGGATTATCAATAAAATTCCCTCTCATGCATTGCTTCTTCATGGCAATTTTCAAAAAAACTTCCTCTCAGAATTTTACAAACAAGAAAAGTTATTGTCAATAAGGAAAAAGAAGAGCAGCATTAAGCCAAACGGTAAACTGAATGCACTATTCTCCAGTATGTGCTTGCCAAAAATCCGCAGATGGGAAAGTAACAGTGGGGAAAAAATGAGCAATCACTAACACTGAGTGCAAGGTGAAAAATGTGTTGCACATGGCACATTCAATAGATCGTAGGCACCGAGTGTTCCCTAATGAAGCAAACAGAACAAACAGTCCATGACATCAAGCATGTTTCATTAACCAGTCAAATTTAACCCACAAATCTGCTGGGGAAACTAATGTAAGGCATCCGTAGTGTGCAAAATAGCAAATAGTTTTGGTTTCTCAACGGACTGAGAAATAAACAAACTTTCCTGATGAAATTCTTTTAATCATTTGAAAATTATCCACAAACAACCAGTGGCACCAGCTTGATAGATCTATCGTATAAAAAAGAATTTGGTAAAAAAAAAAAAATATGTCACTAATTCATTTATACCGTACCTATCTTGTCAAAACAAAGATCTTATGATGTTAACTAAATGATCTGCTTGTTTTGTGCATATACCCTGACAACCACAACTGAAGATTTACCAATGCATATTTAGTCATAAATCAATTTGCCGGTGAAAAAAGTCAGTCACAGTTACTGGTACAAGAACCAGACATGCCACCAGCAATTGTTTTTGTTTTTGTTTTTTTCAAAATATAGATATGTACAAGTTTACAATAAAGCAAAGTTATACACAGTCTAGCTCACCATGAACCACCAACACCAACAAGACAAGTGGTTTTAGCATTGCATCATGGGCGAAGAATATTACCTTTTTTGGGGGGGTGGTGTGGGCAAGTGTAGATGCATGTGGATTTGGGTGTATGTGTGTGCATCTCCAAAGAAATTGGCGTGGGTAAGAGTCTGAAACCTCGATGGAGCGAAAGCTCCTGTGAATTGGCCGGAGCCAATAGGAACCGAAACTCCTGTCGGGGACAAAGTCCCTAGGTGAAAACCTCCACCGAGTGATCGCTCCCCCAGCAGAAACCCTCAGGGAAAAGCTTCAGCACACATGGTCCAAAATCGGTCCAAGCGAATGCCTAGCCTTCTCAACCAGACAGCAGGCCAGGGACGGAGGACTGTTCTATCTGCGGTCGCTTGCAGTGAAAACGCCATCTCCCCACCGGGGCCGACCACAAGTGACCATGCCCAGAAAAGGGGCATATTTGACAGATGACAGGTTCGGGACACCATCCACTGGCGGCCCACTTTGATCTTTTTTTTTTTTTTTCATGAACATAATTTTTTTTATGTTTTCTTCCATCCCTATTTTGTGCTGCCTTGAAAAACCTTTTTGTTAGACTATCATTCCATAAACACCATGCCAGAAGCCAGCTCTGACCAAGATTATAAACTACCTACTACGAAAAGAAACAAACAAAACAAGCTTATTTTTTAAAAAAAAATAATTTTTGATCTCAACTTTCGGTTTAGTGAAGTGACTAAAATGTATATACTGGTCATTATCATTATTTCTTTACCTTGAATTAATGACATCTAATGACAAAAGGTGTCACCAACATAAACAAGTATACCAAAACCAACAGCCTTTTGCTAAGCAAAATCTTGTAAGGATTTCAGATAATATTCAATGCACGTATAATGTTGTGCACTTGAAGATAAAGGGAAAAAAAACAATACAAAAGTTGTTTATCAACCAGGCTTCTAACCCTAATCCCCCCACAAAAAAAACATGCAAATAAGCATCAGTGACATCTTTCTCTGAAAAGTGATATTTTTTTGGATGGCATCACTCCATAGCTGTAATGCCTGCAGCAAAGATGGTCTAACCAGTTATCCTATAATGAGAAATGAGAAACTAGTACTGAAAGTATAGGTTTATTCAGGTATTTCCCATTACTTTATTAGTAGTAACTAATAAACTTATATTTCAGGAATCATTTTTCCTTTACAATGTTTAATTAGCAAGCAACAACAATCCACACAGTATTTTTTAGATTATTTTCTTCTTTTCAGCCAACGCTGTTGAGTCTTCTGTTGCATAACATGAAAACCAACCCTCCTTGGCCTGAAAAGAAGAATCTAATGTCTGCCTTTAGGAATAACAATGTGAGTGGTAAGACTTCAGCTAAAGATTATTAAAATTCAAAGAGTTTGGCATCAGCTACAATTTAATAACTGCTGGAGGAAATTTTAAAAAAATAATAAAAGAAAAATGCAAACAACAAATTCCAATTATTAGAAAAACCATAATATAAATTTAAATTCCAAAATGGCTTTATGACAAAATCTTTACTTCCATATGTGAGTTATCAAAAATTATTGAAAATGGATTTGTTCAGTTTCAAATACCACATGAATGGTAAAAAATAATAGAATTGCCATAGTGTTAGAAATGTTTCGATAACTTTAAATAAAGCAAAATAATTTGTTCATGAATTCAGGTACAACATTATGCTTATCTCAAGTGCATCATGATATTAAAAGGAAGATTTTGTGAATAACATTGGTGTTTCTCTATAATACCGTGCATTGGACACCAGCACAATGCTTCTATAGAAGGACCAGTATCCAAGTAAAAGACGAATCCATAATGAATGTGAAACACATAGTAATCACTACTCTCTTCATTTGTAGATGTGGGAGGGAATCAGAGTGCTCAAGGGAACCCCACACAATCAGCTGAAGAAGAGTGCCAAGAAACATGGCCAGGTAGAAACACCAAACCGAGGTTGTCCCAAGCAGGGATTGAACTTTGCCTTCCCTACTAAGTAGTCTGCCCACTGGGCCACCAGCCACCCTTAAATAATGAATAATAAACTCTTGATTGTATAGAAATTTTTTTTCTTCCTTTTTTCAGTTCAGAGTAGAGCTGATAGCAAAGAGGTTCACTTGCAGCTGGTGGTGAAAGTGCACTTTAAAACAGATTTCTAAAATACACAAGATTATTATCACAGTTAATAATAATCCTCAGCCATGTCACAAACGTTTGGTTGCACTATGTTGAGTTCAACCATGCCATCAATAATAAACAACTAACGTAGCAGAAAAACAAAAAAAAAAAAATGTAAAAACTAACATGGTTAAAGTTTCAAAACATTTCTGATAAAGTAAATTATTGGAATCAAATTACCACCACTATATAAAATTGTCAACCACTGAAGTTCCACCTCATCAAGGAGTTAGAAGAGGAGGATTGCCAGATGAATGAAACATCAGTGCATTTGTGGTTTTTACCACTAGCCAGAACGGAAATTAAAGCGGTCCTAAACTGCTCAGACAATCAAGGAATTAATCATGAGAAATGGCAATCCAGTTCTCCTCCACCCTCCACCCCTGAAGCTGTTTTATCACGATGACATGAGATTACCCCAAAGAGGTAATCATAGCAACCAGAGACGCTCAAAGATCATTTGGAAAGAAAGTTGTTTCCCTTGATTAAAATGAACTAGTTGTAGCAGTCAAGCCATTTCCCTTGATTAAAATGCCCTCTGTAGCAATAGAACCACATCCACTGATTAAGATATACTGTACTTGTCTAAGTAGTAATAGAGTTGTTTCCCTTGATTAAAATATACTTCTCTTCACAGCGATAGATTGGTTTCCATTCATTCAAATGGATATCTTTGTATCACTAAAGCCATTTCCTTCATTGTAGAAACATAGTTGCTGTTATATAAAGATTAGCTTTATTGCATTAAAGAAAAGTTTATTTCCACTGATTAAAATAAACTCATTTTGTAGCTAGCCTTGATTCCCACAATTTATTTTTAAAAAGTTTTTAGTTTGTTTCTTTTTACCTAAGTTGTGGTGGTACACACACCAGAAAACCAAACGAGAATGTAATTTTAAGTGAATGTAATAAATATTTCTTGAAGAATTCTTAAAAACAGCAGACATCAAAAATAAGAATCTTTAGTAAATAAAGGTAATATTCATATATCACCAAAAAGATACCTGTGCAGGGCCTGCTGCAGTAGATGGATTGGGCTTGATCCCCAATGAGGGACCAGGTCAGTGTGGCAAACTTCTCTGAGAATCTCGATTTTACTTTCACAGCTAAACAGAAGGCTCTAGTAAGAACTTTCCATTTCATGCTGAAAATGGAAATGTCTGGCCTCACCAGATGCAACAATGGCAGCACCTGGTACTGGTAACCATGGCAATATGCAACCTAATCAGGTATGTCCACCTGTAGACAACTGTGTGTGTGCAAAAGGTGATTTTTTTTAAAAGCAAAAAGTAAAATAAAAAACTCTTTGTACATTAATAATAATATTACCAAGTTAAAAATATATATATAAAAATATGAAAGTAGTGAAGTGAAAGTCTGTTAATAAGCAGGAAGAACTTGCTCCATAACAGAAGCATATTTTTTTTTTTGCAATAACTTACCTGTACCATTCATTTCAAGAGAATTTCTGTAAATGCAAGCATTTACATAGCTCTTGCTGGCCAACATTATATGCATTATGCTTAGGCACCCTTACGATTAACAGATTATCGAAGTATTTTATTTTTTTATTGCATGCTTTTTGGTTTCTTTCCATGAAAATCTTGAAGGTAAATGGCCTTAAAAAGAAATTAAGCCAGATGGGCACTCATACAAATCATCTCACTGGATTCAGCAATATTTAGCCAGTTTTCTCTGTAGTGTGAGCTAAGATAAATGCCAGCTGCTCCATGACTAATCAAAACATACATTACTTTTTCTCACTTCTTAGCAAATGGTGAAAGATTACATGGGATCTAAAGCTAAAGAAAGTATGGACAAATCTTTATTTCAGACTTTCAAGTATAAGGTCATCATAATTTAACTTCATAGTAAGTTGACATCCATCCAAAAGGGAGAGTTTAATAGTAAAACAGTGGAAAAATACATGGTAATGCAGGGTTCTATACTTTTGACACAAAAGACAGCAAACGGTTTTTCTTCCACTTAAAAGCTTCAAATTATACTCCTTCATCAGAACTTCCAACTCACCACCAACCAAAATAACTGTCTTGTCTGTATGTGAAAGAGGAACATCAAAAAGAGCGTAATTTTATTTAAAATCTTAAAATGTATGCACAGGGATTCAGTTTCGCACTGTGACAAAGTCCACGTATTTGAAAATCCACAAGATGCCCAGTTTAAAGGAACAGACGGCTAACACAAAACCATTATCTTCCCTTTGCAATCTGGGGAAAAGAAAAAAATTTTTTTTTTAATTACTGAAAGAGCGATTTTTAAACAAATAAGAACATGGTCACAATCGAGATTCTACCCCAACCCACTTTAAATCAATTATTATTTAATTTGCCACGGGAGTATTTATTCTGGATAAAAAAAATTATTGATATTTGTTGGATTTTTTTTTTTTTGGTAACGTATCACTTTAAATTTCAAATATGGCCACTTCAGGGAGGAAGTTATTAATTGAAGATAAATCCATTGATAGTTACTACTTCCAGTTAAATGAAGTTTTTACCAGTGTTCAATAAAGATAATTCGCTATCAGTTCAATTTTAATGAAAAAGCAATAGTGGAATTTTCCCATGTATGGAAAAGAATAATAATAATAATAATAATAATAATAATACATTTCTTTTTATAAAATGACAAGGACTTCAGATGAAGAAACCCATGGGATATGGATAGAATTTGGCGAGCTCTGGATTCCAGGTCAAGTTTTTAGTCCCGTAATATGATTTATTTCACATCAATAATTATTCCATTCTGGGTAAAGTAAATATAATTACAGCATTATTGTGTAATCTGTCAAAATTAATCTCGATTTATCGTAAAATAAAACAGAAATCCAAAATTACGTCCCACACAATTGGATCAGTTTAGCCGTCTTTCCTAAACAATTACAGTTCCGCAGAGAAGCCTGGAATAATTCTGTTAAAAGTATTTTGAAATTTAAAAAAATAAAAAAAATAAAAAAAAAAAATAGTTAATCAAATGAGAGTATAAATTATCATCAGTGGTATCAGTTTGTTTTATTTCATGAATTTTAAAAACATTGGGGGGGGCAAAGAAAACATATCTAGATTGTGATGGAATGGCCCAGGGGCTGGAGAGCCTTAAAATACAACCCCATTCAAGGTGAACTCAGTTTATCCCACTTCCTTCACCATGCTCTTCTTCACCAGCTGATCATGCCAATTTCCTCTCACATCTACAAATGAAGAGCTCTACTAGGGAGTGTTGGGCACTCATTACAAGTTTGCCTGTTTATTCCAAGCATGCTGGCTCCTCTATAGACATATCACACTAAGAACTTGCATTCACCAATAAAGAGGTAAACCAATATTAAAAATCATAAATTGCTGATATTGATTTTTAATAAAAAAAACTTTTTTAAATTTTTCTTTATAATACAGCTGGTCACTTTCTTGATGCATATTATTTTTGGTGATTACAGAAGTAATACACTTAAAAAAAACTTTGCAAGTAACAGATAAGTCCTAATTGATGCAAAGTCAGTCTGTCAGTCTTTTGTCATACTGTATCATGAACTAGCCTCCTTTAACAGTAACCAAGACTAAAGAGTCAGACAGACAGACATTAATGGCTCATTACAGTGTCATAAGATACATCTGAAAACTATTATCTTTTATTAGAACTAGTCAATATTTCAACATATACATTTTTTTCCTATCAGAACCCAAAAAGGCATTAATAAATAATGGAAGTAATGTGTGTGTGAAAGAGATGTAAAATAAAGATCTTATGATACAGTAACACAGAACCTTAAAACTAATGTATGAATGTGTTTTATAAAGGATTTATGGAAAACGCATCCCCTTTTTCAAAGCACAAAAATGAGCCTATGTTACACTCAAGCATTTACAGCATGGAATGGCTTTAGGTAAGTACAACAAATAACAGTTTCATATAACTCAGCCAGGGCATCTTTAAAAGAAATTGTTTCTTTACAAATTATATAGAGTTTCAACCAGATTACTTCCACAGAGTGCAGGATGTTCTTATCAAAACCAGAAAGAATATTCTTAATGGGAGTAAAGTTGAGATTTTCCACTCTTCTATGCTAAAGAGAGGAAGAAGAAAAAGAAAGATGGCAACAACCATGTAGAGATGATCAACAGAACTCCACACCATCTGTTTATAAAATTTGCCGCTTAGATAGAAAACAAGAACTAGCTTAATCGGATTTCGCGGCATAGATTTTTCTTTTTTCTAAGCTGTATGGAATTCAACTTTGGTTGCAGATAGCTACCATTGGAGAGATACATTATAACTGAGCCATGACATTCCAACCACCAAGCCAAGGCTGACTAGAAGGACCCACGACCTGTAAAATGCTCTTTACCCTGTTTTGGCTTTTTAACCTTCTCCATCTTTAATGTTGGTGTAGCATTTAGAAAATTTGCACATTCACCCATAGTACTCGAGATCCTACCACCAAAACTGCTTCCAACTGTAGTTAATGAATTTTAAGGGGTACAGTGACTTACCGGTTTCCTTGACTTTCCATATACATCCTGAGGTTATCCCAAGGCTTCAAATAAGTTATAATGTTTGTGTTCTCAAGGCCACAACAGCTACTTCACCTCACCATTGACAAACTGTATCCTTATTTTGGCATAAAATAACTGTTAAAAATGAAGATGATCTTTCTTCCACCCTTTCCAAAACAATCAACTTCATTACTAAGAACATCTGCATTCCCTAAACATTGTCTGGTCCTGCTAAAGACTACATGACAAAAATCATTCTCGTTTTCCTCTCAGGCCTGGCACATGCGTCCATTTTGAATTAAATTACTATATACATAACAGTGACTGAATGCTTCTAAACTGAATAATAAATGTTTTGTTCTCTTTTTTAATTATTTAATGGCAGTACTTTTTTTAAAAACAGAAGTGTAACAAAATACCATGTTGCTCCTTACAACCTTGTATAAATCCCTAACTTTGCACTGCTAAACAATTTTCAATAACTAAACCCAACCTAGAGGTTATCCAAGGTCCTTTTGGCATTTGAAAAGTTTTTGTTAATGACTTTCATTTTTGACTACCAGCAATTGATCTCTGATACAATTTTAGAAATCAGTTCCAACTCTGTATGATAAATCTGCATTAGGGAACAATCAAAATGGATGTTTATCTTAGGAGTGCTGTTGCAGAAATTAGCAGATTAGGAGAGAGAGGGCACCAATAAACACAAATGCTCACATTTCCCCTCACTTTTTTAAAGGGCATAATTTTCAAAGTTAAAATGTTTGATTGCTGTATTAGCGTCATTGGAAACAGATCTAAGTAGAAATCTAGAAAGTATTTTGGAATTTTTTATACCTTTTGTTATTCAATATTCTATCTAACCTCCTTTAAATAATTTTTCTCATTGTATGTGTACATGTTTATATATTTTAAACTGATTTTATATACACATGCAATTGTGGCCAACTAAGCAAATGCAAGAAATCGTTTTTTTAATGCACTCCTATTCAATGTAACGGCATAGCGGCCACTCTGTAGCATAAGCACCTGCAGGGTGACTCCAACCCAGTCAGGTTGCTGATCAACTGCTTCTCTATGAAAGAGGAGATAGCCTTTGCGCAAATACCTTTGGTCCTCGCAAGTGTGTGTTTGTTTGTCTGTGGTGGATGTGGTATTAGGTCATTACAAAAGGTTTGTCAGTTTTTATATTATGTTAATTTGGGTTTGTTTGTTTTAATTTGCATGTTTATGAAGGTGTATGTAGATAAGTTATATATCATTACATTATGCAAAACCTACCTTTATAAAAATCATAAATTGGATATTTGTTTCAGGGTGCTGAGTGAAGCTTGGATAGAAAAATTTATCGTGCCATTTTGCTTCACGAGTTCAAACCAGGCCACAAAGTGAGCGAGGCAACTCGTAACATTAAGAAAGGATAAGGTGAGAACACAGCAAATGAGTGCATGGTACAATGATGGTTTGCAAAATTTCGATCAGGAGATGAGAGCCTCAAAGATAAGGAACATAGCGGATGTCCTTCCAGCTGTGATGATGACCATCTGAAAGCCTTAGTTGAAGCTGATCCAAGAAAAAACAATGAGAGAAATTGCTGGAGACCTTGACGTAAGCAGTGCAACTGTTTCCGGGCATTTTGATGCAATTGGAAAAGTGAAAAATCTTGACAACTGGGTGCCTGCTTCATGAGTTGAATGAACAACAACAAAACCATCAAATGGAGATCTGCTCTTCGCTTGTCACAAGAAACAAAATCTAGCGAAACCATCACAGCTGAAAGGTACTGCCATGAATTAAATGTTGTTCATCAGAAACTCTTCCAACAACAGCCGGCATTGGGGAATTGAAGAGGTCCAACTCTGCTCCACGACGATGCTTGTCCTTAGGTTGCAAAAGTGACTCTTCAGAAACTGAACAGGTTGAAGTACAAAGTTCTCCCTCACCCAGCCTATTTTCCAGACCCTTCTCCCACAGACTACCACCTTTTCAAATACTTCAACAGCTTCCTCTGTATGAAATCCTTCTCCAACCAAGCAGCAATTGAAACTGCCTTCCAACAGTTTATTGACTCCAGAAATCCAGATTTTTTTTCAAAATGGTAGAAATGCTCTTGTATCTCGTTGGCAGAAGTGTATTGACTGTAATGGAACTTACTTTGATTAATAAGCTTCACATTCAGCAGCAATATGAAGTCTCATTGTTGCGGTAAAAAACCGACAAAATTCTTGTAACAACCTAATATAAAAGGCAAAGCTCGGAAAAGCATGAGAGCAGACAGAAATGCATGTGGGAAAATGGTGCCAGTGTACAGACATCTACAGTCCAAAAAAAAACAAACATCTCGTCACTGCAAAATGAAGAATATTCAAGAAATCATTGAGAAACAAAACTATCATCTCACTGAAAGACTTCATTTTCAACAGGCAGCAACTTTTGCTCATCTTTGAATGCCAAATTTGTCCAAAACATCTTTTCACCATTTTTATCCAGTGTCAGCATTTTGTCCGACAGCACCAACTACAAGGCTCACAGTAAGTGCCATGTTTGTGTAACTAGTAAAAAGGTTTAACCTGCCAACTAGTATCGTATTTATAACAATCATATTGTTATATCCTGAAAACTGTTCAGTTTCATCAAACATTGTTCATAACATCAGCCACATGTAGGTATCAATAATATGGCACTTACTATCAGCAATTGTGTAAAAATTATACTGTGTATTTTCAATGGGTCTTTGTAATAATGTGCTACCCTAAAAATCTGCTCTAGATGGAATGTTGTCAAAGAATCACATATGAAGGTAAAATCTTACTGAAGATTCTCTTTTAGATAATACATATTTTAAGACTTTACAATGGAATCGTAAGAAGCAAATGGAGTGTTAGCATCAATTGACTGAAGTAGCAAACAAAAACTAAGGAAAGTTTTAATTCTGCTGTATAATCTTGGTTCATCCGCATGGTAAATAAGCTATGTAGGGTGGTCTTTATCTGAGAAAGGATATTGATTCATTAGAGAAGCATAAATTTAGTAAATGATTTAAAATATTAGACCTACCAAATTTTAATTTCAGATGGAGGATTTTAAAATAATTTAAGAGTTTTGAATGTGTACAGAGGTATTTTTTACAGCCATCCATAATTACTAAAACTACGGATCATAATTACAAATTAGCCAAGGTTCTGACATCATCAAAAATATATTTCTTTTTTTTTTTAGTAATAAAATAGGCGGTGAGCAAAACTAATTTACCAGTGAGTAAACAGTGACAGTATTCCCATGAAGTAAAGATGGATTATAAAAATATGGCTCACCAGCAAAAACACCTGCCTTATTTCTATCCTGAGCAGTGTTGACTGCTGGACAATAAGGCCATAGTAGAAAAGAGTATTGGCAAGGGCTGTAACTAGTAGACTTCATAAATCAACCCTCCCCCCTCTAAAAAGCAGCACCTGATACCTTCTGAAACAACAAACAAGAGTCAAAGGAAAGTCTTCATGATAGGATACAGCCAACCAGAGTAGAAACCTGATAGGCTGAATAAGTTATCAGACTTCAGAACACATAAAACATTGCAATAAATGTTGATACAGAGTTATCCTCTTAACGTGAACTTTCTTTAGCAAATACATATTTCACATTAATAAAACAACAAAAAAAAAGGTAAATGTACTTTTATGATTTTTTTTTTTTAGTTTTTGATAAAAACAATTCAGTTTTCTTGAATAGTTGTTTTCAGTTTTTCATAGAAAAGACTGAGAGAAAAACAGCAGCAGCAAGATTAAGAGTTGTCTCTCTTGATTTATAGTGATGTTCATTTTACCTATAAATCAGGTGGCGCAGATCAGCTTGGGAACTCTTTTTCAACACCCAATTGCCAGGTTTGCGTAAGAATTTCACGCATCACTGTTCAGTCAACAAGCTATAAGCAAAAAAAACGACCCTGCGTGTCAGGGTTTCTAAGCAACGACACCTCCCATCAAATTTTTAAAAAGCAGTTCTGCTTCTGAACAGAGACGGCAAAATTTGATATTGACACGGAGTGCAAAAATATCCTTTAAACCAAACAAAGATAAAGAAAAAACAAAACGCTCATTCCTGGATATGATCTGAAACACAAATTAGAGTCCATAAATAGTAGTAATAATTTTTTTAAAATCTCTATTATTATTCTCAGGCTTTCATATAACTCTTTTGTTTGTTTGTTTTTTTAAATATCTCCATATTAAAAAAAACTTTATATTTAACCATCATCAGTACAATTTGGGTTTGTTGAAATAATCATGCAAAACTGTTTAAAAGGTATTTTTTTCAGATTTCACAAAACAATAAGATTTTAACTAGGCCTTGCCAATTGTGCAGATAACATTTATACATAAAGAGGAATCTACTCAGGCGACTGAAATCTTTTGAAATTGCTGTAGGTACAAACCATCTTAAAAAAGTAGCCTACATTTGAGACAGAAGTATATATTACTTTTTATACACTTTAGAAATATTTTTACATAAACATAATCATTATTATTCTTGAGGTTTTTATATTTTCACTCGTAAGAGTATAAGATGGACCTTTTCCAGTTGAAGTCATCTACATTCCAAAATTAAAATCAATCACCAGAAACCAAATTCCTCCCTTAACAGACAGACAGAGAATCTTTAAAGCTAAAATTACACAGAATGATAAATGCAGATGCTATATGCTTACTGATGATCTTATTGCCCAAAAGCAGGGGGAATCTATTTTGGTTTCCATGACTTTACAAGACAACCATTTTCCTCCCACTATTTCACAGAGAGCTACTATAGGAATGGCTAACTGGCAGGATTTTCAATTCACAGAGGACTAAGTTGCCTCATCAGCATTACCTATGAACACAATTTGCTACCATTTTATTACTGCAGTTTCTTAAAGATAAACATGTTCCTTATTTATTCTTTTTGATTTAAAGCAAAGTTAAATTAAGATTTGTTTATATTTTTTACCATTATCCTTTGGTAGTCTCTCCCATTATATATATTTTTTAATTAGAAAACTTAGGTGTAGTAGGTAGGTTAACAGATACTTCTCCAAATCAAGAAAATAGAACGGTGAAATTCTAATAAACCTGGCTCCATTCTGGCTTAATTGGTAATAAATGGAAATAACAGCCAAACCAGTGACATAAAATTAACTATTGTGGTTAATTAGGGTAAGGCTACCGATCACAGGAAAAAGGTAAAACATACAGCAAATAAGAATATTGCTGAGATTTTTAAAGAAAACCTTTTAAAAAGGGAAGGAAGCTTCTAATCACTTCTTTACAAATAGGTAAAACTAGTTGTTTTATTAGAAAACTTTCTAAGAAACTTTCACTCTATTTCCAAAATGTTCACTTTTTAAAATCCAAATCATAGTTACGTGCACACCTTTCACCTGCAGAAGCTGTTATTAAGTGACTACAGTTTTACAGGTAGACCAGCAATGGTCCGCAAATGCTGATGGTATCAATGCCAGAAGCTATGCACACCAAAAACAACAACAATTAATGAAGACAGAAAAGAAAAGTAGGCAGTGAATGGAACCCAGTTTAACAAGAGAAATCTCTTTTTCTGTGGGTTAGTTTAAAGTTTAAGCTACATAAACTGTAAATCCCCGGTTTCAGAAATTTAGAAAGTAACAAGATAATGTAGCCAGAGGGAAGCCTAGGACTGTATGAACCCAGATTTCCATCGTGCCTGTGTTTAAGGTTAAGGTTTATCGTGGTTGTACGAAAATGACAAACAGCAAATAAAATACCTAAGAAAGTAGAGTGTTATTAATACAAGCATTCCTGTTTTGGCAATCTTCCCCTAATACCATCAGTTTGGTGGTGCTAAGAAGAACAGATTTTAGCTGAATGGTTTAAATTTTCAGTAAACATTTCTATTTTTGGATTGCACATGTGACTTATTTTTTTTAATGTTTAGACAAGTAGTTTCCAACCTATGGGTTGTAAGCCCTTAGAAAAGAGATCACAGATAATAATAATAATAATAATAACCCACAAAATACGTATGTTAATCTAAACAGCAAAAAAAGAGAAGAAAATAGAGTAAAAGTTACAAGAAAACATTGCAAAATTTTAATTAAAATTTTGGATCAACTATATCTGAGCACATGGTAAAAATAGTGTAGTAAATCTAATGTGTTGAGTAAACCGATGACTAACATCCAAAACACAGTAGAGCCATTATAATTTTTCTGAAGCAAGAAACATTTCACTGTAAATATTTGTAGTAGATATGTCGTCAACACCTCCCTGGAATGGCTGCTTCCCCCTCTCTTCTTTACCAGCCAGCCTCACGGATTTCCTCCCACATTTGAAAATGAAGAGTCTTAGAAGACACTTTTGGTAGATTTGTTCACTGTGCTGATGCCACTTAAATAGTCACCATCTTGGAAGGGCCTGGCCTCCCAAAAACTACTATTTCAGCCATGACATCTCGTCGACTCCATAGCACAATAGGGAGAAGCAAGAAAAAACAAAAGAAATAAATAAAGACTAAAGTGGATAATATCCCGTATCGTCCATTTCTTCTTTGCAGTGAACCACCAGGTGCTCCACTTTTCCAAAACCTAAAATAGTTACCTTATCATCCATAGTCATAAGCATTTGCATTAATTTTAATCAACTGCTCTATTTCTTTGTATGTCTTTGGCATCTTGGAAAAATTGCTATATCAAAACTTGGCTTTGAAATGTGTAGGCCAACAAACAGGCAGGAAATTCTTCAATGGGGCAAAACTCTGTTGGGTTATGTAACCAGCACAAGAGCCTATTGTTGCCATACTCACATATGCACAAACTTTGTTCAAACCCTGGAGAACCAGGCACTGTTGCATTACTGACGAGTTAACGTGCTAATCCAGAAATCAAACCTTTGGACATTCTTACAGGAAAATACTTTCCTTCATTGAGATTAAATTCGTAGACAGCATCGACATTTATAATTCATCGACAAGAGACAGCTTTTGGATACAATCCTAATGAAAAGGCCCCGTCAGAATTGGATCAATGTTAATATACTGTATCAGTGCAAAATCCCATCCGACAATATATATTATTGTTTGTTTGAACGGTGGAGACAAATCTCTTTAAATTTAATAAAATTGAGAAGTTTAATAACCTGAACTTGCAAATATGTCCATAGTATATATAATAATATACCAACCCTATTTAAACATGAAATTCCACGGCTAAAATGCATTTCACTAAATATACAAATAAGTAGCCACTGTTTTATGTATATGGAAGCTTTAATAAAATTTTGGTACAAGTTATTCATATTGATAAATGAATATATTCACAAAGTATAAGATCATTAAATAATTAAACCATCAAGTTTAGAAAACAATTATATCTTGCAGCACTTTCATAAAGCATTTTTTTTTTGTAAATAAATATTTAGATAATAATTCATTAGTTTAATTCCCCACAACTCAAATATTTGGATATGTTTTTAATCAGTTTTTTTTTCTACATTTTTTGTATGAAACAAAATTAATGAAAATCAATTGATATCCATAAAAGGAGAGAAAATTAAGTGTGTACAATAAAAAATGGTATCATGGATGTGATTTTACCATGGCTCACCTACAGACAGGCAAAATACAAGAAGAATCTACTAAAACGCCAACTAACGGTGGAAGGCAGCCCACACAGGTAAACACGATTTGAAAGAACAGAAATCTGAAAAATCAAAAGGCTGGAATCCATGAAACCAGGGCTGTGCCACCATGGAACCAAGTAAGTGCCACATTCCCCCGCCAACCCGAATGCTAAATAAAACAAAGATACCAAAAAAAAAATCCTTGACCCAATGGAGCGTAAAATGATAAAGAATTCTACAGGCGATCCTGCTGATTTATACGTTGCCCCAAATACCAATCAATAGCAGTTTCTTTTCAAGATTAGAAAACGAACGCAAATATTTAATTTCCTCCTCCTTCCCTGTTAAATGATATAACAGCTTCCAAAAATTGCTGCTTTAAAAATGATTACTGAAAGGCACAGAGAACAATCATCAAGAGTATAAGATAAAGCATAGTGTAAAATCAATAAAAACTCTTCTAAACCTGCAGTAGCCAAATTTAATTCATACTACTAGATAAGATAATTAAGAAATTTTTCTCTGCATCCCTGGTTACAGAGGGTGAGGAACAGTACCGGTTGGTGACAAGATTAGTGACCATGTGTTTGCATAGTGAGCAGGTTACATGATCGCTCCCCAGTATGAGAAGCCATGAGCAAAGGTTCCTATTAAATCCCTTTATTTTTCATATGAGAGAGGAAGCCAAAGATCCTGGAGAAAAGCCACACAGTTGGCAGGTGAAGAGCAAGATGAATCCGTGCTAGAGAAGTACACCAAACCAAGCCTGTCCAGACTGGAATTAGAACTCAGGCCATCAACCTTAGCAGCCCAGGGTTTAACCACCAGGCCACCAATAAAGACAAAGCATAATGAATTTTTAGAAGAACAACGAAGTAAAGTGTTTTCTTTTTATAAGTCCAAATGTAGATTATGTGGTAATTAACAGCTGTTACAGTGATTTCTTTCATGCCTTTATATGGAGTTCTCTGATTGTCAAGGAAGAGCATGGACCCCCCCAAAAGTGTTTAAAAGGCAAACTTTCCAATATTTATAATGTAAATAATTATAGTGAGCTTTACGATGTGAAAAGACGCGTTTATTTTGTTTTTTACAGCTGATACAAAACTTAAAGAAAAAAGTTAAGAATTAGATTCAAACAACTTAGATTTTACTCCATTTCCTTCTTAAAAACCACAAACAACTGTGCAGGTGTGTGTCGCTGTAGTTCTAACTCAACAGAAATCTTGCTCCCTTCATCAGGTCTGTTTCAGGTTCTGCAAATCCACAAAGATAAAAAAAAAAAAAAAAAAACAGGCCACATTTTGGTGGTTCCCTCCAGAAACACCAATTACTTATTCCCCTGAGACCCTCTTCCATCCTTTCAAATATTTTCTCTCTAAATTAAAATAAAACCTTCATTTAACATATATTTGTTTCCTAGTTTGATTTCCCTCTCTCTCTCTCTCTGCAAACCTTCATGCTTAGCTAAAAATGTAACTACAGAGCGTATTTATCATTAGATTAGGTCTGCTCTACCAACCCATCCTAAATTTTCGTTTTAATACTAAGTACGCAGTAAGTTGTGTAGAACTTGCGGCACCGTACGTTGAAATAAAAATCTGATGTTCTTTTCTTTCAGCCATTTTTGTCTACTGAAGCCTTGCTGCAGTTCTACCATAAAAATACAACAACAAAAACCGTGAAAGTTTTTGTCATTAAAATATATTTAATTAAATCTTATGATTCTCTAATTAACAAAAATGCAGTCAAACCATTGTTGACAATTTGATTATTAGGAGAGGAAAAAAAACAGTTAAATAAGGAAATGCAAACATTTCTAACAAAAAACAAAAGAATTTCTTGCAGTCTGCATCCATAGTTCAATACACTGCAATAATACTGAAAAGCAATACATTAGATAATCCCATTACTGTGACATTATTTTGTAATCTGTCAATGAAAATCACAATGACGTAAAATAAAAAAAATACATTAATAATAATTCGATGATATTTCAGAATTTAGTGCAATGCAATATGTCACAATATGTCCTGTGGTACTGTAACAGTGTTTTTAGATATATCAGAATATACAAAGCTATAATGTAGTGTAATTTTTACATAAATCTCAATGTGAACTACAGTGTAATGTAGCATAATGCATATTGTAGAAGTTTAATGCAAATACTTTATAATATACATTAATATTATAAGTGTTTGCAATATACTGCGTATACATTGCCAACGGCCCCCAATCTTTTTTCTCGTGTGATCTTATTAATACAGTAACAAATTCTTCCAAACCCAACTTTCTATGAAGATCAGAAATAATGCTCCCACAAAATAGCTGCATCTCATGGCGTCAGGGAAAGGTTGGTATTGTGAACTGTAGGTGATATGCTGGTGTAGATCATATACCACAGAAAATAGGGTGCACATATATACACACATCAGCAGAAGCTAAAAATTTTATTGTCGCAAAAATAATCATGATATTAGCTGGCTTCATGACCTTATTCCCTCTTGTTGCAGCAACTAGTTTGGGAACCACTGTTTTAACTATTATGTATCAGAATATTAACAAATGCAATGTTATGCAGTTGAGATTTTACCACAAAACTCACTCCTATTTAAAAATAGATTTCAAAGCTATGTAGATATTTTATGGGTAGTTAAAGTTCTGAAAAATTGACATCCATTAACCCAACCCTCACGAGCCAGGTAGTCTCTCTTTACTATGGGGTTGTTGACATTCCCTAGGTCATCATTGTGAAAGCATCTGAAGCGATGATATTTGAACTTATGCATCACACAGATTTCAAAACGTCTTTCTGAATGAAAATTTAAAAAAAAAAATTAATTTGACTTTTCAGTACTACGCAGTACAAATGTATACTGAAGTATGCAGATATAGTCCCGAGACAATACAACATGGGAAGCAGGCAGCACGTGTGATCCATTCTGACTTACTGCTGTGTGCCGCCTCCTGTGCTTCTGCTTCAACGAACTGATAAAGCTTTTAACTTTACCATCGGTAAGAAAGCTGCTCATCTGCCTGTCTTCCTTGAACATCACCAGCTGCAGCAGGGACTAATTGCGTAGTAATTTGAGGTACTACTATCACTTTACTAGACATTATTAACGCTTCCCTAGAGTTTCTACCTACAAAGTTTGGAGAAGAGAGTTTTCAATAGTTTCTCGTATGCACTGAGAATAAGAGAGAGGTTGGCAAATGGCTTCTCTCCGTCCACTGAAATTCTCAAACAAAATCTATTTTTCCGCAATGACCTGGGTTTTTGTACCAACGAGAAAGTGATCACCTGGCTCGTGAGGGGTGTGTTGTGTATAAGTTAGAAAATAATGGGTTAACCTTTTTCTTTTTTTAAATTTCTTGTCTTAGTTCTTAGCTTAATTTACCGACTTTATTCATAAATAATAAAATTACTTGCATAAACAGGTAAAGTACATAGAATATTAGACCGAGAAGAATATCAGAAAACATCAAGTGGTAGGTCCTAGTATTCCCTCAAATCATCAGTTTCCTATCTGCTGCTGGAAACTGAGAGAGAAGCAGCAGCTGGTAAGCAAGAATGCCCATCAGCATAATCTGTATGTTATTGAAATATAGATAATAAAACCTATATAGCAACTAAAAAGCTTCTGTTATAGCTTTTTTGATGGGAACATTTACATAATTCATTTTCTAATTATGCACATGAAATCACAAATGAAACCACAATGCCCAAAATTATCATGATGAACTACAGTGCTCATAAATTTGTAGGAATCAACCAATAATATCTAATTTGAACATAATCTAATGGTGTCATAAGATTTCCTATTGTGATGGCTTAATTTTCTTTCTTTGCAAATATATAACATTAACAACATGATGCATAAAATACAAAACTTTAGCAGTTTCACTTTTCCCAGCAAACATAATGGTCCCTGCTGCTGTACTGGTACTGGAATGTCTTTGCTATCTTTTGTATTCAGAAAGGAAGCTACTGTCAGGAGGAGGTTGGAATTCTAATTAAAAATTATATAGAGGCCTTCAACATACGACAATAGTTTCCTGGTATTATAACGCTGTTAAATCTTTTAAAAAAATTTTTTTTGTAATAATGAATTTTCTTTAATAATTGGATTAGATTTTGTCTTACTAAAAGCTTTAAGGCATTCTGTGCTTGATGTAATATTTCCATGAAGATATAGACATCATACGAAACCAAAAGTGAATACAGGTTTTGAGATAACTGCATGATACAAATCAACAAAGGCTAGAGGATTGAAAGCCAGAGATGATTCTGGAAGATTGCAGATCTGATTCCAGCAGCCAAATAACGCACCTTGTCACTCATACGTCACGTTACCACCAAACGACTGCCGCACTAAACAAGTGGAGCAGAAACAATGTCATGATGTCAACTGATGGGTGTTTGTTTTTTGTTTTTTTTTTGCATGTACGACAAAATATTTATAGCTAGATATTAGCACTCAAAATGGAAAGATTTATACTAATCGTGAAGATAATGTAGATGAAAATTGCAGTGATTTGGACCATAAAAGGGGAAGGTTCTGATGGTCAAGCCGAAACAAACAATAAAATAGAAAAATGGCATTAATGATTCAAGATTTGTTCTTGCATTTAAACGTTTTTCTCCAAAAAAAAACAACAAAAACACTATAATGGACTTTTTTGGGGGGTATTATAAGCTAAAATATAGCTATTCACGAGTTTTTTATCTAACAACAATGCATTGAAGATAAAATTGCACAGATCATTAAACACAAGACACATACCACCCAACTACTATATTTATTTTAAAAAACGATATCTAAGAAATTTTGAAGAAAGAACTGTTAGAAGATTTTCCCTTTTTTTCCTGTCCCTTAGTTTAACAGTTGTTTCTAAGCGCTACCAGCCCAGTGTCTAGCAGAATATATTTCAAGATTAGGTCTCCATTATAGGAATGGGGAGCTGAACTCAAAAGCATTTCCGAGGTAATCACAGCTCTGTATAATATCATGTACTTGAAAGATTTCATTTCCCATTTATTCCATACTCTTGCTTGACTTCATCAGAATACCATTATGTGTGGTCCTTGTCGTTGGACAGTTTCTCTGCTGGGCTTTGAAGTTAATGAAATGAATACTGGACTATTAGCTAACTGTGGTGTCTCTGTGCAGTAAGCTACATAAATAGGTAATAGGAGAGTTATAGCAGTTTTGCCAAGAAGCCTCCCACTATTACTCAATCTCTTCACAGTTCAGTTGTTCTTTCTCCTTGGTAAATAAGATGTATTAGTGTTGAAGAGATTGTTGTTTGTCATTTCTTAAAGAAAATTGCATCAGTGTGTATATGCCTAATGCTTCACAAAATATTTTTCTGTTGTACAGTTTTAGAAATCCATAATCCAATAATGAGATATTTTCTAGGAGCAGGATTTAGATATTGGGAAACCAGAGTATGGAATATTTAAAGCAAAAGTCATATTTTTGTTTTTTTGTTTTTTTTTTTTAAATTAAAGATTTAATTTTTTGCAACAAATCAGAGGTTATAAAAAAATATCTTGGTTACTATGTATGAAAATTAAAGTCAAGTCATTAAACGCAACATAATCTGATATTCATTAAACCTGCATCTGACTATTCAGCATCAATCACAAGGTCAAAAGGAATCTATGATTTTAAGAGAGGCACTGGCACAGGGGTCCCTCAACATTCAGTTCATCTCTTAAAGCAGTGGCTATATTTAACACACATTCATGGAGTCTTCTGGCAGACAACTCTGTGCTGACTGACTAAATAATTTATTATGACATGAAACACCTACCACAAGGGTTGATTGAAAAGACAGCTGGTTTCACCTGAGCTGAACTACCTCAAATTGTACGACTCACTCAAACCACCATTTTTAGAGAGTAGCTGGTAAATATAAACATAACGGATCAGGTTGAAATTTTAAACTGCCAATCTAGACAGACTGCCAGGGATATTAGAAGGATGCCTGACTGAAATAGCATTATCCCAGTGATATCTGGCTCAGTTTCATCTGAACATCCCTAGCATACACACACACACACACACACAGAGAGAGATGCACACATGCATATCATAACCTCTCTACCAATTTACAAAAGCATAAAAATACATGATAGGTTATTAAAAGCAGCCATTAAACATCTAACTGCTATTTTACTTCTCTTTTTGTTTCATTTAATTCTATCATTCACTCTAAAATCTAAGACTAATAACATATCTAAAGGGGTAAAGAAAGCAAAGTACTTAAAAACTTTTTATTGCTCCATAATACTGTGTGGCAGGGGCAAGCCTCTACCACAACGCCCTTGTAAAGGAGCCAGTTCCCTGGCAGACAAGTGCACCTGCAAGGAGTACATAACACACACTCACAACAATCCCAACTATAGCTCTTCAATTTCAGATGCAACAGAAAATTGCGGTGCTCAAAGGAAACCCATGCAACCAGCTGGTGAAGAAGAGCGCCAAGGTACCATGCCAGGGTCGACCCAAGTGGAAAAACTCCGGTTCTCCAGCTAAGCATTGAGTCACCAGTCATGCTTGCTAAAAACCTTTTAATATGCATGTTTTGAGTATTAGAACTTCCATCACTCTAACTTTGTTCACCTGCCAATATAAAGATGTGATCAAAAAAGTCCCAAACAGTATTTAGTGTGGCAACACCAATACCTGAAATTTGATCATGTGCACAGCTGCATCATCATTTCTCTACCAATCATACATTACAGCCAAAGCAGCACAGGCACATCAGTGGTGTTCAGCACATTTCAAGATGCTGGATGTATACAAGTAGCAGGCACATGTCTAATTTTGTTGGAAGTCAAGAAAAATAGCCACCAAAATACATCAGATGTCACAGCAGCATTTAGAGATGGTAGAAAATCTTTTGAAGATGATCTATGGTCTAGATGGGCAGCAACTTCAGGCACAAACAATTCAGTCAATCTTGTTCATGATCTGATTTGTGCAAACAGGCAAAAATTAGAGGCGTTGATGAAGTTAACAAAGATTGTGTCAGTCGGTTATTACAGGAAATTTAGGATGTGCAAGTTTTTTTCCAAACCTCACCGATGAGCAATACAAACTGCATCCTTATATACCAGGATCTTGAAAAGCAAGCAGCAAATTATCCAGCATTTCCTCGGAATGCAAAAACCAATGATAAAACTTGGGTTCACTGTAATGATACAAAAACCAAGCACCAAAGCAGTGAAGATTAAAAGTGAAGACAATGCTGATAGCATTCTTCGACCACGAATGGTTAGGGCACCATGAATTTTCCCCAAAAGGTGACTCACTGAATCCGGTATTCTGTGTAACTGTTATGCAATGCCTAGTAAAAGCAGTTCATAGATGACAGCCAGAGAAGTACAAATCCAAAATGGATGTTGCATCATGAGAATGCACCAGCAGACATCACTCTCCCTGCATTAGTTCTAAACCCAAAACTGAATTCCAACTATTGCACATCTGCCATATCCACCAAACTTGGCACCATGTGATTTTTTTTTCTCTTCCAAAATAAAGTATGAACTGAAAGGGAGATGTGACCACATCTCCACTATTATTGCAAATAAAAAGGCAACATTACAATAGATACTAAAAGAATGCAAGAGATTTCCAGAACTACTAGAATAGGTGTAGTATGAGAGACACAGTAAGTGCCATGTTTTTTGCAAAATAGACAGATTTATATAAAATGATAGGCAACTATTTAGGGAAGAAAAAATTCCATGTATTAATGTGGCTGACAGAAATGAAACAGTGACCAAAAAAAAAAATTCTGGAATGGACACGAGTCAGACATGTTAGTGGTAATAAAACCAGCACATGACATAGCCGCCGTATTAGCAAGGCTGAGAAAAAAAGCAGCCAAGGGGAGACATGTGGTTCTCATGATATCAGTTTTAGGGAGCAAGAAAAACGAATACACAATTAAAACACAGGAAAAGATCAAGTTGTAGTAAGAAAGATGATGTGCTTTCTAACAGTTCATGTCCACTTTTTTTGCCGACATTCTGATCCAAAAAAAATCTTTGCCTCATTTCCAGATGAGTCTGCTGCTGTATCCCTAGAAATCTCACCCATCTAATCTTCACATGAGAAATAGAGTTGAATGGAATCAATGCAACATAAGATTTAGATTATAGTAATAATTTCAAATTTGTTAGCTTTCTTACTACATAGAAAATTGCTATTTATTTATTTATATACTTTTTCTTTAACTTCTGCAATTTTAACATCATTTTTATTTTGCCAAATGTTGGAAGTTTTACATTGGAGAAAAAATCTAATCTAAAACAAAATCTCTTTGCAAAAAAAAAAAAGCAAAATACTTTGGCAAAATAAATGCTATTAAACCTATTTGACTTTGTTTTGTTTTATTTTTAAATTCTAAGTTATAATAAAATTAAGTTATCTCCAAAAAGAATTTTTTTTTTTTTTAAATCATTTATGACATTGAGATACCTTTCTTTCTTTTTCATGCTCTGGTGCCCGCAAGGGAAGCAACCCTGGTTGGTGTGAGCCCATAGTGTTGCAATCTTCTTCTAAAAAGCAATACCGATCCTACACAATATGAGGTCTGGCACTTCCAATTTTGGCAAAAACTTTTCATGTGTATTAGATGTGGGAGGACACTCAGATGGTTAGCTGGTGGAGGAGAAATACAATTTCTATCCAGAGCTTCACATTCAGTGGAATTCCTCTGAATTAAACATCATATAATATTAAAATAATATTTTAAGGGATTACCACCAAATCCAAAAATAAACACTTTTTCCCATAAATATTTATTGACAATGCAACACTTCTGAAATCCAGAGAGGCTTCATTATACAGTGATTTTTTTAAAATCATGTTATCTTTAAGTCATTCCTGTAGGTCAATCAATACAAAATAAATTCTCATTAAACATATCTAAAATTGATATCAGGTGGTATTAAAAATTAAATGTATACATCCTCTAGCAATTCAATCCATGCCGACCATAAATTTTTAAGACATTTTACAAAAACCTTTTAGCCGTTATAAATCAACGACCATCATCAGCAGACGACTTAGTTATTGGAGAATTACTCCAGATTCAATTTCCTGCCTTTCTGAGATATAACAAAGCCAATACAAGAATGAGTCCTTCAACAAATTTAACAGATCGAGAAGGAATTTGCCTAAAAGGTTTTTTAAAAAAACCCCCATGTAAACAGGATAATACTACAGTTAACTTCAGATTAAGTTTTAGCCTAGCATTACTGGTCAGCAGTGATAACTTATGATAATGATTTCTTTTTTTTAAAAAAAATAATAATATACAAAAAGATAAAGAAATTTATAAAGGAAAAAAATTAAGATCCACCTCATACAACTTTAAATGGATGTAAGTTCAGTATAGATTACAGCAGGATATTAGCCATTCTGAACTTACTCAAATTAAAATGTAATGGATCTTTATTTATCAGAAAACATTACACATGATCCCAATGATCCATTACATTATTCCTTTTACTTCTCTTGTGCCATCATTGTTGATCATTTTGTAAAATCAATTCTATAATACTGACATAATATGTTTACTCTGCTTGAATTCACATGTTTCCTTTAGTTGCAAGATTCTTTGATTGATAATGGATTAAGGTATAATACAAAAATTCCAAATTTCATCACAGGCATGAGCTATGTTTTTGTTTCTTTTAAAAAATCATTAAATCCCAAAATATACAGGTGCATCTCAAAAAATTAGAATATCGTGGAAGAGTCCATTTTTTTCCATAATTTAATTCAAACAGTAAAACTTTCATATATTCTAGATTCATTACACATAAAATGAAATATTTCAAGCCATTTTTTGTTTTAATTTTGATGATTACAGCTTACAGCTCATGAAAATCAAAATTCCACTATCTCAAAATATTAGAATATTTCATAAGATCAATAAAAACAAAAGGATTTATAATATAGAAATGTCAAACTTCTGAAAAGTATGTTCATTATGTACTCAATACTTGGTCAAGGCTCCTTTTGCACGAATCACTGCATCAATGCGGTGTGGCATGGAGGCGATCAGCCTGTGGCACTGCTGAGGTGTTATGGAAGCCCAATTTGCTTTGATAGCGGCTTTCAGCTCATCTGTATTGTTGGGTTTGGTGTCTCTCATCTTCCTCGTGATGATATCCCATAGATTCTCTATAGGGTTCAGGTCAGGCGAGTTGGCTGGCCAATCAAGCACAGTAATACCATGGTCAGCAAACCAGTTACTAGTAGTTTTGGCACTGTGGGCAGGTGCCAAGTCCTGCTGGAAAAGGAAATCAGCATCTCCATAAAGCTTGTCAGCAGACAGAAACATGAAGTGCTCTAAAATCTCCTGGTAGACGGTTGCATTGACTTTGGACTTGATAAAACACAGTGGACCAGCACCAGCACATGACATGGCACCCCAAATCATCACCGACTGTGAAAACTTCACGCTGGACTTCGAGCAACTTGGATTCTGTGCCTCTCCACTCTTCCTCCAGACTGTGGCACCTTGATTTCCAAATGAAAATGCAAAATTTACTTTCATCTGAAAAGAGGGCTTTGGACCACTGAGCAACGGTCCAGTTCTTTTTCTCCTTAGCCCAGGTAAAACGGTAAAATGCTTCTGATGTTGTCTCTGGTTCAGGAGTGGCTTGACACTAGGTATGCGCACTTGTAGCCCATTTCCTGGACACTTCTGTGCGTGGTGGCTCTTGATGCACTGACTCCAACCCCAGTCCACTCCTTGTGAAGCTCCCCCAAGTTCTTGAATCGGCTTTGCTCGACAATCCTCTCAAGGCTGCGGTCATCCCTTCTTGCTTGTGCACCTTTTCCTACCACACTTTTCCCCTCCAGTCAACTTCCCATGAATATGCTTTGATACTGCAGTCTGCGAACAGCCAGCCCTTTCGGCAATGACCTTCTGTGACTTACCCTCCTTGTGGAGGGTGTGAGTGAGTATCTTCTGGACAACTGTCAAGTCAGCAGTCTTCCCCATGATTGTGGTTTTGTTTACTGAACCAGACAGAGAGATTCATGGTATTTATACTGCATAAATAGTGATTTACTCAATTCTAATATTTTGAGATACGTTTTTTTCTATTTTTTGATCTGTAGGCCGTAATTATCAAAATTAAAATTAAAAAATGCTTGAAACATTTTAGTTTACATGTAATGAGTCTGGAATATATACAGTTTTCACTTTCTGAAATAACTGACAAAGGATATTGAACTCTTCCACGATATTCTGATTTTTGGACAGGTTGATGACAATGCAAGATCATAGAGTACCATCAGCATTTTGAACAGACTGCACTATGAAACTCTACCACATCCTTTCTACAGTGCAGATCTTGCCTCATCTGATTTTCACTTCTTTGCCCCCATCACAAAAGATGCTCTCCCAGGTCAAAGATTTTTCATGATCATGAGATCCAACAGGTAGTGCAATAAAGCTTCTACCAAGATAGTCCAATGACTTTCAAATTTCTTGACACTGCGTGTGTGTGTTGGTAAATAATACCCGCTCACCTGTTTCATTTATAATTGTATATTTCATACATGGTCAAGCTAAAGTTTAATAAATCATCATACAGATTATTTCTAGTTAAATAACTCTTAGCATCCTATATGCTATCTATATTAGCATCTAGAATTCACTGCTATCTTTTAATACTTTATTCTTTGCTGGTGAAAATACCGAGAGATCATATAAGACTGTCTGCGGCTGTCCAGATAACCATAAACACGGATGCCTACCTAGATCTTCATTAACACCAACAGATCATTAAAAAGGTTCTATGACTTTTTCTTTTTCAGTGTGAATACATTCTACAGTATCACCTTGTTTCTGTTGCTGCTTTAGTAGTATATTTCTTCCTCTATCTGACTGATCATGATAATAAACTGTTTAGATTTATATCCACCGTTCTCATAATTAACTTCTGTGCAAATCTTTGTTTTAGAGGCAGCCAGTCCTTGTATAACCTTCTCCAATTTCCTGAGTCAATAAATTAAGGTTGATGGTCATCAGAATTATTATGGCCATAAACTGTGGAGGCGGGAGAAAGAGGAGAGAGCCAACAAAAAAAAAAAAGTGAAATAACCCATTCTTTTTGACAGATGCTCTAAAACCTAAACTGACAAAAGGGAAGACACGTACTGAAGTTTTTCTGTGACCAGCACCTTGTTCTCCAACAAGGCATGCAAGAAAATGTAAGACAGCACTAAATTTCCATTGCCTTTGTAGTAGCATTAAAATGCTTTTACACCTTTCTTAGTCAACTTACTTTACCTTGTTTGTCTTTCAGTTTAATCTAAACTGATTACAGTAAGATAAAGTACACAAAAACTGTCCACCATACTTTGACAAGTCAGAGTGAAATAACATGGGAACAAAAAAACCAGCAAACAATTAGAGCATTACACACTCTGATAGGAGCTATCTACTTTGTAGTATTGTTATATGCCAACAACAACAACATTATAGTAATGTTTATTTAAAACAACACTAGAGACCAACTCTAAGATAAAAACTGGAATGGGTTCTAATGTAAATTACAGACAATGAAACTTCACAAGATATATACAGTGAAACCCCGATTTTATGCACCCTGATTTAACACAAATTCGGATATAACGCGATGAGTCGTTGGACCCTTTTTTTTAGATCAAAATGGACCACATTGCTCGGAAAAGGAAATCTTTTTTCTGTGAAAGATAAGCTTCATGCACTTGATGCGATCAAGACTAAAAGTCAAACTCAAGTTGCATGAGACCTCGGGATACCGGAATCAACACTTCGTGGCTGGAAATCTCAAGAAGAAAAGTTACGCGTGTCGCTTTGCAAAGTTGAAGAAGAAGAGGGACTAAAAGCCAAACGCCTGAAGACAGCCAAAGATGTCAGCCTTGATGAGTCCCTGTACGAGTGGTTCATTCAAGCTCATTCAGAAGGCCTTCCAATTTCAGTCCTATTCTCAAAGCTCAAGCCAAGAAGTTTGACAAGCAGATCAACGGAGAAACCTCACAGTTCAAAGCTAGCAAAGAATGGCTAGACCGGTTTAAACACCGTCACGGGATTTCTCAAGTGTTAGTGTCAGGAGAAATTCGCTCAGCCAACAGTGCCACCACCAGCGAATACCCGGCTGAACTAAAAACTCTCTTAGAAGGTGGTGGCTATGTGGAAGAACAAGTGTACAACTGTGACAAAACAGGCCTCTGCTACAAGATGATCCCAGAACGTACACTGGCTAGCAAAGGTGACGCCCACCAATGTGAGGGGTTCAAACAAAGCAAAGAACACGTGACATTGTTGTTTTGTGTAAACAAGACTGGAACACATAAGTTAAAACCACTCATGATTGGCAAATCTTGCTCGCCCCGCTGTTTCTACCATATCAACATGAAGTCATTACCGTTCGAGTACACACAGAGCAGCAATGTTTAGATGACAAGTGTCATCTTTGAGGATTGGTTTCACAAAACGTTTGTCCCTGCCCTCAGCGCTCATTTGCATAAGCAAAAGCTAGGACCCAAAGCTCTTTTGCTTGACAACTGTCCCGCTCTTCCGCCAGCTGCCAACCTAGTAAGCCATGAAGGAAAGATCCGAGTTTCTTACCCCCTCCCAAAGAACACTACATCCAAGATCCAGTCCCTAGATCAGGGGATCATCTCCATGTTCAAGCAGAATTACAGGCGGGAATTAATTCATAAAATTGTAGTTGACTCAACAATGGTTGAAGCCTATCTGGAAAGGCTGAACGTGAAGGAAGTTTGCCACTTAGGTGGGAAGGCCTGGGCAGCAGTCAGCTCGTCATGTGTAAAGAAATGCTGGGAGAAGGATCTGGGGCCAGCCTTTTCATCATGCCAATCCACCACAGATGATGACAAGCCAGATTTGTACAGCTTCACAGAGGAAGATGTGCATGAGGCAGAGAAGCTGTCTGAATGGAGCTACATCAGTGGCACTCTGCCAACAACGAATGCCTAACATATGAGCACCTGATGGATGCCAAGATCATCTGTAACATAACTATAGCATTGGCAGAGGCAAGTGTACTTGTTCTTGAGCCACAGGAATAGGATAATGAAGAGCCTCCACCCCCACCCCCAAAAGTGTCTGAAGCCACTGAACACCTCGAGGCTAGCCTGCATTGGTTGGAGACCCAGGAGGTGGACCACATAAAAATCCTCCAACTCAGAAGCATTCTAGGTTTCACTCGCAGCCAGCGACATGCTACGTTCAAGCAAGGAACACTCGATCCATTTTTTAAGACATAAACAGTAAATGACGATTGCTAATATTCTTCGATGTTTTTATTTGTTGTTTTGTTTATTTAAAATCTTTACTAAAAATTTATTTGTGTTTTAATTTCCACTGTAACAACAACGATTTATTCGCATAATTCTTTAATTCAAAGGTAATTTACTTGCCAGAAGGTAGACATGCAAAAAACAACAGGTCAAATATGGTGAAAATAGGGGTTTTAGGGTGTTAGGTCAACATTGGGTCAGTTTGAACGCTGATTTAGCGTGACCATGCTTTTTTCGCGGTGACATTTTATGGACCAGGGCCACACTGAATAGAGACCCTTTGCCTTCCAAAATTAATATCTGGAATGTTTTTTTAAAGCCATTTTAAAGATCTGGCTCTAACGGTTCTAAAGAAAGTATCCCACAAATCTAGAGCACATTAGCTAAATGACAAATATGCACCCCCCCAAATATTCTGTAATATCTATAAGCTTTCTATCTGATGACCCCCAAAAACTTGAAATATTGACCAAATACGATTATGTAAATTTTCAGCATTTCAAGTAAAATACCTTTATATCTTTTCAAGACTTTATCCCTAATGTCTGCTGTACTCCAAAATTGGCATTTCTAATTTAAGAATACATGCACAAGATATCCAAGTTCCCTTGCTTATGATGATAAATTGGCTGAGACCCTAACATTTTCACTGTCTCTCAGAACAGAAAACAAGGAATACTGGAAACAACTATACAAGGACTAGTAGAGTTTCTCCAACACTTGAGAAGTTCAGGGATATTTTTCCTTCCAGCTCACAGGGGAAAACACGAATTGTTTTCAAAGCAAACACTTGAATAAATCGCACCTTTCCTGCCTGTGGGAGAGGGGGGAGGGAGTTGGGTGGTCAGTTACCTCACAGTACACAAGAAACTTCCACAAGGGTAGGATAACCCTCACTTATAAACAGCTACAGCGACAAGAAACCGATCTAGTTTCATCACACTGCAGTTAGATCTTTCACAGAAAAGATTACTCAGCAAAAACCCATATTAAAAAAATCAAAGTGGCCTACTTCCCTATTTACTTTGGGCTGCTTATGTAGTTTTCAGTCGTTTAAATCAACAAACTAAACAAAATGGGTTAACATTTCATTACTCTTCAGTTGACCCCAAAAAGAGGAGACTGTGGATAATTGCCATGAAACAGGATGAAAAAAACATTTTTCTTGGCCTGCTAATGCGCATTTCTACTTGGCTCACTTCGTTATCAGTAATTTTTAGCTCTAGGCTTATTAATCTGATGCGTAGTGACGATCATGCATAGAGTACTCTCAAAACTACTCAACATAATAAAGGCTTCCACATTATGTTTACAGTAATAAAGCATCTTGCATTATCTGCTAAAAGGCAACAGAGTAAATCCCAGAATGCACTTTTACACCTTCAGAAGTAGTATTTATTTATAATGAACAGCAGAATAAAACAAAAATACAAATTCATAGTGATGCTTCTTTTTTTTTAAAAAGAATTATGTAATGACTGAAAATACTGATGGATTGATTTGTAAAATAAAAGTCAAAACATTTAATTACAGTAGAGTTCAATTAATTTGGCAACCTGTGATCAGGCACTTCCAACATGGCACCAGGCCGAACTAGTGCAATTTATCACCACTGTGAACCAGTCACCTTCCTGTGCTTGCTGATGCATGTTTGGATATTTAATGTTCTGTGAAAACAAATTATATTTTAATTATGTCTCTATTAAATATCAATTTCTTTGAATTATTTTATAACGATGTCAGATAATAGCCCTTCAACCAGCCATGGAATGAAGAGAAAGTTTTGTTAACATTATCACTATGGTACAGACAGCTACACACAGTACTGTTCATTATTCGCTTAATTTAGGTGACCTCTTATTACAGTATTGTTTATTATGTTTTATATATTCATTACTATTATAGGTAAATTATGCATGAGGATATAAACCAGCACATTACCTAACACCTTTGTGATCCAATACCTGCCAAATTAAAGGAATTATACTGTATTGTTAAATTACCTGTACAACACTCCTCATATGGAATGCTACATATGTGCAACTTATACTGCTTTATAAAACAATAGGTAGTGTATGCAGTAATCATAAGTTGATTCCAAATCAAATCCTTTCAATTAACAAGTTTTTCATAAAAGAGAATTTACCCAAGTAAATAAGTATATTTACACCAACCATGCCTCAGGTCTCTAGTCTTGTAATGTCTATGGTTTTCGTTCAAACTAAGTTAGAATTAAACTACAAGGGGCTTTCCCAAAAGCAATGCCTGCTGTTTGTTTTGTGAAGAATGGGCAAGTTGTACACTAAGGAAAATTATGTATAAGATTTTATACATCTTGTGCTGCTGTAAAACTCCTTCCACAAACATGCACACACATATACACACACACCAGTTCAAAAATGGCAGCTAGCATTGATACACGTATTAGGCAGAGAGCAATAATTAAATCTCTCTCAGCTGAGAGGATTTTGCCAATTGAGATTCACTGTCGCATGATGAATGTGTATGGACACTTATGCGTTGATAGGAACTACTATATTCACAGGACGTAGCTAGTTGGCAACAGATGTTAATGAAGACAACAAACAGAAACTTAATGAACTAATCCACGAAGATCAACACAACCCACAGTACAGGTTGAAAATCGTTGTATCCTGGCCATCATGCCATAGATATGATTATTGATAACCTCAGTTACTTTCAAAATTGTGCTTGGTGAGTTATGCAAACCTCACACAACCCTCAGAACATCATGGGTGGGGGGGGGTCATTGAGCAAATCCTTTGGACTATGTTTTCTCACTCTCCATTAGTGCTCAGACTTCAAACCTTCACACTTTCATTTCTTAGGTTCTACTAAAACCAGGTAAATTTGGACATCATTTTAAAAATGATAACGCCATGAAGAATGAATGCTGCTTATGAATGGCTATATAACAGAAATCTATTTATACCGCACCGGTTCCATGTTAGCATAAGTACGAAGATTAGGTGATGATGGCTACGTAGGAAAATAACTGTACTGGCATATTTTTTTAGAAATTTTCCTACATGTCAGAGTTTTCTAAGTTCACAGTTACAGAATTCTGAGAAAATAAGTAGAAGGTATTAATTTTACGGTCTCTCATATTTTAAAAGTTCATACCTATGCAACAAATTTTATTTGGAAATTATAAGTTGTCCTTTAAGAGCTTTAACATTTTGCCAAGTTTTGAGCCTGCAATCTGTAGGTTTATGGAACATTCACTGCAAAAATAACAGTCCATACAAAAATAGTCTGACGACAACAGGGAAAGATCACAAAAACATCAGTTCATTAGTTCCTTGTATTACTACTCAGGAATGGTAGGTCTTAAAGAGAGAGAAACATTCTTTGAAATGCAGCCATGCCTCATCGGAGTTAATTTTGGTCTTATTGGTTTAAGTCTATCCAACTTGTGTGTTAAAATTTTAAAAGTAGGACATGGTGCTCCAGACCCCTTTTACTGTAAAAGGTGGAGTAACCACCCCATTTTCCTGCCAGCTTGGAGAGCTGGAAAGAGCCTGAAGCAACCCTCTAACATCTTTAAAACATCATTGATGTTCTTATTCAAATAGTGTACTCAAAACTAGGCTTCAACAAAACTAAGACAAAATCAACAATTAAAAATTATCTCAAAGATTTTTTATTAGTTAGCCAAGAATATTAGAACATAAAATCATGATTCACTGGCTGGGGTACCCCATACTGCACAGGGTAAAAAAAAATGCCTTTAAGCTAATTGGGCGATAGCTTAAAACATTACCAAGATTCTGAGGTACCTACATCCAAAATTTGAGGCCTTCGGGTGCTACTGTTCGGCCGTGAAAGAGTAACAAACGCACAAATGCAAAAACACTTGAAAATATGTATTAATAAGCTACTCTTACTTCTGATAGGTATCTTTATTTTACTATTTTTATGGGAAGTACGATGAATCTATTTCATTTCTGACAGTAATTATGATTGTAGATCATCAAATTTCAGGTTTTAGATACTAATTCAATATATTTACTAAAGATAAGATTACATTTCTTGTAACTTAATCATATATGTATTTAAAAAATAGAATTAGGAAATAAAAACAAATTAAAGAAAATGTCGTAGGAGATCATTCCACTTTAATATTTAAAAAAAAAAGATTAATGAATTCTGCATTTATTGTTGAACAACGTATTAACAAAAGTAATAAACCACACATAATCAGTCATCTAATAATATCTATGTATTTAATAATAATAGCATTAGTAAAAACACTTTTCCCCAATGACCTTTCACATTAATTAGTGGCATCAGAGACTTTAGGATCTATACCTGAATAAAACAAAAAAAGTAAAATCCAACAACCAGTTCAAAGCTGAGTGGTCAAATATAAACTCAGCTTTGTTTATACAAACAATAAACTTAGTGAAAAAAATATATCTTCAAGTGACATTATCCTCATCCATTTTACAATAGCAGAAAGTCAATGGAAAATCTTGAAGATAAATGTCAAGTTCTAACCTCGAGTCTGAGCATTCAAAGCTGAGTTAACGGAGGTTCAGTAAGTTGTGGTACACAATGTGATAAATAAATAGCATTAATCAATGTACGCGCACTATGGGTGGATGGAAGGAAGGCAGACAGTTAGCTGTGGCTCTTAGTGCTCTCTAATAGGGCTTGATTTCTGTCGGAGAGAAATTGGCCACTTAAATTAATTCTCCCAAAATATTTGTAGATCAACTATGAATCATTTCAACAAAAAAAAAAAAACTTTCTTCCTACTAATTCATTTAGACATGCAAGATATTTTTTTCCGATTATAATAGAAATATTTTATTATACTTATTTATCCAATTTTTTTCCTTATACTTAACAAAATGAGAGAGAAAAACTTCAAATTTAGTCTTCAGAGTGATGAATGTAACAAAACGTTAAGTATGGCTGCTTGTTTAGTTTGCAAACTCTGGTGTCCTGACTTCAGGGTCTTGAAGACATCATGGGGGCACCTGTCTTGGTAGCTCTTGAGTGTTGGTCAAGGTGCAAGCCAGCTAACAAAGAAAAGTGAGAAGAAACAATGTTGAGGAAGTACGACAAATGGTCCTGGCCAGGAGTTGAATTTAAAGTAATGAGTTTATCTTTATATTAGGCAGCAAGCCTGCAGAATCACTTCGTCAACATCCTGTTATCCCATAGTACAAAATTATGGATATACACAAGTTATAAAGTCTCAAAACACATTAGAGACATCCAGATTCTTTGTATGAAATGTGAAACTGGTATTTTTCTAATTGTCAACATTCATAAGATCACATGAATTTCACAAATCTGGTTCTTTAATCAACGGCAATAATAATAGCAGCATCAAGTCAGTTTACTTTCCTGTCATTTGATTAGTTAATAACTTGTACAGAAAAGTCTGAATTTTTTGGTTAGATTTACAATGATGCATAATAATAATAATAATAATCAATCAACAAAATAAAATACTTAAGTCTTGCTTAAATAAAAACAAAAACACAAGTTATAATTTTAAATTATTTAGTTTATTTGTTCCATTAAATTTAGCAAACCTGAATGTTAGTTAAATCCTATGGTAAAAATACAGCAAAGACGACTCTTTTATTGCATCTCATTGAAGAATCTCATGTAAACAATGATATTTTATACAAGCTGGAAGAAACCAAACTACTTATTTGTTTTACAGTATATCTTTAATCCTATATGTTGTTTACATTCCATAACTTATTTTCATTATTTAGTGGTGAGATAAAACAGAAATAACCTGAAAATAAAGGTATGATGTGAAATACTTAAAAACTGTCAAATTTTGCATATTGGAGATACTCAGCCAAATGGTCAATAAGGAATAGCTGGTTGTTCCAACTGTTAAGAACCTTATAATATTACTTTTCTGTCGTGGCCTCGTTGATATGAGGCAACAGAAATTAGTAATAGCCTACATGTGGGATGCTAAAGTAAACAGGTAAGTATTGATCCAACAGCCCTTGGAAACATTTCTAGGATCACTCTTTCAGAATCAATGCTCACTCTCTGGAAAGGGCATGCCCCCTCAGAGAGTTAGCATATATCACTATTAGTTAAGGTTCCTTTTCAATCCTAAATTTACTGACAAATTCCCAAATACTTATAACTGATCGATTACGTATTCTTACATCAATTCTTGTATGACTGTCAATGTGTTTTATGAGCTCTTTTGTAGGATGAATAGAAAAAGTAGTGACATCAAAAGCCACACAGCAGCACTAGACAACTATAAAACATCCAAGGATGTTGATAAGAGAGCTCTCTAACACCGCCTTTATGTGCTTGATAAGAATTAAAAGTTTAAATTTGAATAAATTTCTTTAATATTAATGATCAAGGTGAATTATTATCACAATTGTTGTTTTCAGTTATTGAAGGAAATAGTTTTGTTCATTAACACTCTCCAGTGGTCTTTGCAATTGGCAATGATGCCAATACGATCTAAAATGATCATGATGGACCATGCCTAAATAGCGCCAAGATTCTTTCTATTCAAGGTATTTAAAATAAACACATGATTGCTTTTCTAGAATCAACGATAATCTGTCCATGGCATGTATAAAATGTTATATTTTGAAAAGAAAAAAAGCTTTCTTTGCAAGATGGCCAAAACAGAGTTAATGGTGATTCAATTATTGTTTCAGGTAACACAATTTTGCATGTTTGATAATAAAACTTCACATTTTACATACAATTTTTTGAGAGAGAGAGAGAGATGGATACTTATTTACAGATACTGGGAAGATGTTGAGTCGTGCACAATGCCGGTAAGCTAGCTTGCGGTGACAACTGGTGGTGGAGCAGACTGGTAGTCACCAAATGAGTTTGTTTTGTTATTTTTTTTTTTTTTGCTATTGACAGTAATGAGATCACTTAGAAGCCAATTATTATCAAAGTCCCATGAGGGTGCATGGTTTTGATGCTGAGGATAGTGAAAAACATTTTCGCTCTCTCTCTTCCTCCCCCAATGGCAGATACATATGGCCAAGACAAAAAAATTAATAATAATAAACAATAAGAATGCATCCTCTCCTAACCCAAACTTCAATGGCATATAACCTCCTCGCCCAAATTTTAATATATCTGTGATGAAAATACATAAACATTACTAGATGTAAGGTACACACTCATTAATTCACAACAGTAATTAGATATCCAGCTGTACCTACTTACTACAGTGGCAAATGGTGTCTGCCATTCACAGATATCATTTCCATAAATTGCATGTTTTTTTTTTCATTAAAAAAAAAATAATAAATACTATGGCTACTTTCTATCTTTTTTAAAGTAGTTTTCTTTCCCTTAAAATCTTTTACCAATTGTATTATTATTAATTAACCTTTATAATTAATTTGTACATACAGAGCTACATTTACAATTTTGCAATGATATTTTGTTTGTTCCTTTCAAATAACGAATATTTATCTTACAACTTGAACAAGCAATGGCTGACATTTTATAGTAATAAAAACATGATGTATGCAAAAAAATTGTTCACACCTAAAATATGATGTTGGACTTTAGTTCATATTCGATAATGCTTCACACTGTACGACGCACACGGTCAAGCAACCTGCCTTGTTTGGCTTAGCCACCACATGCACCTATTATTTAGAAAACAATTTTCAGTTGGGCCCAGACTGTTTTCATATGAGATATTTTTCAGAAAGTTAACATAACACAAGGTCCATCGTTAAGCATTATAGCAAACTCCACTAAAAAAAAATTTTTCTCAGACTATAAAGTGAATTAGTATATATGATGTAGAACTTAAAATGTATCCTTTCTTCATGCTCAAGGCATGAATAATGCTCACCATCCCATGCCATGTGTATTTTTAAATTTCTGATTATCACTTTATTGACAAAATGCATTTATCTATGGCAGCGAGGAAACTGTTGACTGTTTGCAACAGTTGCCGTGAACAAACAGGTTCTCTGTCAAAAGAATAAATGTTAAAACATAAAAACTATTCATATTATTTTTATGTTTGCTAATAAGGCAAAAACTAAAAACTACAAATGTATGACTGCAAGATAATCATGTACATGAAAAAAGAAGAACTGGATTTTAAAGATTAATAAAGAGAATTATCATAACAAAATTCTGCCATGTAAAAATTAATCAAATCGCAGTTGCTTTGCTAAAAAATCAGAGATAAACCCAAGAAAATCTTTATCTTCTGTACTTAAATGAAATACTGCAAAATACTCCAGACGGAGTACCAGTTTTTGATACTAAAAAAAAAAAAAAAAAAACTGTCTTGCATCTACATCAACTCCCATTTTATGCTATTCCATGGAAACTGCCACAACCAGATTTCAAGATTGTAAATAATTGTTCAATATAAAGTAAACATCATAAGGAAACAGATAAATTATTACTGACAAACTTGTTACATAAACCCATGCATACACAGTACAATTTTAACAGAAGCAGAAATTGGTGTAACATCGGTACTTTGATTATGTCCCTTGATTTTCTGAGAAACAGACAGACACAGCTCCATCATTTAAACTAGGAACAAAATAGTTGTACTTTACACTCCAAAAAATATGCTAGCTTTTCTTCTTCTTTTTTTTTTTTGAGAAACTACAAAACTACATTTGATCGTTATAATTTAAAAGTTGCTACATTTGCTAAAAGATGGTGTTTCTGGAATTGCTATCTACATAAAATCTCTTTAGCTCAAATGTAAGAGACATTCAAATAAAATTCGGATGAAATAGAATTGCTATAATCATATCCGGCCAAGTTTAATTTGGACGTCCCTTGTAGTTAAGCATTCAACAAAGAAGAAAAAAGGTAATAAAGTATTCTGAATAATAACCTGGTTGACTAGCTTCCTAACACTGGTGCAAGCCATGATTAATTTGTATGCTGATAAGTTCTGCAGTTAACAGACTATCAACACTTATTTCCAACAGAGTTCATGGGAAAAAAATGATTTCTCTACAATCAGCTGCTCATGCTGAACTAAAGAAGAAAACTTGCCACAAGCATTTCACAATTTCATGCAGCAGAATGATTTCAAGTTCTTGTAATTTGCACTCATCCTTGCTTCTTTCCAACAGCTGAGTCAGGTGATCAAACAACCTTTTCACTGGATGTCACCAAGCGTGAAAATTGGCAAGCCATTTGAGAGACCAGGTTCTGGCATAGAAACTCAAAACCAGTTAAAATTTAAATTGGTACAAAGGTGATTTGTTTTCATTGGATATGGAGACATACATACTTAAAAATATGTATCCACACAGTATTTACGTGAAAAAGAATCAAAGAATGCATTAAATGTCCCTTAGATGGGTTGCAGAAAGATATTTTAAAGATGATTAATCATTTAAGTGTATATTATTAAAGCATCTTACATTGCAAACCTACTGTACATTGATTTATTCTTTAAAAATAGCAAAAGATGTTTATAAAAACAAACAATATTTCCTTTGAGTACCTTTACCATAAATTAAATGAGAAGAGCATATCGTCATTTATTATTCTTCTTTTCACCACACCGAGAGAGAGAAAGCTATAAGAAAAATAATAATACAAAGAATTTACTTCAGTTTAAGGAGTTCTCATTGCTTTTAATAGGATGCTTACTTTATAGCAAGCTCTACTGTATCAACCACTCAAAAAAGTTTAACCAAGAACTTTATGCAAGTTTTTATTTTACTTATGATATAAAAAATCTGATACAATGGTTCCCATGGTAATGCTAGAATATTTCTACCAGAAGCACTACACTAAATACAAAGTCTCTGTAAACAGAAACTACAGATGTCTGGATGCCTTCATGGAGGAACCAGTCTGAAGCCATTCAGCTAATTTACACTAAATTTCAGACTTTTCATGCTCTGAAACTTGTCTCTAACAATCTTTTTTAAAATTAAAATTTACAAATTTCTAAGATAAAATAGTTTATATTAGGAGTCTCTGAAAATTAAAATAACAACTCTTTGCCTTCAATAATTAAGACGACATCTTAACTAGAAGAGTTCCCCATCAAACTGCACACAGGTGTGCTATACAGTAGGAATTAGTATAGCAACCTCACTAAATGTAAATGTCATTATATTTCTCCCTTCTCATGACTGATGCTATTAGTTTCAGCACTCATATTATTCTTGTAAACATTAACAGTTTTTATATTTTTGGCCTTTTTTTTTTCAATAAAAGTATTTTATTATTACAAGCAAAATTGTTTCAAACACATCTCAAGATGAAAACTAAAGATCTTGTTGATTGATCTAACTCTTTTTTGGAAGCATCTAAAGTTCCCCTATGGAAACTTGTAAAACCTGGTTTGTTGTTATTGTTGTTTTTTTTTTTACTGTTTTCGCTACACAGCATAACTTTAAGAAACTTCCATATTTTCATCCAATGGAATACAAACACCAGCAGCTTTAGTTGCTGAGAAACTGGTACATAGCAGTAGATAACTGCAGTTCCAAAACAAAACTTTTTCAGTTACGACTGCTTGTGCAATCATCTACACCTGCTTTCTAGATCATTACTAAAGTTCTGTCATGTTTGAGATGAGTTCTCTTCTTCAAAAACCTGCTTTAAGCATTACGGCCTGTGCAGCAGAATCTTCTAGAAAACTAATGAAAAGCAGGATTATCTGTTTACTTGTAATGATAACCTTAGGATTTTTGTATTTCAAAGTCTGTTTTTCCTTTCTTAGCACTGCTGTGGGAAATTACTGACAACAATGAGATACACATTTGGATGGACAATGGAAATAACCTGACATCTTTCTACGAAAACGTTTTTCTGCAGTTAAGATGAGGGGAGTTGTATTCACACACTTTCTTGTGCTAAATGTCTTTCTTGCAAAAACATGTGCATACATAACAAACAATAACCTAATTCCTCTGATCAATTGGTTTGGAAGTTTTACATTCAAGTATGTATTTATTTTGTTAAAATAATACTGCAAAGGATCTGTTTCAGTCATGTAATACTACTCTGTAGTTGTAAAATCAAGTAATTCAGGCATTCAACAGGTTCTAGTTTGATATTTCTGAAGCGCTGGCAGAGAGAAAAGTGGGGGGGGTTTGCTACGAACAGTAAATAAATTACTAAATAGTAGTGCGTTGTGTGCTAAATTTCTAAAGACTATTTCAAATCTGTCCAAAATGATTGGGTGCCCTGCATATACTTCATTTCTGATGTAAAGGCAGGCAAGATCTTGTGTCTACTGAACCAGTAAAGACAATAACAATCAACTCTGGTAACTGAAAATGGCTATTCATAAGTTACACGCAAACACCTGGGTGCACGAGTTTGATTATAGTTTAGTTACTATTGCTTCCTTCCATGGAGCAGCAACACTTTTAGGTACAGAAAAGACAGATAAATACTATCTATCTACACTTGAAAGTTACTGACAATAGATTCCATATGAAATTTCCTGAGGACATAGTAAATACAGAGTTCGGGGGGGGGGGTTTTAACCAATGCTAGTATAACTTAATTTCCCATAGATTCATTTTAGTTAATACGAGAAGGCAACAAAATTTCGTATTTTTTTAATTCATTCATTTTCTTAGTTCTTAAAGATAAACTTTATTATGGTTCTTATTTTTTTCTGTTATCTCTCCCATTATACCTTCGAGTGGGAAAGAGTTGATAGGCATTTCTAGATGCTAAGAATAGCTAACCTGGTGTTATACACATCGTTCTAAGTGGTATTGATTTGTTTTTAACTTCGTTCAGAGCACAAGTCTGAACCTTTAACCTTCGGGGAAGGACAGGTTCAACATCAAGAAGGTAGGCACATTAAGAGGCGTTGGAAACAACTTGGAGGATACTACTTTTCTTCCCAAACTATGCCATGAAAGAACTGGCTAAATACATCAGACACCTTTTAATTTTGCATCCAACCTTATTTGCTTCTCTGAAAGTTGATGGCAAGGCCAACAAATATGGAAATATTTTTTAAAAAAGCAAAATAAGAAGTGATGGGCACCGTGGAACTGCATTAGTGTGGCGTGACTTTTAAAGGTTTCTTTATACATCTTCAGTAAATCTCCCCTGAAGATACCTCAAAGTTACAAATTACATTTAGGCTGTAAAAATGTGACGTCTGACTGTGGGTTGTAATTTCTTTTTTTCAAGTTCTTCACATAAATTTTTTTGCCTTTCCAATTAGGAACCATAATTAAAAGCCATGTTCCACCGTCACGATCTAACACAGGTGCTACAGCGACAGCAAAGAGCAAAGCGTTAGCCACTTTAATGAGCAGAAACTCCATAGTAAACGTGCAGCAACAAAGCAGTCCTTTCCTGGAATGACCGTTTTTCCACAGCCAGAACAACAACAGCTCGCATCTTCATCCATGGCATAATGAACTCGATCACCAACCAGAGTCATCAGTTCCTTCAAATGACTACTGCAGCTCTCACATTCTTCTGATAGCTAACTGAATTGGGGATCAACACCAGAAGAACTCCTCACTGCTGGACCAGTGCCATGCTGCTCCAGAGAGCCACCTATCACCTGTTATCAGATATCAAATAGTCTGTTTCTTTAAAAGAAAAACAGCACATCCACTTCATCCTAATAAATAGTTAACAATCAAAAAAGTTTCTGCTGCCGTGATTGTCTGCAAAAAAAAAGTAGAGCAGCATTGGTGTGAACATTTCCCATCACTTTATTACTAGTAACTAATGGAAGTACATTTTAATGGTCCTCCCCTGCTGCCAACAGAGCTTGTACACCAAAAGGGATCTTCTCAGGACTAGCTCTTGCTTGTGGTGACAGAGAGACTGCAAAATGTACATTTGTAATATTATTAAAACATCTTCAATACTCGTACTTAAAATTGAAGTGACCAATTCTAGAGTATAGCATGCAGTTATCAAGATAGGTGAAGTGCCCTTATTTAGACTAAATCAAAAATGGTAAAAAAAAATTAAACAGTGATGAAAAATGCCATAAACTATTAACATTACTTAGTAATGAACAAAATATTTTTACCCAAAATCTCTTTTTGTTTTTAATTATACCATGACTAATATAGTATTTAAATACAGGAAAACACTCAAAACCAAATGCTCAGGACTTGAGCCATTCCAGATTTTATAATTTATGTATATATATATATAAATATATATAAAATGGGGTGGTAGCCTATCGCAGAATATACTGAGTTCCATTTCTACATCATAAAACAATATTTTATCTTTCTCTTCTTTCAGATCATAAACTGTTGTTGTACAAATATCATTACTCCTCACACAGCCACTTTACTGATGCACCGCAATCTAGTTTCTTAAGTAACTTGACTTTCTTAGCAGCTGCTTCTTACTTTTTAAAATATTTCCTTCATCCATGTCTTCTTTTCTTTTGAACATCATTAAGATGAAGGGATCAAAACAATGGAACAAGCAGCTTCAAAAATGGTTGGATCACATGTTCACGCAGCTGGGACCTGTAGCGCCACCAAAGCATAGTGACTGGACCAAAAAATAATTCACAGTGCCACGAAGATGAAGTGATGGGGTTGAGAATCACTGACACGTGTTGGTTTTTGCAAGGATTTTGGGAATGCATTTTTTTGAATTTTATAATATGAGGTATTTTTAAAACTTTCAGTTTTGGGTGTTCCTTTTTTGGTTTTGGGGATTTTTTATTACTAGTTAGAATAACACTCTCTAAAATAATAATGAAGAGTTCATTCATCGATGCTACTTGCTTTATTGCACTATACTTGAAATCACAATAGATTACTACAACGAGAATATTTACAGTAAAGAAACTCAATAAACATCAAAACAATGGCTTTGTTATGCTTTTAAAATGCAGTTTTACACTGTTAGCAAATAATATCAGGCTCCTTATTTTGTACAAAATCATGGCTGCCTCTGGAGTTTCACTGTTTTCAAGATGACAAAATCACGTCAGAAGAAAACAAATCAATAACAATTACGTAAATGACTAAATGTAGTAAATTCATGGAGTCATTTTACTTGGTCAAAAAGAGTGGGGGCTAGGAATTTAAATCATTTTAAAACTCAAGTAGAGAGTCACCGATAGCCATATGTTTGAAAACGTTTGCCATGTTTGAATTTATTGAACTCCCTTGAAATTAATCATATTGATAAGTTATCACAAAATATAGCTATGGGGTAAATTGTGACTGTTTATTAACAGAATTCAATGTTGCTTTAAGTATAAAATAATAACACAGACAACAAATCTGCACAGCAGAGTCACTCAAGCAGAGCTCCCTACTTAGCTGATTACCAATTGCAGCCTACATGTTGTAGCTGGGTAATAGACCCATTATTGCTTTTTAATAGATTCTAATCAGTGAAGCATAAAAAAGATCTTTTTCAGGTTTTACTGATACACTGAATTAACAGACTAATTTAGAACAGAGTCTTTGCAAACAATATCTAAACAATAATGCTTAAACTAATATCTGAATTATGCAGCAGAGGTGTCAATCACATAGTGCTGTCATCTTATGTCAGTAATTCACTGCAAAGATGCACATGGAATATTTAATAATTTTGCTGTTTTCAATGAACCCAGTTGTTATCTTTGTGAGAGTTTAAACCCTGCTACAGCAACAAACATGTACTTCAAGTGGACATAAGAGAAACTGTATCATTAGCATTCCTCCCTTTACAGCATATTTTCCAAAAGGTACAAAATCATTTGTTATTAAGTGATGAATAGCATAGAGCTAGTCTGAACTTTCTCACAACGTGCATCACTTAGTCATCTTCTACAGCAAGTGAGAAAAGGCTTTGTGCATAAGTTTCTCACATCCCCCATGGCTCAGCAATTGTCTAGTGCCTCATATTCAAATATTTGCCTTTGCTTCCTTTTATATTAGCCACATCTGAATACAGTCAATTAGTATTTTATTTCAAAAAGCACCTAATGGAAGACTTTTGGAATGCTACCATTTCAAAAGCTACTCTGAATTCTGTCAAGGTGTGGTAAACTGGCAAGTATTAATTTAACAAGCAACAGACCTATCCTTTAAATTACTACTTCTGTTTACATACACACAGGATACACAATATCACATGGCGTCATTAAAGGTACAGGCATCATATTAAATATTTTAGACAAGAAGCAAGAAAACGATAGATCTTAACATAGCCGTAGTCATATTTTATCTTCACGCATTAATCTATTCACTTAATAAGTTAACCATTTTCTTTTGCAGATAACTTAATCTCTATGCATATTTAAATGTTTAATCAGTAGAAATTTTTTTTTAATTAATAAATTGAAAGCATCCATTTTTAATCTCTACACATAGTTATTTGTTTACTTATTTATCAAATAAAAATGATAAAAGCTAAATGTCACTCATTACAGCTTTAATTTTAGAGAGATGTATGTAGCTATTACCTATAAATAATCAACGCTCTAGTCTGGACACCGCCTACTTCTGTGAGCAATGTGCGGATGAGTTAATTACTTATTGCAATCTCCAGCAATGCACAGATATCCTGAAAGACACCCATACACATGACAGAGACAGAAAAAAACAAGTCTAGGAATAACTGGAACGCAGTGGTCAATACAATTTCAGCTGATCACATAGATGGGAAAATCTTTAAAACGATTGACTGCCGAGAAAATTGCAAAGTTCGCCAAGACTCTTGATTTTTTTTTTTTTATTCCTCTCTTCATAAGAATTTCCCAAAAAAAAAAAAAAGACCTTAATTTAAAGAGCAGAATCACTAACACTTTTATGAGGGTAAAATCACGAAAAACAAAACCATCACTGCTAATGACTTCATTCTGGATAATAATAGCAATAACAACTCTACAGCTTCCAGTTGTGTGTGTGTGTGTGTGTGTGTGTGTGTGTGTGTGTGCGTGTGCGTGTGCGTGTGTATGCGTGTCCGTGTGTGTGTGTGTGTGTATGCGTGTCCGTGTCCGTGTGTGTGTGTGTGTGTGTATGCGTGTCCGTGTGTGTGTGGTGTGTGTATGCGTGTCCATGTGTGTATGCGTGTCCATGTGTGTATGCGTGTCCATGTGTGTGTGTGTGTGTGTGGTGTGTGTGTGTGTGTGTGTGTGTGTGTGTGCGTGTCCGTGTCCGTGTGTGTGTTAGTGTTAGCTTCTAGTGCGCTCTGTGAAAACCAGCAAATCCCTGCATGCATTTAACGCTCAGTGGCTGGGGCTGCTCTGCTGCTAGTTTCAGTCTGCAGGTCCAGTGCATGTTGACCAACAGATTACAAGAGCCAGTTAGGAAAAGTTAAACCTTAACCTTCTCTAACAGGAAAATAAAAAAAATTAATTACTGTATGACATTCTTGGTCTGTCTGTGTACTATTTATTCTTTATTTTAAATAGTGTGAAAACAGCAATTTTTTGTATGATTTTATTTCTCTTTGCACTTCATGTGAAACTTAGCTATTAACCCTAACCTCTCAGATTTCAGGTACATTCTGAACCCTTCTACCATGTCAGAGATGAACTTTGAATGAGCATGAGTTTCTTGTTCTTTTTTTTCCCTTTGCAATCCAGGTGGAAATCAATTGATGACCCATGTGATTTCTGTACATTGATGCAAATTTGAAAAAGTGTATTATTTCCAACAAAGTCAGACCAAACACTCCGACTTTGACAATAAGAAAATTCTTCCATAATTTAAAGTTACAGATCTATGACCCCCTAAAACCCTAGGGAATAAATATATGCGCAATCTGAAAACAAAATAAATGAGTTCACTAAATAAATGAAGAAAACATTGATGTAAATGAAAGATGTTAAAGAACTGGCTCCAAGATATAAATGGGTAAAACTTGTATTGAAATATGTATTAAAATTTAAATCTGACTTTGCTTAAATGAGATTTCACACCAGATCAGTTAAAACCAATTTCAAATTTCAGCTTAGTTAGTATTATAATAATTGAAACGCTTTTCTGAATTGTACAGCACAATCTCTCTCATACAAAATGGCTAAACAATTTAAAATATTTTTACTGTTTTCTTAAAGGCAAATTATATAGTGCTAAAACAAATGTTTTCAACATAATGTTAATTATCCTAATGATAAAAGGTAGAATTAATGTTACAATGTCTAAATAGTCACATATAAAACTTTTTTTTTTGAAAAGTGGGGATGTTAAACTTTATATTCCAATGTGCCACACTGAATCTATATCAGTGAAATTTAAATAGAAAAAAAAAACAACAACAACACCCTAATGTTTAAGAAATTTGAGAATTAAAAATATTACATAAAACCTGAATGATGTTACAACAGAAACATTTAAAAATGAAAAATTCAAACTTTTACTTAGTTTAGGATTTACTACAAGGCATAAAGTTACCGATTTAATTCATATCACAAGTATGCTAACTGGAGCCCAATAATTAAAGAATAAAAAGGGCGACATCGTGACTTGCTGTTAAAGCCCTTTTTTTTTTTTTTAAATTTAGTTTACTGCAGTAGTGAGGCGGGAAGCCATCCATCATAACTTACACACGAGTGCCCAGGAAAAAGAGAGAGAGAGAGAGAGCCATTGACGTGTTTATTTGAGATAAATGAATAAATGCACAAATATCATTGTTATATAAAAGTCCTGTAAATTATTCCTATTTCGGGTAATAAATGAAGTTCAAGCATTTAAATTTCAAATAAAGCTTTAAAAGATTTTCTATGGATTCTTTCAAAATATTTACATCTGACGCTTTGCAATCTTTCCTGCCAAACTTGGCAATATATATTTTGTTGTTGCAGAGTTTATGTAAAACTGTCTATCAACACAGCTAATTAAAACTCTCAAAACACTTCTATAGACCTTTCCAAGAGTTTGTTTTGTGAAAGCAGCTAATAAGCCATCTCTCTCTTTAAGGCTTAAACTTCTACCAAATAAACCACATGATATGGAAAGTGCCAGGTCTGAAAAACCATTTACAGAAACCTCTTCTAATGTATCCATGAGAAGCAAATGAAACAGAACTCCTAAGCTTGTGTAGTTAATGTAGTGATTTGTAGCTAACCAAGGAAACAACATCAAGCACATACTCTGCTAATAATTTTCAACCAAAAGAGTAAATCAACTTCATATTTATGGGTTTTTGTATGTTTTACCCTTTTACACTGGCTAGCAAAACCTCTGAACACAGCACTTTTACTTGCAATGTATCCTTAAGTTACAGATCTTTTCACTTTTCCCATCATTCCATGCTCAAATTTCAGCTTTAGCTCTACATTTTTAAGCAGTTTCATGTTACATCATATTGTACAGTTAAAAAATTGTGGATAAGACATGCAGTATGTTCCAAAGACATTATAGAGAATGAAATGCTTCATGTTTGTGGGCCAGTCAAAAATTTCTAGAAACTCTCCATAGTTAAAATTCTTAACCATTGGTCCAACCTACATAAGAGTGAAGGTTAGAGCGATGCCCCTAAAACACACACACACAAACCTTACCAGACGCCACTGGGAAGAGGGAAAGCAGACAACAGTGTCAAGTGATTAAGTGAATATGTAAAGTTTCAAATGCTATCCTAGTGTGTAATATTATTTATGTTTAGGATATTGACAGATTACTATTACTGTATTAATAATCATTAATTAGTAATAGAAATTCTTAGTGAAGATGTATGAATAGAGTTTTGTAGCTATGGATCTGGTCCCCAGATTTCTTGCTCCTCTGGTGGCATCAGCAGCATTGGTTTAATTTATACTGCATCAGTGAAAGTGATGACTAAATCCCTTTGCATCATGTCAGTCAAAACCTCCTCCAAGCTTATCTTGTAATATTAGAAAATCTGATCCTCTAGAAAGTTTCTGTGGCATCATCATCAGATCAAGCTTCCTGATCTCCCTCATTAGCATCTGCTCCTCAGATGCCTTCTTTATGTCTCTGGTGTTGCTTAGTTACATAAGACTACTCAAACATAGCAACAAAAACTGGCATGTTCCTTTAATTAAGATTAGGAGTGGGGCTGATTGTTTGGGTCATGAGATTCACTTCAGTGGGGACACATCACAGCCTGAGATAGCACTGGGTTTCAGCTGATAGCATCATGATGTTGTGTAAGGGAAGAAACACAGAGCTCATAACCAATGGTAAACTTACAATGAAAAAGCAAGCAAGCCAACCTAACATTAGGTACTTCTAAATCAAAACCTAGCAATATAAATAACATCAACATTATATACACGTATATTTTAAAAAATAATAAACTGCCAGTCCTGTTTTTTTTTTTTTTGTAAATGCATCCATCATAATTTCATGACATAATTCATTTTTTGGTAACCAGTGGGAAAAATCCTTTATTTTACCGATTCAAGCATGAAATTAATTTCATATTCATAAGCAATTATTAAAAGAAAATAATACAGAAGATAATTTACATGGTTTCTACAGCATTTCAATGCATTGCAGCATTTTCCTTATCTGAATTTCTACCAACAGGTAAACATTACTTACCCCCTAGTGAGCTCACTCTGAGTTGATAAGCCAGAATTAATTAAGAATGGACTGACACTTCCTGCAAAATCTTTTTACTCAATTGACTTATAAATAATGTAAAACTGTTATCATTATATTTAAAGCCAATTAAATCCATCCAGTCTACAGAATAGCTTTGTAATGCATCCTACAACCTTTCTTAGCAAATGAAAAAATTTTAATTGTTCTTTAATGTTTAGACCAGTAAAAAGTTGCTGAAGGTAGAAGCAACCTCTGGTGTTTCCCTGGTGAATATTCATATTTGTCAACTTAAAGCACCAGCAATAATGTATACAATTTATATTCTGTAAATGTAGTAAACATTCTTTAAAAATCAAAACAACATATTTGAATAATAAATATACGGTTATCTCCCCTGGGCGGCTTCAATATATCAGGTCGTTACAAAGGTTTAGTCGGTTTTCACTTATGTTAATATGGGGTTCAATTTTTTGCAAGCTTGTCTAGGTGCATGTAGATAAGTTATATATCATTACATTATGCAAAACCTACCCCTTTAAAAATCATAAAATGGATATTTGTTTCAGGGTTCTAAGTGAAGCTTGGATAGAAAAGTTTTTCGGGCCATTTTGCTTCATGAGTTCAAACTGCCACAAAGTGAGCGAGGCAACTCGTAACATTAAGTAGGCATGGGGTGAGGACACAGCAAATGAGCGCACAGTACAACAATGGTTTGCAAAGTTTCGATCAGGAGATGTGAGCCTTGAAGATAAGGAATGTAGCGGGTGTCCTTCTAGCTGTGATAACGACTGTCTGAACACCTCAGTTGAAGCTGATCCAAGAAAAGAGAAATTGCTGGAGAGTTTGATCTAAGCACTGCAACTGTTTCCTGGTATCTTGACTCAATCAGAAAGGTGCAAAAGCTTGACAAGTGGATGCCTCACGAGTTTAATGAACAACAATAAAATCGTCGATTGGGGATCTTGTCATAAGAAACAAAATGACCCATTTCCTGACTGAATCATTATGAGTGATGAAAAATGTATCCTTTACGACAATCACAAACGATCAGCACAGCAGCACCTAACCACATTACAAAACCCAGCCTTCATCCAAAGAAGGTCATGGCCACTGTCTGGTGGACTGCAACTGGTGTCATCCACTATAACTTCTTGCAACCTGGTGAAACCATCACAGCTGAAAGGTACTGACATGAATTAAACATTGTTCATCAGAAACTCTCCCAATGACAGCCAGCATTGGTGAATTGAAGGAGCCCAATCCTGCTCCACGACAATGCTTGCCCTCATGTTGCAAAAGTGACTCTTCAGAAACCGAACACGTTGGGGTATGAAGTTCTCCCTAACCCAGCCTATTCACCAGACCTTTCTCCCACAGACTACCACCTTTTCAAACACCTCAACAGCTTCCTCCATATGAAATCCTTCTCCAACCAAGCAGCAATTGAAACTGTTTATCAATTCCAGAAATCCAGATTTTTTCAAAATGGTAGAAATGCACTTGGAGCTCGTTAGCAGAAATGTATTGACTGTAATGGAACTATGATTAATAAACTTCACATTCAGCAAAGATATGAGGTCTCATTGTTGTGGTAAAAAAACCAACAAAACTTTTGTAACGACCTAATATAACAGATTTACAGAACTCTAATTGTTTATTATACCAAATTAAAACAGAACATTATTTATTTTAAATTAAAGATAAACTCTCTCTCTCTCAAAAAAAGAGAGAAAAGGTTGCTGTTTTCTTGATATATCATCAACATCCCACTGAATGCATATTTTAGTAATAATTGTTTTAGGGTGACAATCTAGGGCATCCAGGACTACATTGGAGAGAATTTGTTATCACAATAAAATGAAGAACAAAAATCATATTTATTGTAAAACTGTAAATACCTCAAATCCCACTTATTGTTCCTCCCCTAATATGCAATTCACACATCCTTTCACTTTTCCTCTCCAACCCAAAAGATGGTCCATTTTTTTTCCTCCTGTTGTTGAGTGCTTGTCTCGATCAGGTTTGGTTTTAAAAATAAATAAACTGAAAAAATAAGAACGCAGCTCAAGGTGTTCCCAGGTTTACGTTTAACTGACATTTCCGCAACATCTTATTTTTCTTCATACACCGATCGATGTCTACAAGAGAAACAGCCCCAATCGGAGAACACAGTGCTACGATTATCCACTATGAAGCACTGCCAATTCTGCACCACACGGGGCCAGGGGCATTTTCAACTTTGGTGGAAAATCCCTACCAGAACCCTTCGTTTGTTTTTTTTTTTCTTTTTTTTTCCTTAGATGTGGGAGAAAACCATAAAGCCCAAGGAAAATTCCCCATGTCTGGCTTTAAAAAAACACATTCCAGAGAGGAAGGACACCAAACAAAGCCACCATCTACAAATATTTATCGTAGACAGATAAAATTATAGCATTTCATTTTAATAAAAATTTTGTTATTCTACGTCAAAAATGTGATTACAATAAGCGTAATATCTGTTATTCGTTTTTTTGCTAAACTCAGTGATTAAAATTTGTTATTTTCATGCATCATCAATGATACTATGAATGTTAACACACATATATTACTATTTATTGTTGTTGATATTTTTGTTACTCATTCTATTATTATTATTAGTATTATTATTAATTTTTATAATAATCCGAGTCCAGGTGGAGGTCTACTGTAGTCTTAAACAGTCTAAACACTTCCCAAGACCAGCATCTAGCAGACACATGGTTCCCACCACCACAATACAGGTAATTTCAATTTCGCTAAAGGTTACATGGTAAATTCGCTATCATTATTAGCGGATCAGCATCCCATTATATGGTAATTTAGAAGCTGATGTTTATAAAATCAGCTGCTATTAGCAATTCTATCCATTTAATTAGGAGATGACTGTCAAAAAAAAAATTTACACTGTTCCCAGCCAGCAATCCCTAGATCAAAAATCTCAGACAGGAAGAACACACACACACACACACACACGGAAGACATTGGTGCAAAATGTAAAGTATAAATGGGCTAATTCACAATCTAATGCCAGATATACGCATATAAAATAATATTTCAATGTCAAACTTTTTTCCGATGATATGTTTCAGATAACAAATTCTACAGTAGGGAAAAAAAAGGAAGGAAGGAAGGTATGGTGTTCATTAAAGTTGTTTAATCCTTAAAATAATCATAAATTACAATACAACATCGTTAAGTTTTATTAAATATTTTTGCCAAAATAATTTAGTATAATTAATGAGTCCAAATAAAGTGCTATATCATATTGCGATTACCAAATTTTAATTAATCAAACTGCAAACCTCAACGATTTTGCTACATGAGACAATTCATGAGTTTACTTTAAAAAGTAACTAAACCAACCAACGACATTGGCCCTGTTCTTTCAGGGTGTAATGCATGGATTCGTTAACAAAACAAAAATGTTGTACCCATTCTTTTCCTGACAAGATTACGTACAATTATAATCAAGATATCCTGTTAACAGCTAGTTAATTTTAATAGGTTAAGTTTTTTTTCCTTCCTGTCTATATTTATTCGTATTATTCATTACTTTTTCACCCTCCCTCATTAATAAAGTAAAGACACTTATACTTCAGAACTGGTGCATCACTGTTACCATGCAATACTCTGGCCCCCTCTCTCCAGAAACTGTTATCATGGTAGACAAGCCATCTTGATAAAACACTGGCCAAATCATGGACAACTGATGGCTCACCATAGATCCCCCTGTCAAAGTTTTTTTCTTTTCCTGACAAACAAGGCTGGGCAGTTGATTAGTCTTCTTATGCACACAGCAAAATTTTCTTCATCATGAAAACAATCAGGCTGGATAATCCGCTATAGTTTATTTACACAATTTATTTTGTTATCATTGCAAATATACATGGTCTATAATAAAGAGAAGGTATAGCAAATCCTAGTATGTCATTACATTAGAATGAACTGAATTAATCTCACCAGATGATCTATACATACACACGTAAAAGCAACGGGCAAAAAGGTTGTTTTTATATTATTAGTTAGCACATTCTGTATAACTAAGGGTGATATGTGTAAAATAAATAAGAAAATTTCTCTACTAGACATCGGGAAATTTTTTTGGTGGTTGACCTTCGTATTAATTTTGAAATTTTATCCATCTGACAATTAATCTATACAATATATTATCCAGCTTATAAGCATATATATAATTTCAGAACTAGTGGAAGATGTACCAGCTGAACAAGCAAGCTCTAGTGTGTGTGTGTATATATATATATATCAGTGGGATTGGCCTAGAGGAAAAAAATTAAACCAGAAGGTATATTAGAAATGATCATGTGCAATTTAGGCAAGACTAATAGATAGATGCACAAACAGTTACCGTGTTAAGAATGGCAGTAACAACTTTTCATTTGGCAAGTAACTATAAGTTTGTACTCGTGTATGTACAATCTAAGGGATAAATCAGTGTGTGTGAATTAACGGGTAGCCAGTGTATATATCTGCTTTATCAAGACATCTTCATATGTTCACCACTTCTGAGAAATTGACCATCCTTTTCAATGATTTCTGTGTATATACTGTTCCATGCCTTGTTATGTCCAGAGAATTCTGCATAAACTCTATGAAACTAACATTTGCAAACAAGTAGGTAAGTCTGCCCACACCATGCATACAAAGAAAAAACTTGTTCATACTATAAAAGGAATAAAACAATTAGTTAACACTGGCGCGCGCACACACACACACATTCCACCCATAATTTTTGACTTGCCACCAAGCATAAAACAGGTTATTTAGATTCATTCTTTAAATGGATACATTCTCTGTCTTATGCTTATAAACGTGCAACTTGCTGGCTTACAGGTGCTCCCCCACAAGACCCAGCATTTCAGGATATTACACCTGTGGGTCCTCCCAAGAGATGGTTAGCCTCCTATTGTCATTTTATTGGCTTTTTTTTTTTTTTTTTAAGTATCTCATAAGTGATGGCTCCAACAAATTTCTCTCTGTCTGTTGGATACATTTTACTAACCCAAATCTTAATCATAAACTTTATAGTGATACAGACTAATAAACTGGGTGCAAGAGTGAGATATTGGGTGTTTTACTGGTGAGAGGCTATAGTCATCATGGCTATGAGAATGGGTGGATAGGACTGTCCCTAGACCACAAAGAAGGATCTAACCATCCATGTTTCCCTAGTTTCCACACACAACTGTGTGTGTGTATTTAAAAAAGAAGGAAAAACCGAAATGTAGCATCGTTTCAAAAACCTTCTCTCCCTGGTGATATTGGTTTTCTTTGAAGTGCCCAACTTGATGTGGATTACGCCTCCCCAGCAGTGCCACTAAATATTCAATAAAGGGCGATGTGACACACTTCTACAGTTTCATGTACTAGTGATCAAAGCAATCAAATACTTGTAATCCCAGTGGCTTGACACAAATATGTAAACACCAAGAATTCCAACAGGTCCCCTAACAACCACATGCTGAGTTCTTGTGAAAACCCTCTACTTTCCTAATTCCCTCACATTCACATCCTATGGTGACCAGCTAATACTTATTATCAGCAAATAACTAGGAATTCTGTGTGACTGGGTTTGCTAGGGCTTCCTCTTTATCACTAGACAGTGACTTCTTGGCTCTCTCTCTCTCTCTCCTTGACATCTGGTAAAGAGGTTATACTGCTGCTGCTGCTGTTTTGCTTTTTACTCTAATGGTTTTTAATCCACCCCCTTCACTTGAAAAAAGATTATTAAATAAAATGTCCCTGCCCTTACTAGCTGCCTTGTTTCTATGCCAGTTCAAGAACTATATAAAGATTTCTCATCCATCACTGCAGTGAACATAAAACAAGATGGAAACTGACCCAAATCTTCTCCAGTTTCCCATATTAATTAAACAAACCAAAATTCTCAGGAGGGTAAAGAAAATTGTTTAAATTGTTCCTAATGTTGCTTATCATTTTTAATTCAAAACATCTTCACCTGGTTTGATTTTTCTACACTGGCTGAGTGTTTATGAGACCAGTTTTATTTTATATCAATTAACAGACCACTGATGTACCATTTATCACATATTCTGACTTAAGTTGCCGTTCACTGACATCTACAAGGTAGATAACCCTGGTGAAACAGCATAAGCTGCAGTTGTCTGCCAAAGAGCACTGTCTACTCTACACCTCATGGAGTCCAGGCACTTCCATAGGAAGTAAACCCTGACTGGCAGCCACTGGAGTCCATGCTAACCAAATTCTGTTTTTGTGCAAAACTCCAAGGAAGAGAGAAAAGTTTATTTATAAAGAAAAATAATCAATTAAGATTTTATTTATATATATGACAAAAGATGTTGTTCATGTTGTTCTATTTGTAACGGTGATAGTACACCTTTAAAGTAAGGATTATAATGCCAAGTTTACTAATTCTTGTCACACTTACCTTTCAGTTATTTTCTTCTTGGCATTTCAACAATCTAATCTGTTCAATTATACCAGAGTCACCATAATGAGAGAATTTTAAAAAGGTAAAACTTCTCACCTGCTAAATGGGAAAAAATATGTCAGAATTTTGCTTGTTTGTTTGTTTTCCCTTCAATTAAATTAAACTGCTCTCATTAATAATTAATGGTGTACACAAAGTTGCCATTCCAAGTGTTTACAAAATATTCCAATGGGATTCAACAGGAATGCTGAAGTCTGTATATAATGTACATAAGTATTCCAATCACATTAACAAATCATACATAACCTCATCAAATAAAAAACAGCCAAATAAATTTAATGTAGGGGGGTGAAAAGCACATTTAAACTTGTTTTAACAATAACTGTCTCCTATCTTGCAAGTTAGATAGATACGTCATCATTTTAACTATAAAACCACCCATAAAACTGACCATACCTTACACACTTCTTCTGTTATAGACTTTAGGTAATAAATATGTAGCCTAATATTGTAGTGCCTTGTCACAGGAAAAATCTAACCACTCATAGCAAGTTTTTTGTCATTTACATATTCAATTGAGTTTCTAATTATTTATGAATAACTTTGTTATACTGTAATAAAATAATGCAAAAAAATACTATTATTAATAACCACTTGTTATATTGGCCTCAATGGAATTTATGTTAATAAAACTTGTAACAGAACTACACAGACTGAGTGAGAGTGATGCCTCTGTTACTGTTTAGTACAATCATCATTCCTGTCAGGTGAGTAAAAGTGTTTTTATTTCAGATATACAATACAGTTCAAAATATAATTAATAAAGTTTAGATTTAATGAGCTTGAGATATAATGTAAAACAGACAGCACTTCACAATACAAGCTGTAGAGACAATCACTATAGAGAAACCATTAACCATACTGAAGATGAACCCAACTAACAAAGCTTAGCTACACAAGCAGACATTTTTCACAATAACCCCAACGGATCTAAAAATAGACACTTTTAATAACTTCACAAGGTAGCACAGGTGCCTTTTTGACAGACTGTCCTGCCCTTTGATAAGTTTGTTGTTTGTTTTTTTTTCTTTTCCCAATGAAAACAAGAAATATCCTGTAGCCTCAGAAAACTAATTCACAACTGCAGGTCAGTTGGGCTAGTAGTAACCATGTTAACAAAGAGGCCTGGCATAAGAATTTTATCCAATCAAATAGGGGGTAATGGAAGCAGGAAGATGAAAGGGCTCTTTTTCAACACAGTCTAAGATCTGAAGCAGCAAATGGCAACACACAACTTGGCTATCGATAAACATTCCTATCTTTTAGTTCAGGAAAGTTATTTTCTTTTAAATTCCCATTTTTTAAAACTTTGCCAGCACAACTCTCCACCCTTAAGCTAGAACTGATAAGTGCAAAAATCTTTGGCCGATTCCCAGTCAGAGAATGGTCTACCCAGAAGCAGATGTTTTAACCGCCTCTGAAGAAGATGGATTTTGTGGCTTCGAATCTGAAAACCCTGATAATATTTTTTAAAAAAACAAACCTATTTCCAAAATTTCCACATCAATAAAGATAAATTCTGATTCAACTTTCAGCAAACCATCTAATTTTCAGATGGTAAAATGGCTGCCAACCTTCCGTTAATAGCAAAAGACTACGCGATAGTGCAAAGGATTTCTGAAAATCGTTTGACAGTCTTGAAGTATAGTACATAGATTTTGCCCTGCATTAATTTTGAAGATAACGTTCTTATACAAAAACAGCAGCTTCATCAATGCTCAACAGCAGACTTTACTAAAAATTAATATGCAAATAAAAAAACAAAATTAACAGGTACGGTTTAAACACTGCTAAAGGTGGCTGCTCCAGATGGGATCCCGGCTGTGGTTCTCAGCTCTTAACTGCCACGTTTATCAAGGGGTTATTCTGTATTAATAAACAGGCCAATACTATCAAAGGCACTGACACTTGAAAAATCAGCAGAGTTTTCCTAAAAATTAAAACAATAAAAAAATTACAAGTAGCTAAATCCTGTAGAGAGTTGAATTATAAAATAATTTTAAATGCACCTGTCACAGGGAACAGGTAGAAATGTATTCATTAAACATAAGATGGATCTCTAATCTGTGGGGGGTGTGAACACAACTGCCTTTTAATCACTCAAAGGTAGCTAGGTTCCTCAAATTCAAAAGTAATTAAAACTCCCATAAATTCTTTGAAGGCATCCTTTTTTTTTTTAACATAAATCTGAGGTAAGACAAGTCCGTCTTCTTTTCTTTTATCTTTTGGTGGTGCATGCATGAGTGGTGCATGTGAAAGTTCTTGTATGCATGTGTATCTATGAGGAGAGGGGATTGGGTTGGTGTCCAAAGCCGTGTAGGGGTGGAAACCCGGTGTGGAGCGAGCTCCCGTTAAGGCCTAAAAGGCCGGGTTGAGGCGCCGAAGCACCTCGTGTATCTGGCCGCCGAGGCAGCCAGAGTTAGGGGCGCAAATGCCCCACGTTAGAGTGACCGCTTCCCCAGCCAAAAACCAATCTTGGGGAAAAGGCCTCAGCACGTCAAGTCCGGGAACCGGTCTCGACGCACCTAACCTTCCCAGCCAGATAGGCAGGCCAAAGGCCAAAGGTGCCCCTCGCCTCCACTCTCTTCGGGTAGAGGACTTTCCGACTACAAAAGCCACTAAGCAGAGTACTCACCTCCCCACCCCCATAAGGTTGACCCCAAGTGACCTCGCCCAAAGGGCGTGGTCCTAGCCAATAATTACTTTAAATTATAATATTTGCATCTGTTAATCTTCTACAAGTTTTCAAAAGATAAAATTATTAGTTTTCCACAAGATGAGTCACACACAATAGTAAATTATTCTAAGAAAAAGAATTACTTACAATAATAAACAGATGATTAAAAACGTTGTTGCTTGAGTATCTGACATATTCTTCAATCTGAAGCCAATAACACGAAAAAATGCATTGTCTGCAATGTGCACAAATGTTACATACAACGTACTGTGGGAACGAGAATGTTGCTCATAATATAGCTGCTGGTCACTACAGATTAATACTAAAGACAAAGGTAGAATGTATTGGGGTGAGCATCAGATGCTGCTACAAGCAGAAACTAAAAAACACTAAAGTATGTCACTTTCAATATAATGGGCTGACAGATCTGCAAAGTTCCTCGAGTGAAAACAATACAGCCAGCAATTACAACAAAAGTATTAATGCGGTAGAAGTGAACACCTTTCATTCTTGTGAATTTGAAAATAAACCAGTAAATAAACAAAGACAGCACCCGAATTTAGCATCAGTGTTTTCAGTGTCTGCAAATGTGATTTACATAAAATGCAGATCGTGATCAAATATACTGTGCTTCTAGAATTGCAATAGCGCTGTAAAGATTTTTAAAATCCCTGGGTAAATGAAAGCACCTGAAGATTTCCCTGGTTCTTTTGTCCAACTACTGAAATTTTGAATCTAAAACAAAAATCTTAAAAAACTGCTATTTTTAAAAATAGCAGCAACAGCAGATAAACATCAATTCATTACTATTTACTGCCAATGGCATGACCTTGTGGAGAAGGAATGAAAGAAGGTAATGCCACAGCACACTAAGGCAGATGAATGTTTTTTTTGTTTTTTTCACTTTTGATTATAAATTAACTGATTTAAAGGGTTTGCTTTTATGGCAATAATAATAGTACACTGACAATCAAAAGTAGACAGATCCCAAACTCGTAATTGAACTGCCACAATAGCTGAAGTTCTGATAAAACTGTACTTCTTGATACGTTATATACACAATCAGACACATGGTTATTTCAAAAGTCATGACAGTATCCAGATTACTCAACTATGGTTTCCCTGGGTGAGCTGATTAACCACCTAAAAATAAGTAAGCGAACATGTTTATGCTGGAAGTTTTGCAACATAGGAACTTTTAAGTCAATACAAGTGCTCTCACCATACACCTCCACAGTGCCCCCCCCCCAGTGTTTAAAGCTTCTGAGATCAACAATCAGCCTCACTGCCAGCACATCCTCCGTTTATATAGCATACAATTGGTTTAAATTGATCAAATTACTTCACAAGATCAATGCAATAGTTGCAGGGTCAACAGAAATCTAGTGTTTATGCCTGCATGACAAGTTATATAGACTAGACTTTGTCAGAACTTGTTAATGTGCAGTATATCACACATTAAAAGACAGTGTAACATTTTTTTTTAAAGACAAATATTAAAAACAACAAATAAACACACAAAGAGAACTGGTAAATGTGCAATAAATCAAATCAGGTACAGAAACAAGAAAATAAATACGACTAAGTTCAGCTGTCAGACATTTGGACGCTGCATGCACCAATGGATCTGGCATTCTCATTTCTGGACAATCCTTTCTCCTTTGCTGCCAGAGAAGAACGTTGGAGGAATTATTTCCTCTGATTTGGCAGCATTTTGAAAATGAATTGCTTTCTTTGCAAGCTTCAGGTGATGTTGTGAAGTCAGATATTTTGAACACCTGGCCTGATATATTTAACTCAAAAAAAAAAAACTGTTGTCTATGTTTGGCTCAAATGAGCTCCGTGAATCCACATTTACAGCAGGGAAATTTCTGAAATCAAAGCTCAGGAGTGGATTTAATGAGGAGAGTCTGGAAGCTCTGTTGCATTGAGCAACTTACCTAGTCCTGAATTTCAACGGCTTTTGCAGAATAAAAACTCTCAGATATCTTACTAAAGGTAAGCTGCTGTTGGAAAAGATATATAATGCTTCCATGGTGTTGTGGTTACTGTTTCTGCATTAGTCGTCAGTTTTAGAAATTAAAGGAAAAATTGCTATGCTGTTTAGGTTTGTTTCTGCATTAGCTATTTTGTTGAAAGCTGGTGAAGTATTTCCTGCAGTATAAAATTTCCATGTGGTGGCCCTTAATCATTTTGGTGGGTGCCATAGTAGCTCCCAGTCACTGCCAACACTACAGGATGCAGATGACATTTTTGTGATCAGCTATAAAGGAGTTGTTGTGTGCTTCTCATCCGTCTCCTTTTGCTATATTGTTCACTGTGAATAAAAATTCTATCAAGATAATGATACATCATGAACAATAATTGGATTATGTACATTTCTAGAACAACATAAGTTGTTAATGGGAGTTGTTCAGTTTGTCAGTAACCAATTTGGAAAATTGGTAAAGTAACAGATTAATTTACATTTAAAGCAAGGGTCCAGCCATACCAGATAACAACAACAGATGCACCACTTACACAGGAGTTAATGACAGCCCTGGTCACCAGTTAATTGGTACCATAATAATCATACTTAAGAATGGCCAACAAAAAGAGAGGACTTCAGTGTGGATTTCAGACAAGTGGGAAAAAATCCAAGGGGTTTTGTAAATAATTAAGTATTTAGATAATAACCAATTAGTTAGTTGTCTATCTACGGTTATCGGTACTCAAAAATCTGCTTTGATATTGAAAACTAAAACAAGTTAAAGACTGTAAGAGGTTGCAATACATTAATAGAATTGGTGGTTAATAGTAAAAGATTAAATCAGCTCTAGTATCAAAGTGCTAGATGTTTCTTAACTCTGCATTTTTCAGTACGGAAGGGAATCAGAGAGAGTGCCTTAAGATAATCCAGGCACTATGCACCTGAGCAGAGCCAGTGCTGACTAAACTCAAGCTCTAAGCCACGGCAGTTCAGCATCTGACCACCAGGAGACAAATATGTATATTCATGGTTCTTTGTAATAGATAAAACAACAGAATTCTTATATTAAAAAACAAACAAACAAAAATTAGTCAAATTTTTCTTTTCTAGGCAAAATAGAATAAACTTTAATTTAAAGTAATAAGAAAAGATATGGTGCTCTATTAAGTTTAGAAATTTTAAAATTTCATTTCAGAAAGTTGTACCCTATTTTACATTTCCAGTTATGGTTGCACTAACTTTATGTAAACACACATATGTAAAGTAAGACTAGCTTTGGAATTAAGCTAAACTATCCCCTGAAACAAAGTTTATTATTCTAGTATTATGTTCAAACAGGAATGGAACACCATAAGTTATGGGAAATAACTGAACTTCCACAGACTTTGCATTCAGCTTTTTCAAAGCAGAATACAGAGTCAGCAAAAGCCTCGCAGCCGCGTCACATACCAGCATCTGTCAGCAAGACAAACCACCTTGGTGAGAGACAGCGCAGTGCCACAGGTGTCTGCCTGCACTGAGGGACCCCAGCACTCTGACTACCAAAAGCAGTGTCATTTCCATAACTTAGGTTTTATTCCTATTTAAAGATTGTTCTAGTATCAGGCAACACTGTGAAAGTCTCAAGAACTTGTCAATTATTCTGCAAAATGGGTGATTATATGATTTCATTACGATGAATTAATTTTTCTTGTTTATTTAAAAATTATCTACGTAGCTATAATAAAACAGAAACCTTTTTGTTGTTGCTTTTAATGTGATTTGATTCCAGGAATTATATAGTATTTTAAATATGTAAATAATGGAAAACAGTGTAACTTATAATTTTGGCCATTAAATCTCAAGTTCCTTTTATCTGTGTACGTAACAAAATTATGCATCGTTCTTCACTTTCATGAGCCCCCAATCATGATGCTGTATAGTTACTCCACTTATTCTTGCTTACATATGAGACAGAGAGAACAGAAAGATGATACGATGCATTTCATAGCTAAGTACAAATAGAAACTACATATCATGCATAATAAACACAATGGCTACCAGTCCACAGAAAATGCAACCAAATTATAATCTGACTGATGTTTTCAGACTGTTATTCTCATCTTGATCATTTTGCACACTACATTTCAAACGATGTATTCTCCAATTGTCTTCAGGTGCCATTCTCTTACTTTCAGTGCCTTGACTAGGAACTGAACCTTTGAATATTTTTCTCATCGCTACCGAACAATCATACTCAGTTGAATTTGAGATAGTAAAAATAAGATAGGTAAAAAAATAACTGCAAGCACTCATCAAGAAACATCCTAGGAATAAAGTACATCATCATCAGCCTATAAAAGCAGTTATCAGTCTGAGTGGATGAAAACTATCAGCAGCTGAAGAATCAATACTGAATAAAGTCCCCAGGGACAATGGACTAGTGGATAAGAGCATGGTACCCAATTGTCAGTTAATAAAGGTTTCAAAGGTTCCCTAATCAATGCACTGGAAGTAAGAGAATGGCACCTGAAGATAATGGAGAACACAGTTCAAAATGTAGTATACAAAATAATCAAGAAGAGAACAACGGTACAGAAACATCTCAATATCAATGATACCTCATCTCAAAAATACAGTCAGCTAGCTGTCTTGCACAATGGCCAGACCTACATTGACAAATAGTTAATTTATAACGCAGTCATTTTTCTATAATTATCTTCTCTAAGGTGATGTAAACTTTCAGAAAGCAATTAAACATGACAAAAGTTTAAGCCACTACTACAAAAAAATCTTTTCATTACACTACACAGAGAAACAAATGAAAAATATTACTCAGAACAGGTCAACAAACAATGCACCATGGTCGATAGTTGAGAATGAAGTCCAGATACTGAGACCCTGTCTAACAAACAAACACATTTTTTTTTAAATTTTAAAATGGCTTCTCAGTCAACTGGAATATGCCACAATTTTTTTATTTTTTGTGAAAAACTAAAAATAACGGATGCTTTCTACATTTGTGAATTTTATTTAAAGATTCGTCATAAATACTTTTTTTTTCTTTTCAGTTTTAGCTTTTCTTTAGCTAATGATTATGCTAATTAAAACACCAACTATCTTCCAAAACCTTAATTACATCACCAATGTAGCACAGCAACTAAAATTGTGAACGACTATTCGCTTGGTCAAAAAAAAACAAGGGTTGACCATTTGTTCAATTAAGCAGCAGCAGGACCTCAAGAACTAGCGTCCAGTTCTCTCCATCAATAGATGGGGAAAACCATCCAAGCTTTGCGGTGTTTTTCAAGTTTGCATAGTCAATCTATTAAGGTCCAACCGTTTCTTTATTTCAGCAGCAGCTAGAACGAGACTGCACATAAGCAGTATGAAATCAGACTCCTAGACTGTAGATCCAGGTATTTTGTTTTCAATAAGCCCTGAAAGTCCAGAAACATTTCTGCACAGATAATCAATATAATATGGCCCAAGGAAAAACTGGACCCAAACAAAACATAATATTAGAGGAGAGAATAAAAAAAGAGTAAACATTGAACAACATTATCATCATATTTTTTTTAATATATGGTTTGTTATAAATAAAAAAAAAAAACAACAGCTGAATACAGAACATTCCAAACAGAATAATTTTAAGATAGTGGGGTTGATTCATTATCTATCAAATTCTTCCCAATCAGCATCCATCTTGCCCCAATCAGAAAAAGCGTTCTACTCCATTAAGGATGCTCCGCTAGTGGATGCCATTAATTCCAGTAATGGGGCAGAAAGTGATGAGTCAGTAAGATTTCAGCCACTAGGGGGCCAGCCAGTCAGCATTCAGGTTGTCTTGACAATATGCTAGAATTAGGTTGGGCTGTCTAACCCCCCCCCCCACACTTCTGCTTAGTAATTAATACTCCATGTAAAGTGAAACAAGACAAACAAAGATTTCTCATTGACAGCTCTATGAAAATCTGTAACATTCGCAGCCAGGTTCCAGACATAGAGCACATAAAGAAATAATCTTGTATGGTCACTTATTAGCTACAAAATCAATTATTTTTTTTTTCTTTTTCCAGTTAACATATGTTATATAGATAAACAAAATGCACATTGTACAAAATATTCAAACAAACTGTATCATTTAACAAACTATCTTTATTTTTTTTTCATTTTATCTTAGAAAATAGTTTCCCAAAGGCCCCTTAAAAAGTGAAAAATTTTCTTAATATTTGTTGAATGTATATAATTTAATGCCATTAGGACCCCTGTGGCCAATAATGAAGAATATTCATTTAGAACTGTTAGGGGTTTCAGATATTATCTTAATATTTTATAATAAGTAAAACGACCATCGTGGATTAGAAGACCCCTCTAGTAAAGGAATTAAAACAAAACCCAAGAAACAAAGAAGAAAACCATCAGGTCCAGTTTACAAAATTATTAATTCATATATTTTCAAGTCCCTTAAAACAAATCAATGAAGATACATCCATTTAAAAAGGAACTCAGAATTGAAGGAAAGTTTAATACTGAATTCTATATCGAGTAATATCAAAAAACCAATATTTTCTTTTAGACAATATTACAAAAAAAAAAAAAAAAAAGATATTTTATCAAGCATTTTTTCATCATTAAGATGAAATAGAACAAGAAGCATCTTGTCCTGAGCATCTTAATACAGTTTCTGCAGAACATACAAACAAGCTCAACACACTATTTACATGTGTCGAACTTCATTGTATTTACTCTCAACCGGAGCACTACTTTACTTGATCTTGTTTAATTTCTTTTTCATATGGGCTGAAAGCTGTTACAAATGTGAAGAAAGAAAGAAAGGAAAAATATCAATCAATAATTAAAAAGGATTCAAAATACAAAATAAGGATAACTCCAAAGTTTTATTTTTCCAAACTCATGAAGTTTCCAATTCAGCCAGGAACAGACATTTGCTTTATCATGTTACAATCACAGCCATTTATTAAAAAAATCAAATGGAAGGCGGAAACTTCCCAGTTTCTTGTAGAAAATAGTGCAAAATAAACTATTAATATTTATCGGTATGTGTGTGTGGCTTTTATCAAATTTAAAGAAATGTACTACCTAAGCATATACTTTATCTATTATGCATTAGTAATTTTCACAGCAGCCATTTTGATGCTGAGTGAAGATATCCACGTCATCATAACTGCATCAAGTCACATGACAATGCTGTGAAACACTATATACAAATTCAGGCTGAATGAATAATTCAATCAAATTACAAAATTAAACATGGAGATTTAAGTAAATTTAATTAAGGTCACTACTAAACTTGACTTTTCACATGTTAAAACACTGTAAAGAAATGAACCTATTCTGACCAGATAACCAAATCAGCATCTGAATCATAATAATAAATAACAAATTGTTCCCATACCCCAATGCTGTTATTAACAAGTTTCAGCACTGATAGAAGCTGGCTTAAAAATGTCTGGTAAAACATCCACCATACTTTGCAATATAGATCCTGGACGCTGCCATAATAATACTAGGAACATAAAATGCAGAGAAAGAAGACTGAAAAGTTCTTCAGCATGATTCTAATCTTCTAGCTCTGCACCATCTCTATACAACTGACTGGTAAGCTTTATTACAAATCTACAATGTAAATCAATGAATTTTATGAGCAAAAAACACTATTCTTGATTTTACTGCATAAACTGGTCTTTTTCCATTCTTTTATAACCAATCCTGTCTACAATGTAGCCCATACTTAATTCGGCTGCACAGTACAATGGTTAGTGCTAATAAGTATTGCCATTCCTGTGTCTTGCAGGACCTGGTGCTCCTTCGGTAAGGAATGATGAATTCCTACTAGAACTCTTCTATTTAGCTGTGAGAAGACCAGAGAGGTCAAAGGAAACCTACCCTGATGGAATGGTATATTGGAGCAAGACAAACCCATTCAATGAGCATTTCATCAAACCAAATAGGTCTCCAACAAGGAGTAAATTTGGGGCAATAAGCTACATTAGCCTGATATAGTAGCTCAGTACTCAGCCATTGGCTGAATGCATTAACTAGTAATATTAGGTATTTATAATTAATTTGAAATTGTTTTCATGTATATTTTCTTTTTATTCTCTGTGAATGTGTCTTGTTTTTTATTGTATAGAGTACAATATTTTTGGCCTCTGATTTTTGATATGTTATTAAACAATGCTTTGAGATTCTATTTATAGACACCTGCACATATGGCCGTCTAGTAGCAAGGTAAAGTGCCTCATTTCCCATTTTCCAAGTATAATAATTTTCAATTATGTTATCAATCTCATCGTTACCAAACAACTTCAGAAACTACTTATAAAAGTTTCCTATTCTCAATACCGCACAAGAGCAAGATCTGAGAGAACAAATCAAAATGATTTTGTGCAAGCTATAACAAGACTAAGAAGAAAACATATTTAAGCTTTGGAACCAAACAAACTTTCAGTTTATCCTGTAATAATCAAATTCATCAAAATTAAATAGACAGAAATGTTTTGTGGCTGTCAAAAAATGACAAAACTACACCAAGTACCAATAATATATCAGTGAAATTTACTGGTTTCATATAAATTTCTGTCTGTCAATAAAATTTTGCTAAATCTGACATACACATACAATAAGGAATACTTTTGATATAGCATATTAATCATTCAGACTAAAATATTGTTTCATCAAATCAACTGAAGGAATAATTAAAATGGCCTGATGCCAAATCAAAGTCTTGTTTATATCCCCAGTGATGCAGAAACCTCCACAAGCATGGCATGCAGGATTCAGCAGTTTTTATCCTCATTAAAAAGTGTGTCAAACTATAAACTTCAACCTTTAGCAATCTCTTTATTTGAACTCTAGTGAATTAGTAAATATGATAAAAAATAAACTTCATATATACATGCTATGTGATTTTTTTTTAATAAAGCATGAAAACACTAGTTTATATTTTACTATTCAAAATACCAATTACTTACAAAGAGTTCATTCTCACCATTATCTCAATTATTACAGTCCTTTTCAATCATGCATATGGCCAAGATTTAAACAGATTAGCAATGTCATGAAAGTATGCTAGGGAAGCCACCATTTCCATCACTTGAAAACAAGCAAGCATTGTCCAAAGATTTCCATATGAAAACATCAATGAATTTACCACACAACTCTAGTTCTATCTCTTCATTAGACTTACAGTTGCATAATCCAAGCCACCACAACATCTACTCGAAAATACAGCAATGCATGAGTAACCAAAACCAACCATCCATGAAAAGCCTTCAGAAATTAAAGCTTGTCATAAATGTCAGAGTTTGTTACCTCATCTTTCTCATAGATGATACTAATCTTGACTGTGGATGCCCAGTGTACTAAGACTAACTGCTATCCTATGATATTCTCAAGCACAATTTTTGTTCAATGCATGATGATGTGTTTTGTATTTTTTAAAGATGAAAGCTGTCTCCAAGTCCAACTAATGACTAGTCTCCAGAAAAAAGAATTTTTTTTAAATAAAAAGTAGCTTTTTAAAGCTGATTATTTTAAGAAAACAAATGACAAAAGTAAAGTCAAGATGCAGAAGTGAAAACTATAGTATGTCTAATTAGATCATTTATGGCTTTAACTTTTAAAGAGCTGCCTCATCTCAAGGTAAATATTTAACAATGTGAACAACAAAAAAAAAAATAATCTTTTCTGTTGCTAACCAATTCTAATTAAACTGGAAAAATGTGTTGTTGTACATTTTGTTTATGCTTCTTTACTATAGCTGTTAGCCCAAGCTCAATGAAGGAAAATGTGTTTTATCCAGTTTAGAGTGTGCACAGTGGATAATTTATGGGCTAAAGAGGTTCTGGAAGAAAGTTCTCAAAAGGTAGGAGAATGAGAAATTGCCATTAAAATATGCACAAACTTAATACAGTTACTAACAGGCCTTTTGCTAAATCATTCTGGTTTGATCTTTTTTTTAATGTATACATAACCCAGCAACAAAAATTATAAACTGTGGAATGGCATCCTGGCTAGAGCTACAAAATCAACCAGATCCGCATAGTCATAGGGCAAATAAGGAAGTGGGGCAAAAAAAAAAAAAAAAAAAAACCTGAGAGAACCTACAAAGTAGAAAAGCAGTTTTGTCATTTTTTGACAGCCACAAAACAGAACATCCATAGAAAATCCAGACCAGAAGAAAGTCAATAGTTACTCATCAAATGAGACAGATATACCCTTCAAACATGCACCAAGCCGATGTCATTGCATAAGGCATCCACCAGAGGATACTCCTTGGCTTCAGCTTCCTAAGCCAAGCAGAGAGGAACAGGGTGAAGAGGTTAGCCACATGCTGCTGCAAGAAGTCCCTACAAGACTTCTGGAGTTGCTAGTTCCTTAGCTTGACACCTTTAGGTGCTAGTTGGCTAGGTCAACCTTAAAGCACTGGCAAACATATAGGAAATGAGCACATCATAAAGGGATATAACTAAATATATTAACAATGAAAATACATGGAAATAACTGCAAAACAAAAAAATATTTACCTTTTCTTTTTTTATCTTTAGAAAATGATATATTGGCTTTTTGCAGTATTTGGTTGTTAGATTGGTTTTTATTTTCTCGAAATTCTGAGAGGAGATTTTGCATCAACTGTTCATATACATAACAGCAATTTTGACTAAATAAATTAAAAGAATACTATAGGTTTTGAAACTGAAGAGAAAAATTACTAATATTCAGCACAGAATAGTTGTATTATATAAGTGATGGTCTACATCTCAGATTATAGCTTCAGCATGGGGCATTAACACAGAAGTCTTTTTTTTTTTAATGGCTAGCAAGGAAAGGAATCAAATGATGCAGAAAACTGTACATGTCATTACTAGATATACTTTATACAGGGTGAACTGGCTTGGAACCATGTAGATGATGTTCCAAGTCTTATTTTCATTTCAAATTTTATTATTAATTCACGTGTTTTAAACTATGAATCTTTGCAGCTTTATGATTTATTTTGGCCTACAAAACAAAAAAAAAATGACTGACCACGAATGGATACTGTATGCAGCACCTGAGGGGCGGAAGTTCAGAGAATCAGCAGCCAGGTAACCTGCTAGAACTCTCCTAACCACCATCTAGAAGAGCTAGTACAGAAATGTGAGAGGAAGCATAGCAGTGGCCATATACCTAACCCGGCACAAAATGGAAAATGAATAAACAACGTGTATGGTACTAGTACATTACACAAACTAAATGGGTTTTTCTTCCTCCTCTTTATTTAAAGTTATTCTTGTGACCTTCAGCTGATGACGACCTAATTCAGAAACTTTTAAAGCAGGAAAACCATTAAAGCATAATCACTAAGTTGTTTTTCTTTTCTACTGAAAATGCACCACAGATCTTTTTCCATGTGTTAATAAATACAGATGGCTTTTTTGGATATCACCATACACTTTAATGTAAAGGAAAATGAAAAAACGGAGGTAATTGTCAGATATTGTATAATGTCAAGAATAAGGGAGCATTTGGAATACATTACTGCATGGCTAATGACTGGTGAGAATTCTTGCAGATTTGAAAGCCAATGTTACTGAGAGAAATAGGTTTGATATTTAAAATGTGAATTAATTCAAGCCAGCCATGGGGAACCCATAAAGGAAATAGATAATGTATGCATATAATTCAGCGAAAAGTGATAAAAGGTGCATTTGTCAGCAATGGTTGACAGGCAGAACAGTCTTCCAGTCCAGTGTAATAGTGTCATCGTGAGAGAGAGAAAAAAACCCTGAAAAATTTATAATGTTTATGCTAAGATCTACACGCATACACACAAGTAAACATATTAACTTTCTATTATGTATTTTTAAAATGTAGTCATCTGTATAAAAGAATCATCATATTTTTGCAGCATTTATTACATTTTATTAAAGATTCTCAGAGTTCTGTCTTTACCTGCTTTTCTGAGAGACAAACCACACTGATGGTGAGTTAGACCCCTTCTTTCTAGGTTGGCAATAAATCAAAACACTACACAAACAATAGCATTGCAGCTATACCAAAAACTAAGCAAAGTAAAAAAAGAAAAACTCTTTACATTCTATTTTAGATTGAATCAGAATTTATCTGAAAATGGCAGCATTTATCATTGACAAGATACTGAGCATCCCATGGTCAGACTATTGCGCTGCCAAGATCAAAGGCTTGAGTTTAAATCCCAGTTGGAAATAGCTAGGTTCGGCATACCCCTTTTAGCAATGTTTATTTTAGTTTCATCCTATATCTAAAAATGAAGAGTTATAATAGAGATTTTTGGTAGGTAGGCTGCAGTGGAAGCAAACCAGACACTTTTACGCTGTCCATAGTTTCCTGTGTTGCATACTCGCTTCTCCATCCAGCTAACACACCAAGTCATGGTGGTCTCTGTTACGTCCAAACCTCAAAGTAATTTCTGTCTACAATTTTATTTCAGACCAGTGGTTACAGTTTTCTGAAACAACATATTTACAAATAACACTGAAAAATATGCAGTTAGATAAAACTTTAAAATAGATTCCATCTGAATACATTTTAAGTGATTGAAAAACTTGGTTGCCTTATTATTTCTCCCATTTGTCTTACCACTAAATCTGGGGGTGGTTGAAAGGAGTAGCTCTAACCACCACCCACTCTACAAGGGAGGCAACTTTGGTGTGTCACGGTTAGCCACTAGAGAGCACTGTCTATCCGGCACCCTGAGGGGTCCAGCACATCTGGCTTCGGCAGGAAAATTCTTACAACTCCTCTTCATTTTTAGATGTGAGAGGATGGCTGGCTGGATGGCCGAAGGAGAATAAGAAGAAACCATGGCAGGGAGATATATATATCAACCCAGACCATGAACTAAACTTTGGCTCTTGAATCTTGTTAGATGGGTGGTTAAGGTGGCAAGAAGCTGTCAAGGACTCCTCTGGACATAAAATGGCCATTACACTTGTTAGCATTCCATTACATCCATTAATCTCATGACTAAAAAAAAATAAAAGGTATTTTCCATTATCTAACCAAGCTTAAAATCTTATCCACTTTGTAATTCTGACCCCTAGTATTAGTAACAGTGGGTAGCTAAAAAAGGTGTCTTCCCACAATCCCACCAACTTATTAGGTCTCTTCTCTAAAATTCAAACTTGATAAATCTAACATTTTAAATCATTCAGTGTAATTCAAACACTTTAGAAACAACCAATGTCATAGAATATCTTTAAATATATCAAAATGCTTTCTCAAACAAGGTTTCTACATCACCATCAAAATGCCGATAAACCAAAACTTCCACCTTTGATACTTCTGTTGATTAGCCTCACTCTTCATACATATAATGATGATTATACTTATCTTTGTCTTGCCTGTTTAGCTAATTGCACTCTCTTTTAAGTATTAAATTCGATTTCTCCTAAACAAATTAATCTAATTAATTATTTAAATTTACCTGAAAAGTGTTTATATTCATTTGCAAACATTCTAATATTAATGTCACTATTTATATACCCATCAAAAACAATACAGGAGCAAATATCTAACCTTGCTGCGTACCACTAGGCTTACCCAATGTGATTACTAGTAGTTGACCTACACTTTGCTAGACAACTGTTTTACATAGTACCTACTTGAATACTAAAGGTGTACTTTCAAATACTGAATCTCACCTAAATTTTACCCTGAAATGTGATTACCCTTCATTCTTTTGTGTCCTCAAGAACAAAATAATTTACCTACTATTCAAGAACTTTTGATAATTCTAAAATAAATACATTGTTTGAACATTTCTTTATTAAATTTGCTCTGCTAACTGCTGTTTACTTGTCTTCTCTTATCTTTGTTTAAATTTAAAGAATTTTTCCCTAAAATTATATATCTGAAAAAGACAAAAAAAATGCCCATCCAAACAACATACTGTTATGCTTACCACTTATTTCAAGTTAAATAGAAGTAAAGGCCATACAAAATATTTAGAGAATCAATGTAGATATACTGTCAGAAGTCAACAGATATGCTCATGGAACCACTTCATTCCTGTAATTATCCTTAGTACAAAGAGAATAATTCTGTAATATATATCTATTGGACCTGTGTCTTGCTTTACTATACAGAACATGAACTCAGAGTGGATAAATGAAGGCAGTACTTCAGATAAGTCTCAATATTTGCCCGGATGAAGAGTAAAAGAGAATTAACAGTAGATGCAGTTCATTCATTATATCCAGTTAATTTCATCCATTTTGCCAAATTTGGAAAACAATAGCATATATAAATCCAGCACAGTCATTTCAAAATCACTACAAGGATAAAAGCCCAATCCAAACTATGTAACCTTCTGAAATTATTCTAGAAATAGTAGTTGTGTCATGTCCAGTGCTGAAATTTTCTGAGATGTAGATAGCAGATGGAAATTTTAAAATGTGAACAAAACTGTTTACCAGTTGTAATATTCTGCAAGTGTTAGCCTTCTAATGGCCAGAAGGCACAACATACTGGTCAGTCACCCACCTGTGATGCTAAAGGCTAGGAGAAAACTTTCCCATCAGATGACATTTGGCAAATAGCTGCACACAACACAACTTGTGGATCACTGATAACCTTATAAATTTGCATACACAGCAGATTTGTGTTTTTTTTTTTTTTAATATTTCTTGCTGCATCCAAGTCGCCTGTCAGACCACCCTGACACTCATGAAGATGCACTATTGATTCTGATATTCCAACTTTCTGCTTAGCTCACACAGTTCACACTGACATAAATAGTGCCACATCAGAGGTCAAGAGAAACACAAAAGTGATACAAAGAAAAAGAATAAAATTGATCACTGACTTCAGAAGATGAAGTCAACAAGCAAAAGGAAAGGTTGCACTTTCGATTAATTTACCAGCGAGACTGACTGTTCACTCACAAAAATTAACATTTACGTACAATAAAAAAGCACATTTCCAGCAGAGCTTGTTAAATATCTGTTGTTCAAATTATGTTTTTCCCAACACAAGGAGGCATTTATTATACAAGAGTGATTTTTTAGATAAAACCATCTTGATAAAATGACAATCAGTGAAGCATAGCATATATACTGAGCCTGACTGCAGAAAGGACCATTGAGATGGCATTATTCAAATATTACTTTGTCAACAAGCACCAACATTGTGTAAAATTTTAATTCTGATAATTTGATAATCATAATTCATTTAACTCTTTGCTGTCTGAAATAAAAAGATGATAAAACCAAAATAAGAGAGAAAATAGATTCTTCAGTTCCCTTTTCCAGTGATTAAACCAGAAGATTTTGAAAGATAAACACACAAAAAAAAACATTGCAGATAGAGGTACTGATTACCCTTGTGAGTGGAGGAGGAGACAATCAGATTGGAAAACTAGCTCTACCTGATGTTTGATGATGTGCTAAGAATGTCTGTTGACATCAGCAACTCAGAAGCTGCTCTGCTGCCACCTTCTGCTCAATTAACTCTACTTTTCCCACATCACCTGCTCTCCTTGGACTTTTCATGAGGGGTCAGTTGGCCCCAGAAGAACATCCTTCCCTGTCATAGCCAGTAGGGAAAGAAAGAAACAACAGTGCAGAACAAAAAATGGCTAAGCTAATTGGGGTTAAAAGAGGAGGGGTTTAAGTGCCACTCTGGACCTACTCTCACTAAGCAGATCTTCCTGAATCTCACTAAATTCTATGAAACACCCCTTTTTTTTTTCTTTTTTTCCAGAGGGCTCCCACAAAGGCGATGGTTCCATTAATCTTGTCCGTACTTCTTACAATTCAACATTTTAACCCAATACCTACTATGACCATCAAGGAGAAACAGAACAAATAAAATTAACCTTCCATTTTCTAAAACAACAAAAAATGGCTAGAAATGAGGAATTAAAGAAATTTGGTTCATTTGTTAACAGTAACTAGAGAAACTAAAGGACCACTTTATGTTTCTAAAAGCTATTAAGGCTCTCTATACAGGCTTGAACAAAATTAGACTGGTAATCTTTGAAAGAAATTAATTCAAATATTTTTGTACATATATTAAATGGCATGCTGGAGAACATCTTCAATAACACAACCAATGGAATTAGACAGAATTATTTTTGGTCTCCACACCATAAAATATTATAGATTCTTTTTTATTTTAAAAATCTGTTTAACCCTCCATGTACCACATTGGTTTTTTCCTTACCAGATGCATTTGCACCCCAGTCTAGAAGCACTGGTTTTTTTGTTGAACTACATAACTGTATGTTTAGTCAACGTACTCATATGCCATTACAAAGGGTTACTATGTTAATGAGGAAGGTAGTGTGTCCCAGCCCATATTCATGGCCAGTAATATAGATTTGAAGGTAATCGTGTACAGAGAGTTAAATAAGTAGGTAGTTTCTTGCCCAAAATTTTGTTTATAAAAAAAACTTCCTAATCTATTTTCACGGTTTCAAGTAAGGATTCAGATGTGACATAATTCTGTTTTCTCTTTATTTAGTGCCAGAACGTTAAAAGAAAAAGAAAAAATGAAAAGTTTTCATTAGGAATGTGACTTATCTAAAATTCTAATGTAGACAGCATATGAAGTCTCACATCAACACAGTAAGTTATAACTCAATTCATAATGCATGATTGTTAGGCTAGAACAATTTTTTTTTTAATTTGTACATCTGAAAATATGTGTTGATTAATGAATTTGTTAAAAATTTATCTGATTGTTTTTATTTCTTAAATTAAAAAATATTCAAAAGCAGGGTTAGAAGGTGTACACTCCGAACAGACACAAACACGGTTACAAGACAGACAACATTATGCTTTTCAGATAAAAATAAAGGTTTTCAAATACTAGCAGCCCACAATTAAAGATGCTCAGGGGATGTGTGTAAGCAAGCAGTTGGTGGAGAAGTGGTTAAAATATGTAAATGCTACACTATGCCCCAGCTATTAGCCAAAAGTCTACAAACAAATCTGAATGGGTGCCAAATGGCTTCCTCTTCTTTGCCCACAAGTAAAGATCTGAGCTGCAATAAAAATCTCTCCTTCAAATGACCTACAATACTCACTGACTGTTTTCCTTTTCAGGATAGTAGCAAAATCTTATTAGTGCATGGACATATATAACTTATGAAATCCATATAAATAAGATTTAAAACAAACACGCAAACGTTTCTTTCTTTATGCTTCACTCATTTTGTTGTTAAGGTCACAGTTATAGCCACCAATGTCTTATTTCAGTTCACAGTAAAGAGAGTTTATTTAATCCTATGTTTTTCATTTCCACAGACATAAAAACAACTCAAGTCCAAGTATTGTCTTTAATTTAATAACAGATTCATTTGTTTCCATATTCAGGCATCTCATCTAAAATTTTACAAGATAAATCAATCTTCGCTCAATTACTGAATATATTATAGGGTACAGCAGCCAAGCAGCAGCAATTAGGTATGAAAAAAAGAAATTTATCCACCAGTAACAAATTATAGAGGGCAAGTGGCAGATGTGTATTTAATTCTACATTTCTCATGCCCTAAATCGAAGAGAGTTTTAAACTTAATTATTTAGTAAATGAGAGTTTAGGGTAGTAACATTTTTTTAAAAGATATTTAAAAGGGTAATAATCTTTACTTCGTCTTTAACAACTGATGAAAAGAACCAAATTTACAACTCATGTGGACAGCACATTTCAGCTGCAAACAAAGAAACAGAATGTACGAATTAACCAGGATATCAAAGACAGAAGTACTAAAGAAGTATTGTAGATAAATGAAGCACTTATACATACATCTCAAATCTGCTGTGCAGGTATGGAGTCTTTATTCAAAAAAGAATACTGATCTTCAGAGAGAGGATAGATTTTCTAAAATGTTCCTTAAGCATTTTGAATATATTGAATGATTAGAATTATTAGATTTCAGATACTTAAAAGGAAACTTGGCAGAGGCTTAAAAGCATTTAAGATTTTTGGGGGGGATGTAGAGAGGAACTATAATCTTTTCAGCTAATATTAGAGCAGTCGTAATTACAAATTAGCTAAGATTCCAATGTGGCTAGAAATCAAAAAATATTATTTTAATAATAAACACATTCCTTGTGATCAGCAGCGATAGTATTAATCAATTTAAGGCTCCTGTTCATGGCCCTTTCTTTGCCTGGGAACTCTTAATGGCTTACTGTTTTCTTGTACTATTAAACTAAAGTGCACTAGATGAAAAATAAAAGCATTTTTTTGGTTCTTTACATCAATCATTCAAGATAAAGTAAGATCAGTTTTTTTTATGTTAAATAATTCTATACCATCAATGGTTCACCACCTTAATGCAAGCTTCCGTAGTAAAAGGGTTTGCGAATACCAACCCTGGTTACAAGATTAGGGACTGAGTGGGCTGCATGACCATTCCTCATTGAGAGACTAGAACTATTTTCAGAAGCCAAAGAAAATCCACATGGCTAGCAAAGAAAAAATAAGCCAGTGAGGTATGCTAAATCAACCCAACCGGGATCCAAACATGAGCCCCTCAACCTAGCTGTTAACCATCAGACCTTGCAAAATTAACCCCCCAATTAATCCTAGAATAAACAAACCAACTATAACAACAAAAACAAATACTATATATATATATAAAAACAATCTACATAAAAACAAAAACTAATAATAATTTTAATTTTCTTTTTTGTATAAACTCTTGTTTAATGCAAAATTACATATTTCACATGTATAAACATCAGCCCTTTCGTCATTTAATCTCATCAAAAGCCTGTTGGAGTTAAAACTCTGCTGGTTGCTGAAGTCCAGCTTCAGAAAATGCTACTCAAAGACATGAAACCTGAACTCAAATTACGAAATTCTTATCTGTAAAAAAATTCTAAATGGTATAGCAGCACGAAAAGTTAACTCCACTTAAGATCCTTAGCTAAAGGGTTAAATCTTGTACATGGTCTCAAGTTGGCAACATTTAAAGTTAATTTTCAGAAAGATCCAGTTAAGGTTTGGGGGAGTAGTTATATAATATTTTATTTTTTCCAAAAGCAACTTAAATGATTTTTTACTGAACAAGCCATGGAGGTTGTATTAAATGGGTCGAACAGACTTCCTGTTTCCTTAAGCTAAGTGTATTTCTTTAAAGATGCATAAATGAAATAACTCCTGTGCATGCATTCATGTTGTTTTTTTTTTTTTTAAGTTTGTTATTGTAAATCACTTTAAATTTATTTGGAGAGTACTGTTTGAATAAATGGTGTTTATGACTTATCTCTGAGAACTGACAGTGTGTGCACAATGACCAGGCCCATAGTGTGGGTGGTCTACCTTAGGTTTACATAAGGGATTAACAGTCCATGGTTTAGAAACCAGAAACTTGATGTAATTCCCTCCAGCTCACCCCTTTCTCTTCACACACCAGTTTCCACTCAATGAATATCTGCTTTAAAACTAATTAGCAACAGTCTTGTGATCAACATATATTAGTAGAACATTCAATCCAGGATCTGGCCCTGGTGTCCACTTCAGCAGCCAATGTTTGGAATCTGCCTGGCCACTCCCACAGTCAGTAGTCATCTGTGAATGAAGTATTGGCAGCAGTGGTAGCATTTATGAATGATCTCAAATAGCTGTGATCAGCACAGCGCTTCAAAACAGAACTGGCTCAGGAGCATAAACACACAAATTAGAACACACTGTAGATATTCTCATTCTAGAACTGCATAAATCAGTAAATTCTAGCTATGTCATACCAAGAACGAGTTAAGGAAACCAAATCTAATTCCTCTTTACTAACAACACACAATGTCGTTATTCATACTTAGACACAGAAAAGCAAAACTAAACAAAAAGCACTAACTAAAACTAGAGACTGCTCAGTAAGGATTTTAGGATGTTTCATAATAGAAATGATACCCTATAAAAGCACTGATGTCTTGCATGACTAGAGATTATCATGCATAATTTATTCCAATAACGTATCCCATCATTGGCTTTCTTCTCTCTACCAAATTCGTTAAAACAGTGATAGCCTAGAGTATCTGCATTCAACTTTCTGTCATCATCATAAGTGAGCACTCATTTCATTTGTGTCTTGTCTGGCAGGCCCCTAGAAGTCCCAAGCAATGGCAAAAGGCTAACAGAATAATTGATTGCCCATGGGCTAAAAGAGGATACCACTGACCATAGGTCAAGTTTCTAGGGGGTACCAATATGGGGCTAAACAAGCACTCACTCATGTGTGAGTGTTAGTATGAAAGAGAAAGGAGGGGGGGGGGAACTAATCTTGGGTGGTCCAATGTAATTTGCTTTATATGGTTACCTGGTCAAAAAAGGACACCAAATGGAAAGAAATTATCTAAACAGGATTATAATCTGTTGAGGGTTCAAAGACTTGTAGGCTGGTTAACTCTGAGCCTGACAATGCCTTAGGTGTAAACAATGCACTGCGAAAGCTAGGTAACAACCCACCAACTCCACCTTTACCTCAGTTTTAAAGCAAAATCAAGAAATGTTCATTGAAATTTCGCACTTCCTTGTCACCCCCTCCCAAAAACGCCTGAACAGTGTGAATCTGATATTCCACTGACTGAAGACAGCAAATGCCAGAGAGAAAACAAACAACACCCTGATGATAAATGGGATGCCCAGGAAAGGTGTGCCAAAAGACAAGCTGCTGCTGCAAACATTTTGCAAAAGGAAAAACTTTTTTTTCTTTTTACCCACTGACTTTTCAAGTACAAGGTGTAAATTTATGAAAATAAAAGTTCGCATGCAGTTCATGCCCACATAGGTATTTTAACCAAACCAATGCATAAATTCTTCCAAAAGCTGCTAATAATTGATTCAGTTCTCAACTTGGTAAAAAGTATAAATAGAAGGAAGAATACAGAAGAAAAAATGGACTTTACTTAGCAGAATCTCGTGGGCGCAGAGGTTATCCACATTTTTTTGGATTTAATGTGAGAAATATTCAATGTTTTTTTAACAAATCTGTAAATTAAAAAAACAATTGAACATTGACACTGAAGCAATTTAAAAGTGTGCCACATCAAAAAAATGTTGACAGCTGCGTTCAATGAAATTCATGCATTATCTTAATACCGTAGTCTATGGCTTTCCTGGAGAAGAATCCAGAAACTCTCAAATAGAACGCACCAGCATTGGTTTTGCACTTTTTCCACAATTGACACAAGCAAGTCCACCAACAACCCGGGTAACAGCGCAACAGGCCCAGTGGAAGAGAACTGGGGTCAGCTAGAATGTCACCACTGTTCAACTAGTGGACAGGCATACTAATGGCCTGGTGATTTCCCGCCAAGAATATCACCAAAAACACTTGTTCATTGTAGTTGTGCACATTGCTGCAATGCACATGGATGTCCATCACTGACTTTATTTTTTTTTTCCCATTGTACTTGGTTGACATTCAGGTATGCAACACAGTTGTGTGTGATGCTGTGCAGCGACCTCTCAGATTATGATGTCATTTCAAAAAGAGCGTATTAATACGAAAATAGTTTTTAAATACTTTTTCATACATAAGAAAAATTATAATTAGTAATTTTAGAATTTAAAAAAAAAAAAAAGCAAATCGTAAATAGTAGTGATGCGCATTAAAACCATACAGACTTCTGGTTGACAGATTCAATAAACTCATTGTTAAACAGAGGTACCAAAAATTAGGGGGGGGTGTGCTAAAAACATTTGTCTAATCAAAAGTACTCATCAAAACTTTTAATTTAATCAAGTTTTAAGCATTTAATTTACTGGAAAAAAAATTTTTAAATACCGTGTTTACCCTATGTTCAATTTTAAGTTAATTTGGAAGACTAATAATCTTAAAATAATTGAGGGATTTGAATGCTGAAAATAACCCTTTTTTGCCATTTACTAGGGGCGCTAATCATAAATTGGCTAATGTTTCAGAACAGTGCGACATCAGAGAAAAATGTTTCAGCGATGAAATCAACGCTTCATTTAACAAACTTGTTTTTGTCACAGGCGTTATTTTCTGGATGTAAAGTTCCATAACTCTTCACAGAAAGCGCCTTTTCATCCTAATTTTTTTTTTGTTGTTGCAAAGCTAAAACTATTTATGGAAGAGAAGTGTTGAACTGATGAACAAGTATTACCTAAGATAACGGACACAGCAAACACTTTTGGAACTGTCACCAGCAGGATTACTTCTGTGGGGTAAAAAGCCAATGGCTTTTACTCTTTGCTATTCCAGTCTGCAACAGGCATTTGTGGTGAGGGCCAGAGTTTTTGGTGGTTGAGATACCATGTCTGACATACAAACAATACATAAAGATGCATAGAACACTGAGCTGCGGGGAAGCTTTGGCTTTAGATGATAGACTTGTTTGACACCAAGGATCTACCTAGTACAGTGTGCACTTTGTCAAAGCAGCAGCTCCATGAATGGAAGCTAAAAAGTTAACTTTGCTGATCTGATCAGTGATAGAGAGTTCAACGCCCACAAATGAAATGAACCAGGAAGCTCCAGCTGAACAACATGGCCAGGCCAGGAAAAGAATGAGCAGAGCCACCAACCTAACAAAAAGTGAAAGCTCATCGGCATCTTTAGCATTCGCTCCAAGAAACTTTACTTTGGTGTAATTTACAGTTAAAAAGAATATTTAAAATATGTTGAAGTAGTATCCTGTGGATACAGATGATACTAAGGTTACGTTACGTGTTACAGAAAATATGCAAATCATGGCAACGTTTATCCCAGAGTGGAAGACAAAGCTTGGACTGACATTGGCAGCGTTATATCCAAGTTGTCCATACCGAAGTTGGATACCTAAGAAAGCTACCATTTTGATAATCCTGTTAATACAGAGTAACATTATGCATATCAAATTCATGCATTGAATAAAGTGGACATAATTAGACCAATTAACCATAAACAATTTAAGTACCAATTTTTTAAAAAAAATTTTTTTTGCTGCTAACTGCTGATTGACTTAGCCACAAAAATCATAACTGAAGATGTATATACAAAAAATGTGCATAATTAATAACCCTAATCTAGATGTTAAATTTTTAGAAATTAGTGTGAACTGTTAGTAGTCTTTTTTTGTTGTTGTTGTCGTCGTCATATCTTATCTCCTGATTTCCAGGACTCTGCAGTAAGTGATAACATTTTGAATAAAACAAGGTTGTGAGCAATAGGATTACAATTTTCTGTATCTAGAAAGAGTTCTATGGATTCATGACATTTTGCAGATGAATCAAATGAAGACACGATTTGCCTGTCATGTAAATGTAGTTTGTATAAGGTTGTCACCAAATATTTGATAAAGACCATGCAGCTTCGGGTAGGAACTGAGTTTGTTCTCGTTAGTAGGACGCATTGCCTTATTATTCTCCCACAACGTGCACACCCCAGGGTTACATCTGCTGACGTGGAACTGTTCTCATCGGTTTAAAAACAAACTTAATGCCCCCCACCCCTTTCTTCTGGCAGCCTTGTATAGGCCACGACGGCTTCTTCCTGCCTCTACTCTATGTAACAAATAAATTAAACTATGTAATCATCACACATCTTTCAGCAAGATCTGCTGCACTGAATGACTCCTGTAAAGTACGCTGCCAAAATGTCAAACACAGAAAAATCTGTTACAAATAAAAGAAAACATTTCCTAAAAATGCACCTTCCTCTTTCCATGACCAAAATAGTCCTCACACAGCCAATCAAAAGGAAGCGATTTTTCATTTTCCGTCAGTTTTTGTTTTATATTTTCGCTGTGTGCAAATTCCAACAACATGAGAGAGAGAAAGAAAAAAAAACCATCACATCAGCATATTGGGGGTAAAACAGACAAGGACTCAATTTCATAGATGAATGCAAACTAAAAATGCTTTGCTCACATTCTACAAGAAATTATGATTGATGGAACAGAAGGTATTTCTATGATAAGAAGGTTATTCTGTCACTGATAATAACCGAAGATGGATTCTTATGTTGTCAGACTTTTTGGGGGAACTGAAGAAGAAAAAAAAATTTTAATAGCTGCTTTAAGATCTCTACAAATTGCAATAACCTTGTGACTTCTCCGCAGTTAAAATACACACAAATAATGTGTAGCTGTGGGCTTCTCATTTACATTCCAAGAAATATTAAAACCATGCACTCTGAAGGTACCAGGGGCAGAGCATATGATGCTCTTTATGCTGGTCAAATACTAGAACCACTTTGTGCACAAACAGCAGGATATTTTGTTTCTTACAACAAAAAAGGACACCTATGCCAAAGGAAAAGATGTCATATTCTGAAAGAAAACTCCCAATCTTTTACTGTACACAAAAATGTTTTAAAGCATACTGACAGCTAGCTAACCACCTCTCTCCAGACAGTTTAAGATAAACTCTGTTTTCACCAGGCCCCTGATAATCTTCTGAAGCGTTAGCTTTTATCATTCTGAAAGGCATCAAGCTAGGCTAGATCTTTCAGCATTTTTGAGACAAACTGTGATGTAATAAAATGTATCTCCTGAGGATCCCATTATTAGGAGGAGGCGTCAATCTGCTGACAACTGCGAATTTTTATTAAAAACTATTAAAATGGCGTCATTAGAGAGCGGACAGCTACCATCATCATATCTCACCGAAGTTGGTCATATTTTGCTCATGAGTAGGGCACAATTTACGGTCCTTACAAGCTTTAAAAAGAAAAAAAAAAAAAAAACACAAACATTATTTTTCTCAGTTTTGCATATATAAAACAAATGTTGTTACCCAAAACTTCAGCATATCAAAACAGAAAACTGAAAAGTAAGTAGCAAGCACAATGAGATCCACAATAATAAAGCAGTCCCTATGTGGCATTTCCAAGCCGTTATCAGGTACTATGGGAAAAGGGATCATGATGAATGATTACGCTGAAGTGCGATGGTGACAAGTTGCTGGGGGGAGCCACTTTTTTTAAATCAAGATCTTTCTAAGTTATTATAACCTAGTCAGTTGATGATGATGCTGGTGTAGTATAGCATGAAGTCAACACTAAAAGCCCTTTAGATAGGTGACTGGGAATAACAAATGAGATTTTCCAGATAATAAGCTTTATTAATTTCTTGAAATTTGTTTCTAAAACTTGTATAATGCTAGTCAGCATTTTTTTGATCATATAAAGTCATTAATTAGAATTTATTATCTTTGTAGTGATGAAAAAAAGAAGAAAAACACATTTTGAGGGTGTACTTCATCCTTAATGTATGCATTTTTATAAATTGCATGTGCTGTTAATACTGATGAAGATGCTCAACAACAGTGCAGTGCAAAACAAGGGAAAGCATCTAATTATCAAGTTGCATGCTCAGAGATATTAAAAACAAGGACTGTATCAAAAGTATAAAGGTTAAAAACAACCCCTTGCCAATTTCCTGCAACAGCTCCAGTTATGACTGCCTCTCTAGCGATCCATTAAGTGTCCCCTTAAAGTCTCATCAAAAAGAAATGACTGGGTGTTCACTCGTCACTGCCTCAGGGCTCTACTGACTCATAACAGCTTCGATGCAAGGCCACAGATGTCTGCGGCAACACTCAATGCCACTCACCAGCCAGTTTGTTAACAGTCAAGTTGTACGAGAAATGGTTGAGCGTTAGCCCATCCAAAATACATTTCTTGAAGAACGAATTTGCAATACTGACAGATTTACAGCATCCTCAGTCAACACCAAAGATTGTCAGGTTCAATAATAAGTTGGCAGATAATCATGCTCAAATTGCAAAGCATCAAATTGTTATTGAAAATGCCATTTTGGTGATCATTAATGATAATGATTTATGTAAGAAAAGGAAATGTCTGCAGAATGACCAGTGTCAGCAAGCCATCCTTAATGGAATAAAATTGTGATTTTTTATGTTGAGAATCTTTTTTGCTGCCTTTGTAGCCAAGCAGGATGGTAAGTCAGTCCCCTGGTAAACAGATAGGTCAAGATAAAACAGAGGCATACAGAATAGCAAATGCAGAAAATTTTATTTAATAGATCTCTTTTAAAAGTAATCATATACCATAGTTTAAATATCAATGGATGGTACAGATGCTCACCCTATTATGGTTTTCTTTCTTCTTAAGAAAAAATGTGATGGTACCAGCTTCTTACAGTGACAGCACCATTGTGTGGTAGACTGCATTCAATACAAGTAAAATAATTTTCACTCTGTATTCATGACCAAAATATCTGTTGGTAACATCAATATTTGAAAGCTCACCATGGCTTCTTGAGAAAGTCATAGGTTTCCTTAAAAAATACAACAAAACAAATATGAGGTGAAATCAGCTTTACTTTATTTTAACTGACACGAACAACCAAAAACACCATCATATCAATGTTCATATGAAAATTTGTGTATTTAATGTCAAATATCTTGAAAGAACAGACTTTTGGTTCTTAACAATGACTTTGCCAACCAGTGTAAAACTCTGGAGTTGTTCAGTAAGCAAAATAAACGTGACGACATGCTTCTTTTAGTATTAGTGTCTTATAAACACATGGCTGCATGTAGTCACATGTGAAAACTATTAAAATATTTGCTAAATATTGCTATGGCTTTGTTTTTGGAGTTTTTTTTAGATAAGAATAATTTGACCTTCAAACTCTGTCTGCCCATGATGTATAACAAATTTCAGAAGAGTACTTCAAATTATTTCTCTTCTTTGGGAGGGGAAGATTCAATAACCAAATTTCTATGAATCTATTAGAATTCCTAGTAATTAAAACACAGCCTTTCATGATGACAATACTTAGTCAACAAATGATTCCTACTTGGATGCTTCTCCAAAATGAGATGGGAAATTTATAAATTTGCAAAACCTTTTGCAGAAATTTCAACAAAAAAAAAAAATTGGTGATATTAACCCAGCTTCAATTGGCAACTACATTATTCTCCATAAGAATCTCTCTGTATATCCCATCATGAAATGATTTATTAGCATTTCAGACATCATCAAACAATGCAAACTCTATTTCACTCCACTTACCACATGCACACCCAGCACCCAAGCATCAGATTTTTCCATGCTTGGCATTGATTGAAAACAGAGTCAAAAATGTTTCAACCCATGTGGGTCCAAAGAAAAAGTCTTTGAAGACAATGGACCACTGATCAACAAGCTCTATAAGCAAGGTAATAAGTAACCTTTATTCAAGTCAACAATAACATCCATCAAAAATACCTGTCTAGTATATACAATTCTATGTAAAAGCTATGAATTTAACAAATAAAAGCCTGTCCTGTGCATGCAGTGATAGTGACAGGATGTTCAAGACACTGTTACATCTTTCTCTCCATTCACTGACTGGTCTCAGATCAGCTAATTATTACTCATCCCTGGAAAAATGATGCCACTGACACGAGCCTTTGTAAGAAACTGAGCCTGCATACCCATGCTTATTTAACATACATGATCAAATGTTTCTGCATTTGTTTGTTACTCTTTCACGACCACACTGTGGCACTTAAAGACACCAAATTTTGGTGTAGGTACTTCAGAATCTGGGCAAGGTTTTAATCTACCACACATTGGACTTGAAGGCCATTTTGAGGCCACCAAAGGCCAATTTTCAAAAAGAGGCAAACTTGCACCTCAAATTATTATGAAGTACCTCAGGAAAGGGCACCAGAGCCTGTCCTCAAAGACCAGCAGACTACCTTTCAAGGTTTAGAGTTACTACAGCTTTACAGTACTTATTTAACCACAGATTTCAGTTTTTCAACAGTCAGCCTTAAGGCCATTTGAAAACCATCAACGGCAGGTTTTGATATCATACACGGTATAACTTTGAAAACTAAGAATAAAAGTTCATTTAAAATAGTTTGCTACAGGTTTGTCATCATCTTATAAGCCGGCCACGTATTGGTCAGGTACTTTTCAGACTCTTAAACAACTCAGCTGAAACATAACCATTATGTAATTTTAAAAAAACCCCCTTTGAATTCAAGAGAACCCAGTTCCCTATAAAACTCAGCTTTGCCATGATCAAAGCACATGAAAGCTGATGGCCTCAATTTGGATGGTCCATGCTTTTTCTATGGATGCTCAAGAGTTGGCCAAAACAAAAATCTGTTTTGCTTTTCACCCACGAGGAAAAACTAAAAACCTTGTCTAGAAGAGGCTCATAATGAATAAAGTTAAATATGTGTAAAGCTTATAGAATGTTAACAAATGTATCATAAGCATAAATTTAATGTTCATTCAATGATTGCCTGTTAAAACAATAAAACTTCAGTTTTTCAAATTGATACTTAATAAAATTAACTTTTTCAGAAACTATTTTTTTTATTATTAAAAATTACCATGGAATAAAATGTTTTGCATGAAATACTGGTGTTTACAAAAAAATCTGCCATTTCAAACAGTGAGAAAAGATAGCATTTAAATTCCTCTGGTTATTTACAAGAATTTTTCATTAATATGCTGCCTAATAACTAAGATGAAAATAAAATAACTTTAAAATCTACTCAGAACTTTTAAATAATCTTAAATCTTCAAAAAGGTTTTTTTTTCTTAAAAAAAACACAAAAAACAAAAGCATCAATCAGCTACAAATTGCTGATATCAGAAGAAATGCAGTATTTTTTGGATTAGCAATTATGAGTGGAAATGTGTATTTCTGAGTAGTTCTCTTTCCTTAAGGAACTCTTTAAGAAAAAAGTACAAATATGCATTACTCAGTTAATCCTGTTTACTTAGAAATGTTTAAAGATGATAAGCTAATAAAGAAAATACTTTCTATTAATCCTAGGACTATTTGTAAGTTATTAATTCTCTTTATTTTTGCAACTATGCAGCAATTTAGAAGAAAATACTTGGAATGAATAGTAAAATTTAAAGTATTAAGATACTCTTTAGAGATATTTGGAAATTTTTAGTGAATAAGCCAGCTAATCAAGGAGAAAATTCTCTCTATTAAACGATAAAATTAAACTGAATTATTAACTAATGTGTATTTAATGGATTGATAGAAAGTGAGTTGAACTACATCTTCATCCTGATGATAGCATTTTGCTATCTATGAACTAATCTACAGTATTCCTTTTTCATTTTGCCTGCCTTGACTCTTTCAGAAAGTTACTCTGGTCCATCACCCCCCCCCCCAACCCCAACCCAACACATGCAAGGCTGATAAGCTATAACAGGTGGATCCCTTGATGATGTCAACATCCACCATGTACTGGAACTGGAGACCAAGTGAAAACCAAAAGAACCAGGAGAGAATGAGGAGGAGATAAATCACAGAAACCAGAAGATTGGTGATCTGATTAATAGATTTTACTGCATCCCATTAACAGGATTTTATGCCTGGAAACCCATCAGTGCAGCTGATGATCAAAAGGCAGTCTGCTAAGGACCAGCAGCATGGCAGAACTGAAGATGTTGATGGACTGATAAATGACAATCTAGTAACCTTGAACACAAATAAAAAAAAAAAAAAATTATAAAATAAATTAATACAAAAAACAACAAAAAAAATTGTCAAATATCAAATTTTTTCCAAATTACTAGTTCTTACAAATCTTCATATCTGTGGTAATTCAGCCGTCTTCACATGCATCTAATTCCTCTTCTCGCTGGTCATTGGGAAGTCGACCTTCCATCCACCTACTGCTGATGGAAAAATATGTCCTTTAAGGTGGAAACCTCAAAGAAAGTATGGTCTGCCTTGAGAATCTTTGTAGAATGTGGTTTGTCCATAAAAGGAATCTTTTGTAAGAACTTTTACATACATTACTCTATAAACATTCTCACCTCTTTTCTAATACAAATGTCAGATATTAGAATTTTCAATGAATCTAGATAGACAAACAAACTTTCTACACTAAAACATTTTTTTTGAAAATCAGACAAGATACATATTTACAAGAATCTTTTTTTTCAGGTTCCTTTTTTTAAAGTTTGTCCAGTAATGTTTTTATTTTTTGCTATTTTTCTCTAGTGGAGATATAAGGAAAGAAAGCTAGTGTTGAAATTTAGATATGGTAAAAATGATTTAGTTCCTAGGAGAGAGAAAGCTACTGCAGCTTCTTATATCTAATTTTAAATTCTCCAAATAATACTTCACTTTTCATCTGAAAACTTGCAAGAAAAGCAACAATAAATATATCTTTGATGTCAGTAAATCTCATGTAAAGTCGGACTTTATATATACCATGACCAGGTCAGTAAGAAAGAGACTTTGCCCAATGGATCCATTATAACCAGAGAACTGAAAAATTGGATCGCACAAAGTAGACTGGACATTATGAGAGAGACTCGGGCTGTAGTCACATTAAATGAAAACAAATCTAAAAAGTATGGATACAAATCGTATTTTTTAAGTGCCAAATGGGTTTCCTATAACATCTAAAAATTAAAAGTACAGGTTATTCCTATTCATGCAGTGGATATTCCACACACAATTCTAGATTGGCTTGTACCCTGACCATTGCTCAAAAGCCACCAATATACACCTTCTAGCTAAATGCTTGTTATTAGATTTCCTTAGATCTCAAAAAGTAAGCACAAGGATTTGCCATCGCAAGTGTATGAAAGTATATATTGGTGTACAGTATTGAAAATAATTATGGAAAACAACACGGGATAATATAATATCTTATGAGTAAAACAAAATATACTGATAGGTTGTAATGCAAGCAGTGATATCATTGTAGCAAGGTGAATATAAATACTATAGTTCCTGGAAACGAAACATCACATGAGAAGCATATGCACATCAAAGTCTTAACTAGTGAAGACTACTCCATGCGACATTGCAGCCAGACTTTGTTTCAGATGGAGCTGCATGCAAGACGTACTATTGACAGAAAAAGTAATTAATTAAAAACCTAAACTCCCTAAAAGTGGTGTTAAGTACATCAGGATACATTCTCCACATGACAAGCCAGTAAAGATCTGCAGATGGCCTAGATGCAAGTACGGGTGTTAACACCTTTTCAAGAATAGTAGTAGCATGAAGTGGTCTCAATGGATGTTAGTTGCCCAAAACATTCTGGAGAAAGGTAACCAAACAGCAAGATGGGCAGCAGATATGACACAGTGGGATGACTAAAACTGGAAAAGGGCCCTCTTTACAGTTGAGTCCAAATTCAAACAGTTTGATAATAATCCATGGCAATTTTAAAAGTGGACCAAGAAGCAATATAACAATCAGTGTACAAGAGCCACATTAAAATATGCAGGTGAATCAATACAAGTGTAGCACTGCATATCAGCCAAGGATGTTGGAGATTCGCACACAAAAAAAATATACTGACTGCCAACAGGTACAGGCAGGTTCTCAACTATCATCTTAGGAAAACATCTCATACAGCAGAGATCCACCTTCCATCATGACAACAGTCACCAGCATACAGCCAGTGTGGCGAAAAGCTGTCTGAAATGTAAAGAGTCTGCTGGGACACTCACAAAACTTCTACTGAGAAAGCCGAACAGCAAACAAACTCCTTGGACAAATTGTGGAAAGTGCTACAGGGTATTTGGAACAACATTCTGCAGTCATACACTGATAAACTGTGTGGGAGCATGAAAACAAGGGGTCTGGCTCTATATGAAGCAAAGGGTTCATACACCAGATGAAAATGCACTATACAATGTATTCACTTTGTTCATGTATATTTTCTGTAATAATGCACTGCATCTCTCATTATTTGTACATATCCTGTGTATGTGTTTCTATAATTATTTCCAATACTTAAATTATTTGAATATTTTCTGATATCGTGGGAATAATCCAAAAATACTCATCAAGGAAAAAGCTTAGTGGGGTTTGAGCTCAGATGACCCTCATGATGCTTGATTGGTCAGTCATGGTTGAGGTCAGGCAGGACCTCAAAACTTCGGATGGTTATGTGAACAACTTAGTGAGGCTTGTTGGGCAACTACCACACAACATCAGCTTAACAGACCGCTGTCATCTAAATCAGACAGTGGTTTGTTGTTAACTATATTGGATGGCATTAAACACTCGTATAAATTGCTAATGACTTCAAATTAAAGGCAAGAAAACCAAGGCAAATTCTTCACAAACTCTGCTAGGTTTTGTCTCCAGGCTTAGAAATTCAGGTGCTACAAAATACTGGTCTCTTTGTTTGTTGGTTTCGTTGAACTGTAAGCAGTGCAGTAGTCCAGGGTCTGGAAAGCTAAAGGCCTCAGACCCACCCCTCACTCATTCAAACAGGGTGGGGCTTCCTCCCACATCCAAAAAATTAAAGATGCCCTTTCAGAAAAAAGTTTTTTTTTTAAAAAAAAAATAAAATAAACACTTGCTTAGTGATTTAAAATAAAAAAAACAAAACAAAACAGAGACCACTTGAATTCTGAATAAAAATTTCGCACATTTTTTCTAGATGTTTGGTCCTGAAAATTCTAACTTGTCTTAAAGCAACAAATATGGCAAATGAAAGAGCAGAGAACATAAGCAAAACAGAATCTTCTTTGTCAAGGGAGAAAACTCTTTGTATAAAATATATATGATAAAAATTGGACTTGGGCTAAAGCAAAAACCTGAAATCTCTGCTGCTAACGAATTAGCCAATGAAAACACTACTGCTGCTCGTTGATGAAAATCAGTCCTAATGGAATAACAGCGCGTATCATATTTTTTAGAAATATTTTTAAATTGTTCAAAAATATAACCAAGTTGCTTCTGGTTAAAGTATCAGGAAAGAAAACATTGAAATATTACTGGCTGGAATCATCTTTTAGTGAAGACACAGAAATTACTTGCATGATTGAGATAAATAAGCCTAACTGTGACAGCCTTATTACTGACATGGCAGAGAATGTGAATAGTTCAGATCCAAATCATTTGAAATAAAATACATCAGATAACTATGCAAGCACTTAACTAGAGGACAGGAACAAATATATAGGGGGGGGCATAAATGAATAAAAACAGTAAATTAACACACACACACACACTCTCTCTCTCTCTCTCATGCTTCATGTTAATAGTATACGACATACAATCTTTTTTTTTTTTATGTGAAACTTCACAAAGACAACACAAGGTTTATCTGTATAACAAGTTTCTGTACTTTCCTGACTGTTAGTGGGTAAGAAGTGACATTAAACCTATTTCTACTTTTAAAAAAAAAAAAGTAGTTTCAAACTTGACCTTTGTCAATTCAGGCATAAATGAGGCCTTAAGAGAATATTTTCATAGCTGTATAAGATACAATATTTATATAGAAATATTATTCAGGCATCCTATATGCAAATGAGACTGTATGCTACTTAACATTTACCTAAATACAATAAACATCCCATAGCAGAGTCCTTATCTATCTTTGGTCAAATTTACACTTTCTACCATAAAGATAAAGATTATACTGGTTTTCATATGCTAATTAATTGCAGGCATTATAATGTATTTAGGGGTAGATCTTGTCCCCAAACAGATCAGACATTTTGGACAATTGCTATGACCGTCTGAGATATCTAAATTTAAATTTATCTAAAAATAGTCATGTGTTGTTGTTTTTTTTTTCTTGTTTTATATCAACAAGCTACTAAAAAGTTAATTTTTTCAGTTATTAAAAGGAGACTAAAAACTATGGTTCACAGGTGAAGCAATTTAATTAACAGATGAAATTGTGTGTAGTTGATGTATTGATTAATTCAAGACTAAATTCTAGAACTTTATCTCAGCTATCAAAGATGTATGCTGCCAATCATTTCTTGTCAGATAAGGTCCATATAATGCAAGATAGAGTTAAATGATAGGTGATAATTTTTATTCTAATCTATCTCATTAACTATTCCAGTCTCTGATATCCAAGGATCTTGCCAAGTTAAGAGATCATGAGAGAGGGTAAGAAGCCTGACATGATGACAAGAAATAGAAAAGGTTTTTTTTTATAATAAAGAAACAGAAAATACCAGTGTCCTGATTTAAATTTTCATTCAACCATTTCAAAGAAAATCATAAACTGGAATTAACTTTCAAGATTTTATGACCATACATTCTTTTTTTGGCAAAACCTAGTAGTCAACAAACCATTTATTATTAAATCATGCCGGCTAAATTTTAACTGGTTACATCAAACACCCAGCTGTGTTTACTGTGAAACTTAAAAAGCATTATAGAAACAAGAGAATTAAAAAGCAGGTAAATCTATGTAGTAGGGTTGTTACGCACCTCATGCAAAGACCAAACCCAGTTAGGTAGGACACAAGGTTCAATCCCTGCAGGAGTCAGTGTTGTCTTTAGTACATTCACATTACTGGGCAACGGGTACTGATCAAATATGTCAGTTGAGATGATCCCATACATTCTATGAGGTTCGTGTCAAGGTTCTGTGGCACCCAAGGAAGAAGAACCAAGACCTGTTCTCTCCAGTGGTTTCAAAATTATGGCAGGTGGCATATCTTCCTACATCCCCCAAAGGAAACAAAATATCTTGTTTAAAAAGTAGTGAGAGTTTGTTTTCAACAACAGAAATGTAAGCTGCTGAATTAAGGCATCCCGCAATGAATACCAGGTTGGTCTTCTCTATAAACTGAACTGCCACCCGTATATAAACTACCCTGTAACAAAGGGAAGCAGGCACTAGGATCATCACAAATTATATTTGGATCAGGTTTCCAGAAGTGCAATTTAATTTCTATTTTTTAGTACAAATTATAAAATACTTTCTAATACCATACTAGTGATTTATGTACATTTATTTTTGTTGTGCATATATACATTGTAAACAGTACATGTATACACACAACCATTCAGCCTTGCATATTAACAAAAATACATTCAAAACCAATTTGTCTGGCTGTATACTTCCTCCTCTGGAGTTACACACCACTATCTATTTGCAAGCAATGACAACCACTTTTGTGGCTATGTATTATTTATATTGGAACTAATGGAGCACATATCATCCACAGAAATCTGAGCTGAGCCATTTATTCATGCATTACCTTTTGATTCCTTCAACACTCCTTTCATCAAAGAAATTAATCACAATACCAAAAGGGACAGGTGAAATAATACACCCTTGTTGATGGCGGAAGCCATCAATTTGCCATTTGATCTTTAAGCAGATCTTACTTACTTCAGATATCATTTCTGAAACCTCTCAAATCAGTTATCTCCCCTTGTATTTTCAATAATAATTATTATAATAATAATGTTTTATAAGGTTTATTTTCTAAAAGAAAGTATAAGCTTTGAAACAAAAACCAGTGGGTCTTCCCCCAACCCTGTTTGTTTCATCATGAAAAAGAAGACAATGGAAATAAAAGCAAAACAAAGCATATTGACAAAAGTTGGACCAGGAGTTATTTATACTGAATGACCTTACAAGCATTTGGCAACTGGAATCAAATGAAAGATCACATTCATACAACAAAACAAAGTTGAATCTTGAAGCTTGCAATGTAAACAGCTTAAATTAATAACTCTCACGCACATTTATTAGCTTGTAAACTGATTAGTTATACGATATTTTGATATAAATGCTTCAGTCAATTCAGCTGTTTGTAACACCCCTCTTTTCAAAAGTATACATTACGAAGAAATATGCCACAACTTCATGATATTAAAAGGAGGGGGAAAAAAAACATACTGATAAAGATAGCTACAGCTAGGACTCAAACCCATATATTCTTAGTACTTTCTCTATGTACACAGACCTCTACTCAAGGGAGATTATACTGTTACATTCAACATTACATCAGCATGTGCCATCGAGGAATCAAGAGTCCTGAATCACCATCCACAATCCAAGATAGAGAGAAAGGACACTCGCTTGGTAGGTTCCCATAAGCCTTCCACACTCAGAGTAAACCCAGGAACAAATCTAACAGGTCCTTCTAGAACTCTTCATTTTTAAAAGTGGGAGAAAGGCCATGCAGGTGAAGAAGACTGAAGAGGAACTATGCTATGGAAGTGTGCCAAGCTGAGTGGGTACCTTGCAGGAAGTGATCTTGGGTCCTCAACCTTAGCAATCTCGTAATGCAATGAAAATGAAATATTTCTGATTTGTTTAGCAATAAATACAAACAAAGATTTCAAAACCCACATTTTTCAACCTCAGTGATAAAAGTGAATGGTGTCATTAAACATTACATTTCAAAAAATTTTTTGCAGAATTATCTCACATCCAAGAGAAATTCTCACATTTCGTGTAAACCAGAGACTTATAACCTAAAAAAAAAAAAGGATTAAACAATCTGTTGTCATTCTTTCAGGATATTCTTTTCAGAAAGAAAAAAAATGGATGCATCACACAAATAAATTTACACTTTGGTAGAAAGGGAAGAGAGAGTTTTATCAAGTAAGGTATCTAAAGTCTGCATAAAGATCAATTTGTACTCTCAGACAACCAAGTTAAATGCAAACTAATTCATAAATGTACAACCTTGAAAATACAGATACTTTTGTTGTTTATACTATGTGGGCAGGCTATAGATCCTAGGGGTATGACTCGTGGAGAAATGTTTGTGTGCTCCAAGAGTCTAAGACTCTTCTAAACATTTTAGGAGCAACGATAAACAGGAAATTAAAAAAAGAGAGAGAAATGGTTGGTTATAGCATTCAGGCCATGTTCTCTACGTCCATCCTATCCGTATCAGATTGGAAATTAAATAAGCTATAACTAAGACTTTTTTCTTTTTTTTTTGGTGTTGTGCGGTGTTTAGGGGGTGTGTATGTTAGACTTAGCCAATAAGTTTAATTTTCTTCCACAAATAGCTAAGATCAATCTGACAAAATGTGTCTTAAGCGTCCACCACAACCTGCTATAGAAAGTGCTTTCCGTGTTCACTGCTTATTTAACCTGTCCTAAATCACCATGTCAAAGACAATATCTCACTAGGAGGGGGCCCCACCCGCTTAAGATAATTTACAAGTTGTGTTGTCTATTTTAAAAATTGGCGGAGTTCTCAGAACCATTGTGAAGTACAATAATGTTCATCTGCAGTAGGCAGGTCTACTTTCTGTAACTTGTTGCTTGGTAAAATTGCCAGTGTTTTCTCTTCTCTCTCTCTTTTTTTTTAACAAAGCTCCAACATACACTGTCAGTCAACATGAATAAACCCGATGATGGCAAGAAAAGATTATTTTTTCCATATCGTAAGTCTATTATTATTATTATTATTATTATTATTATTATTAATAAGCTGGTGGGAAATGCCTGGCTGACCCTCTACTGCCAGTAAGTAGTCCATCACCAATAATTTTGTGCCTAAACTTGATTGCTATAGTTGATAAGATATAAAAATTGAGATACAAGTTATATATCAGCAAAATGATTTGATTTTTTTCTTCCACCTAGGTTCAATGGGAAGACTGTATAAATAATAATGTAATGCCTTTTACAGTCTGGCGTGTTTGATTTTTAACCACCAGGGAATGTCTTGAATTGTGTTTTGACAGAAGCCATCACCGAATTTTAAAAAAGGGGAGAGGGGGGAGGGGAGGGAATCATTAAAAAGAAGAGGAGACAATAAAATTCCCCAAAGATACAGAGTTGTGAAAATTTTAATAAGGAAAGGTCTTCAGTCATTGGGTTACAACAATGAAGTTCTAATTAGAACTATTAACTCTGAGCCTTACTTCACACAGCTGCCACCCAGACACTAGGAAACGATGAATATTCATGTAGCTCTGTCAAACAGTGCACTCTTTACATACAGACAGATTTCAGAAAGAAACGGTGGGGGGGGGATGGTGGAAAAACACAAAAAAAAAAAAGGAAAATCCCAAAGTGGAACCGAGGATAATTCAACTTCAACCAAGTGAAAAATTATATACATTAGTATCAGTTGTTTGCTGGAGCTCTGAGCTGGCAAAAGCCACCGAGAGACTCACTCAACTTGTCATCTCCCCTCTTCGAATTAGCCCTGGTTTTGGTCCACACACAAGACTCCTCATATGGCCCAATCACTGGGCACCATCTGTTAGAAATTTTGCTTCTGTTGAAAGATATGCAGAAGGGCTTCAATTGGGAACCCCATGTGAAAAAAAAAACCCCAATATCCTGTCATTGAGCTGATCCCTAAGGAAACTAGTTAAGAGGACTTCCTCCACTCCAGAGTCTCCACATCAAAAAGTAGGTCACCGGTGTCCCACTACACAGTTACTCCCCCATAATCATTAGAACATCTGGTGGTTGGAAATCAAAACCAACTAATCAGGAAAAAGAGGGGGCACCTAAACTGGAGGCTTAATAACAATCACAATTTTAAAAAATGTCTGGGGAAAAAAAACAATTAACAGCCTAAATGCAGCATAAAATTAACCCTATTTCATCTGAAATACCATACAGACAATCTGTTGAGAATTTCACTTTTTTTTTACACAAAGTTACCTCAAATGATTTATGTGCGGTCCAATAAGGTCATTTATATAAATGGTAAAACCACCTGACATCTTGTACTACCTACAATCACCATATTTTAACTTATAGCCACAGGAATTCAGAGAGTAAATTTAAAGCTAAAAATTCTCTTAATCAAAAGCAACAGCGGTGCTTCTATAGCAACAGAAAATAGTTATAAAGGTGACTCATATAAAGTTCCCCTATTCTGGCAAAAGTGTCCACCCAATTCAAAGCCCCATTTGCTGTGGTCAAATCCCTAATCTCACCAGGAAAACTGTTCTGCCTATTATTAGTTATCCGAGTGTGTACCGTTCTACTGCAGGGTTTAACCCTTTTCCTTCTGTTCATCCTCTGAAGATTTCTCCCATAGACCTGCTAACCATCAAGACATTTATCAATCAGATATTCCCTAACATTTCCACTAAACTTTTTTTTTTTCCTTAAAAAAATGAAATATGGAGGACAAGAACAGGATTCATTTTTTTTTCTCTATAAGAAATGGCACTGGACAAGCTTCCTGTGTTTTCTCTCTTGCATCATAGGATGGCTTCTTGGGATAGTGATAACTGTGGTCTTTAGATTCTCTGTGTTGCTAGGGAATCAAAAAAAACATCACATGCACACTACTATGTTCTACTAAAAATCTTATGGGGGGGAGGTTGAGTCATTTTTTTCTTGTTAGGTGACTGTTTGAAATTGAACTTTTAACACCTAACCTACAAGCAGGCTTCAAAATTAGAAAATAAAGGGTTTGTGACTCACAGAGAACCACAGAACTGCATCACTGTTGGAAGACTTTTCATTATCACCTCTTAATTTTTCTTACATTTCAGTTAAGACAACATGTATCAAATGCTACAAGTTTTTACCTCAACCATTTTTGCTACTAGTTATCATTACGCTATTTATCAACTTAGTCTCAAAACTTATCAAATTTCACAGGATTTCCACACAAAATTAAGCTGACAATAATTATACCACATGCAGTTAAGATAGATTAACATGTTTCCCTTATATAATGTTCATCATTCCACACTTCTCTTATTTGTTCTTGGATAGCTGTGTCCCAAAGCATAAGCTACTGAAAGTAACTAAAAGTTAATAATAATCTAGAAATAATAGCTTTGTATTTGAACTGTCAATGACACTTAGCATTTTTAAAAATTAATTATAGCATTTTATTTCTATAAGTTTTACACAAAAAAAAGCCAAACAAACACAATTTGTACAACAATAACAAAACAAGATGTAACAGGCTGATGATAAATATTATGGGGTTTAACATCTTCCATTGATGATATTCATTTCAAAACTAGAGGTCTTATCCCTGCTAATTGTCAGAAGTTTAATAGATTGGGGAAAGTCTACACTGCAGAACAAAAACTGAAAATCAAAACAAATTCATAATGAATGCTTCACACACAAAGAAATTTCTAATATAAACGCCTATGTAATAATATTGCATACGGTCTGGTTGGTATTAAAACAAAATATCTACGAAGATAATCTTTTTTCAAAAAATAATATAATTATAGTCAAAATGGTGGCCTAAAATTAGATTCATTCTGGCAGCTAGCTTTGCATTAGTAACCTCTGACAATCATATGCAAAAGATGACAAATTTGTTTAAAAATGGACAATTTCTTTTCAACCTCCTTATTTTCACAAAGCATTTTTTTTTTCATCTTATGTCATTTCAAATCATCCAGCATCGGATACATTACCAAGCAAAGCCGATACTACACGGATCCACTGCCTGCCTGCTTACTTAAAGTGCCATGTTAATTCTTTTCACAATCTTGTACTAATGTAATAAGTAAACAACAGTATTATTACAAAATAGCTGCTGCTAAAGATTGATACAGAAGAAAACAAAATTACAGAAAAAATTTTAATAATCAAAAGGAGTAAACAGATTGGAATTAACTGCTTCACATGGACAAAATGTTACCTACAATTCCAAATCAATCAAAGCTGGTAACTAGACAAGTGGTGTAGGTACTTAATTCACATAATCTACACTATATTTCTTCATAATCGGTTTAGCATTGTTTTGTTGCTGTAATATTTATAGAATCATGTGTGCATATCACTAAAATGAAGCCTGACAAGATGACAAAGATCAGTTCAATGAGCATCATCAACCTTGACAAAGCCCAGAATGGGAGAAAGGGTGCCTACTGTTTTCTGCATGATATAATTGGCTATCCTTGAAGAACCACAATTTGTGCAGATAAGTTTCCACAACACACTGTCTGGCCAAAAATTTAGAAACCAGTTACCTTAAATAGATGGATCCTTCCTAACATTGTTGATGCAAATTAGCCAACCACGTCTTCTGCACTTCACTTCTTAGCAAGGTGGGAAAAGGAACAGATGTGTCCAGCTTTTGAAGAAGTGTTAATATCAGGGCATGACTGGCAGGAGATGCAACAGTAAAGACAAATGGACAAAATGAAAAACCTAAGAACACCAAGTCAAGTCAACACGGCACAGATGCCAGAATCTTAGCTAATTTAGAATTATGACTCCTAGTATTAATAACTGTATAGCCAATTTATCTGCAAGTTGTCCCTTTCAGAACTCTCAAAACGTTATTCTTTTGAAAACCACCATTAGTTCTTCTCTTAAACGTTTAAAATTCAAAATTTGGCAAACCTAATATTTTTAATCATCTAGCATATTTCTACTACTTAAAACCTGGAAATGTTCTCTGTTATTATAAATGTCCCTTGATCCAAGTCATAAACCCACTGTGTGCTTCTCTATAGTCAGCTTTTAGCCAAGTTCAACTAGTTTTTTCACTAGCAGACAAGCGTGCATGCCCAGGAACCAGAAAGTGGTTTTAGGTGCTAGAGTAGAAATGTAGCGAGTAATGGACAAACAACATTAAACTTTGCAAAAGAAAAGGCTGATGAGATGAGATGCCAAAAAAAACCAAGTCAACAGAGACTAGAAAGTCTTTTGAGTTGTTCCAACAAAAGGGTTTGGTCAATATTTGCACCATAGATCATTTTTTTAATCTATTTTCTTCATCTTCTAAACTGAAATCTGAAGCCAACAGTAATTTTCACAACACAGCACTATCAGTAATAATGGAAGTTTTGCTATTGTTGTTGGTTTGTGTTTTTTAGCTAACCAGAATAGGGCTTACCTACTGCGATACTTTTTAAATGGTTAAGCCCACCCAGCCCTTACATCTGCATAGATGAATCATGTAAATAAGTACTTCTTAAAGTTTATTTTTTTCTGTTCGAATGCAGGTGAAGTTGCAGTTAAATTAATTCTGGTATCAGAACATCCCTAATTTGTGTTCTCAGGGAAAAGAAAGAAAAAAAAAATAACGACAAAGGTTCATAAAAGCAGCATTTACGTCTAGAAACTGTAAAACTGATACCTTAAAATAGGTTTTCGTGTGTCTGGGTGCTCTACAGCATATGGACAACATTAGAAGATGATCCACCATACCATCAATGGCCACTCAGAGTATTTATTAGGCTATTTCATATCTGGTCGTTAAAATGTCTGCTGTGACCCAGCAAGAGGGCTGTTCCACTCAGTGTCAAAAACTGATTTACCGATGTGCCATATCGCTACCATAGCCACCATCAACAGAAGCAATCACATAATTAACTAATTTAAAGCCAGTCAAATGCAATTTTTCATCAATGAAAAAGATCTGCAACTGTAGGCAAGTGCACAGCAAAGTGAACAAGACCGAAATGGAGTTTCTCTATGCATAAATTGATGCTTTAAAATGATAATTTTTATCTTGTTTCATTTAAGACCATATACTATTTATTTTATAAACTGCTGACTTTCAAGAATCTATCTTCTTACATTTTTAAAATGGAAAAGTTTGTCTTTCTAAAACAAATGGATGTCAGTGTTATTAATTAGTAAACAGTTAAATAATTAAAGCATATGATGATAAATTAAATTCCGTATGCTTTTAAATTCCTTGAAGACAATACGTAGTAAATTTTAATTTTATCATCAAATTTGTGAAACAGCTAATGATGCAAATATCACAGAGTTGAGAGAGACTTTGGAACAACCATGATTCCTGAGAAATACAGACAACGATCAAAGCTTATTGTATGCTGTGGGGATAACTACAATATATCAGTCACTGAGTACATACTCAGTAACTAATTGTAACATTCTGGTCAGTCCAGACATCTTTCCACGGACACTTAAACTGCTAACTCAGTCAGGTTTGCTGTTATTCTCTAAACTGTAATTGTAGGATATTAAAACACTGAAACATAAATATATAATATACACCAACACTTATGTTAAATTTAATTCCATTTCTTTATGCCACCAAAACTGCCTACTAACCTTAAATCTCCCAATCTAAAATCTCCAATAAATCCCTAGTAACATATACCTACCTCTTCATAAACCAAATATTATCTTAATTTATACCCCGTCTTGCAGTGAATTTAATATGGGGCAGAATAAGCAAGCAGCAAAAATGGTCTTTAATGGCTGTGTTTCTTTTTAATGTTGAATTCTCTTTATAACTGTCTGTATTTAATCTTTTGCAGTGAACATAATTAAGAGTCAGTACTGTAACTCTGATCTGATTACACTGGTCAACAAGTATTTTTCATGAAGCATATGTCAAGGTGTACTTAGTGTAGTTTTTAATGCTGATTTCAAATATACAATTAGTTTTTGACATCACGTACAGTTTTCAAGATGAGAAATTTTTTTGGTTTTAGCTCATGCATTATATAGAAATTCCAATTAATGACGTGTATGCATGTATTTCATTTACATCATGGAAACACACCTTTAAAATAAACTACATTATTCATTGTTGCATAGTTCAGATGCAATATTCCATCATCTTAAATTAACCAATCAAGTTTTGTCTGATGAAATAGGTATTTCAACATCTCAAATTGTCCAGTCATAATTGGTCTGATGAAATATTTCATCATCTCAAATTCAATATAAGTATAACCGTTTGTATCTATTTCCTTACTTGTTTTACAGTGTTAACAATGTCAAGTCAGTGTAGAAATCCTCCTGATGTGTTTTGTTATGTCTGTGGGCAATTTATTGTGAAAGCTCAAAAATGTACGATAACACCAGAGATCAAGAAGATTTATAAGCTATACTTTGACTGTCCTCTTGGAGATCAGGACAAGTTATGGGCACCACATTTTATCTGCTCAACTTGCTCAAATGGCTTACATGGTTCAATAAGAGGAAGAAGTCCATGCCTTTTGCCATTCCAATGATATGGAGAGAGCCGAAAAACCATGAGAATATGGAACTTTTACTTCATGCCATTGCCTATGAAAGATACTCATGGAAAATATGTGGAGATTTAAAAGTCATTGTAATGTTAATGGGAATGCAGTCAGGTTTCACAAAATACTGTTGTTTCTTGTGTCTATGGGATAGTCGGGCAACTGACAGACATTTTTCAGAATCAAACTGGCAGACAAGAACATCATGCCAGCCAGGACTATCTAGCATCAAGAATGCACCTCTTGTAGATCCATGTAATGTCCTATTGCCTCCTTTGCACATAAAGCTTGGACTGATGAAACAGTTTGTAAAGACACTAGGGAAGAGAAATGCCAGAGGGTTTGAGTATATTGTAGAAAAGTTTCCCAAAATCACACAGGCGAAGTTGAAAGAGGGTATCTTTGTCAGACCCCAAATTAGAGAAGTACTCAAAGATGTCAACTTCAAGACAACACTTAATGAACTGGAACTACATGCCTGGAATGCTTTCAATTGGATCTGTGAGAATTTCTTGGGCAACAAGAAGGCAATGGACTACAAGGATGGCATCAACAATCTTCTGAAATGTTACTCAGCAATGGGTTGTTGCATGTCACTGAAAGTTCACTTCTTGGACTCCCATCTGGAGTTCTTCGCAGATAACCTTGGAGCAGTGTCTGATGAACATGGTGAAAGATTTCACCAGGACATTAGTGCTATGGAGAAACGGTACCAAGGCTTCTGGAATGACAGTATGCTGGCTGACTACTGCTGGACACTTTACCGTGATCAACCAGATCAGGAACACCGCAGGAAATCCAAATCACAATGTTTCTAACTCTGTTGTTCCAACTTTGTCTGTTTTGTCTGACCCATTTTTTGTGTATTCACTCTTTGTAGAATGATAGTGATGATTTTTAACTCAATAAACTCATTTACTTTCTAAAAATAATATGTTCTTATTTATTACGTTAATGATTTCATGTATCTACTGCAAAACTTATACGTGCTGCATACAAATGGAGTGAAATTTTGAAATCAGCATGAAAAATTAGTCTAAAAAAGTTGGTTTGCATTCATGAGTATAATACATTTAATTTTGTTGACCAGTGTTATCTACACATCCTTAAAAGATGATAAACTCAGCAAAAAGAAATAAGTGAACTTTGAGCGTGCCCTATATTTTAATCCAACCCCAGATATGCAATCAGTATTCTGTCAGAGCCCATACTCGCCATCCAAAATTTTCATGGGGGAGACTTTGGCAATCCGAGTCGCGAAGCACTCAAAAATGTAAACAAAGAACAAAAACGTAAACAAAGAACAAAAACGTAAACACTCATGATTATCTGTCTCTAAATTTCCATGTGGTCATAATTGTCAAATGCAATCAGTCATGCTCTGACTCATGTCCAAGTGTTAATTCTTTATTGTAGGTAACACAGGCTGACTTTGCTGTTTTCAAAGTTGTCCTGCTTGGTTTGTAGGCATGACAGTCCTCTGTTCTATTGCATTTACTTGTCAACAATGCATCCAGGGTTGAATTGTCAAGAAGAGACCTGTGATGCAACTGGGAGTGTCTGCAGGTGGCTATAGGGTCAAATGGCAGATGACTATAGCGTGAGCCATACACAATGGAGCGACAGATTTGCTGATTTCTGATTGGTCAAAATATGAAACTCGTGAAATGTCGACTATGGGTGACAAAAAATCAGGAGAATTGAGTCTTTTTTTACGAAAAACGAGGGAGGGCGGGAGATTGCTTAAAAATTGGGAGACTTTGCAAGTATGAGAGCCTGTACACTGGACATCCAACCTGGCCCATGCTTACCACTTGTTTTTCCAGCATTCATCTTTGCTGATTATAATCTAAGTAGTGGCTCCTTCCAAGGACATTAATTTCTTTTTCTAACAGTTTATTTTTAGTGAAATCAAGGTTTTCTTCTTTGTTTAAGATTAATTAGGCTCACTTCTAGATGAGCATGTTTTCTGACAATTAATCCAGCAAACAAAATAGCAGCAGCATCCATTATACAGAATTAACTTTTTCCCAGTTAAAAATTTTGGAAATTATTTGAGAAATAAAAATCAAAATGACAATGCATGTGGGCACGCATAATTTCAACAAAAAACATTATCAAATTATCTTCCATCACAGATTATTTCTACTGATATCCCCTCTCCTAACCCCTTCATTTTCTTTTTAAAAAAAATTTGTCTATTATTTGAAAATCCATACCAATAAATGTACCTAAGAGTAAATAGTCAGTATTTCCTACTTTGATGATAACACCATAGGAATCACTTAGAGACATCAGATGATGTGACAGCTGCTGCTCTCACCAAACTTTCCCATACACTACCAGCAAGAACTAATAGGTACTTCCATCTACGTGCTATGCAGGTATCATCCACTATTTTGTTTCTAAACTCACTCTCCATTTAATCACATAAATCTTTAGGGATGTCAAGGAGCTAAACAAATTCCAGCAGGTTTGTTACCTACTGCTACACATCTGCAACACAAGAGGAGCTGCCACTACACAATGTGGAGATAAGCAGCATCTTTCTATTTTATTCGCAGTTTTAAAGAAAAAGAAAAAAAAATGCTGTACTGTACTCAGAGATCTAAATCCAATGGCATTTAAATGGCAGGCAGTGGTTGAAAAACCATAAAAAGCAACAAAGATTTAGTGAATATATTATAGGAAACAAACCAAGTAACAACTAAAGCTAATATACAATGTAGTCTATTTAAAAGTAAACTCAAATAATCTATATATTTGAATAAAATATCCAATTTCAGCTCATTAATCTTAGATTCATTGTGACATCTTAACAACACTTGGAACTGTGTAGTGGTTGGTGTCAGTTTGTGACAATGTTATAGTTCTTTATAAAATTACATACAGCAACTGACTGTAAAGGAAAGAAAGGATTTCCTTTAAAATGTTATTTTATTAATGTATGTACAGGTGCATCTCAAAAAATTAGAATATCGTGGAAGAGTTCATTTTTTCCCGTAATTTAATTCAAACGGTGAAACTTTCATATATTCTAGATTCATTACACACACAATAAAATATTTCAAGCCTTTTTTGTTTTAATTTTGATGATTACAGCTTACAGCTCATGAAAATCAAAAATCCACTATCTCAAAATATTAGAATATTTCATATGATCAATAAAAAAAAAAAAGAATTTATAGTATAGGAATGTCAAACTTCTGAAAAGTATGTTCGTTTATGCACTCAATACTTGGTGGGGCTCCTTTTGCATGAGACACTGCTGAGGTGTTATGGAAGCCCAGGTTGCTTTGATAGCGAGCAGCCTTCAGCTTGTCTGTATTGTTGGGTCTGGTGCCTCTCATCTTCCTCTTGACAATACCCCATAGATTCTCTATAGGGTTCAGGTCAGGCGAGTTGGCTGGCCAATCAAGCACAGTAATACCATGGCCAGCAAACCAGTTACTAGTAGTTTTGGCACTGTGGGCAGGTGCCAAGTCCTGTTGGAAAAGGAAATCAGCATCTCCATAAAGCTTGTCAGCAGACGGAAGCATGAAGTATTCTAAAATCTCCTGGTAGATATCTGCGTTGACTTTGGACTTGATAAAACACAGTGGACCAATACCAGCAGATGACATGGCACCCCAAATCATCACTGACCGTGGAAACTTCACACTGGACTTCAAGCAACTTGGATTCTGTGCCTCTCCACTCTTCCTCCAGACTGTGGGACCTTGATTTCCAAATGAAATGCAAAATTTACTTTCATCTGAAAAGAGGACTTTGGACCAATGAGCAACGGTCCAATTCTTTTTCTCCTTAGCCCAGGTAAGACGCTTCTGATGTTGTCTCTGGTTCAGGAGTGGCTTGACACCAGGAATGTGACACTTGTAGACCATTTCCTGGACACATCTGTGCATGGTGGCTCTTGATGCACTGAAGTCCAGCCTCAGTCCACTCCTTGTGAAGCTCCCCAAGTTCTTGAATTGGCTTTGCTTGACAATCCTCTCAAGGCTGCGGTCATCCCTTCTTGCTTGTGCACCTTTTCCTACCACACTTTTCCCTTCCAGTCAACTTTCCATGAATATGCTTTGATACAGCACTCTGCGAACAGCCAGCCCTTTCAGCAATGACCTTCTGTGGCTTACCCTCCTTGTGGAGGGTGTCAGTGAGTGTCTTCTGGACAACTGTCAAGTCAGCAGTCTTCCCCATGATTGTGGTTGTGTGTACTGAACCAGACTGAGAGATTCGTGGTATTTATACTGCATAAATAGTGATTTACTCAATTATAATATTTTGAGATACGTTTTTTCTATTTTTTTAGCTGTAGGCCGTAATTATCAAAATTAAAATTAAAAAATGCTTGAAACATTTTAGTTTACATGCAATGAGTCTGGAATATATACAGTTTTCACTTTCTGAAATAACTGACAAAAAATATTGAACTCTTCCACGATATTTTAATTTTTTGTGATGCACCTGTATATTAGTCAGGGGTATGGTATTAGTAAATACATTAAAAAAGCAACATGAACTCAACTTTATTACAACAAATAAATAAATATTAACAATGTTACAATGCCAAATTTATCTAAATTAATGTTGCATAGTTTATTTTATTGTTTACAAGGAAGCTGAAAGCCATTAGCACTTCACCCCCAGAGAAAGAAATATTTATCAAAACTACAGAGGAGGCCAAAAGTATTAATTTTTTTAATGCTTTTTTTAATTATGACAGTAGCATGACTAATGTAGCGTTGATACATCTCTTGTTAAAATAATATTGCAAAGCATGCATTTATTAAAGTTTATTGCCTTTATTATCTTAATAACTAATTTTTACATTGTATCATATATAATAAACATCGATTATTTTGTTCAAAACTATAGTGATATAATTTTAGCCATCCATGTTTTTTAAAATTTATACCATTATTATTAATTTTTTTAGTAATAATCTATTCAATTAATTTACAATTATATTATTTTAAAAAATTGGTTTCTAATATCAAGCCAAGACAAAATTTTTACTAACTATTAGTAACCATTGTTTCTCAAAACAATTTATTACTGTTTATAAGGTCAGCTATGTGTAGTATCACATATATACCGTATGTATGTGTGTTTTCAACATGGGTCAGCAACCAGAGATTCCTGGCTCAAATCCCAGCATCAACTCTCTACAGTCTCTTGAGATACTGAAAACACATATATATATACAACACATCATTCATTCTACTTGTGACAAAAGGTACTAACTTAGTTACAGATATTGCAGTGAGTTCTGTTGCAAAACATCACATACTTGTTGTCCAGAACATCAAACTATCTGCAACAGAGAGCTGTCCACACGAGTTATTCCTTTCTGTGTAAAAACAATAGCTATCACATGACTTCTTTATTAACTTTGAAACAGTGCATACATATTTCATTCTTAAGATAGAGTAAACATACAAGGACACTAAATAGTAAAGAAAAGTACAGCAAAAAGTGTTAAATTTTCAGTGCCATTTTTTTTTCCATCTTTGCCTTAAAGTTGTGTAGGTAGATCTCTCTCTCTCTCTCTCTCATTACATCAGTACACACTGCGATAGAATATCCACTGTTCCATCTGTTAGGTGGTAATGTTACATATAGTTGACCATGCTGATCATAGCTAACTACTGCCAACTTATATCATGGTAAGGATGTCAAAGAATAATGAGTGATACCCATTAGACTCCCTCTTGAGACAATTTCCTTCTGATCCCATCAAATAAAAAACAGGAGAGAAAGAAAAGCAACTTATCATGGCAGTAGAGGACAGAGATTTTGATCACAATGAATTGCAGGAATGTTTGTTTGCTTCTCCACACATGGAAATGGTTATCTGTTTCTTACTTAGAAGCTTTTAATAGACAAAATTTGTATTATATTATTTTAAAAATACATGTTTAATAACAAAATAGTAGCAAAATTATATATTAATAACCAAATTTTTTTAATATATTGTTGGAGTATTTGATTAGCTTACAAGTAAACCAATAGTAATTATCATATATACTACTTTAAAATTAAGTTCAAAGGCATTTATTTTCTAGAAAATCTTGTATTTCTGCCTATAATAAGTAAACTAACAGACTATCAACTCATCATTTAGAGCTAAGTAATATTAATTAAAAATAGAATCATCACAAAAAAAAAATAATACAAATGAATAACGAAAGCTGATTTTAGATATCATAGGTTTCAGCAAGGGAAAGCTTACAACATTTTAAAAAAGAAGCTGATGTACCTCACACATTCCAAATTCACTAAAGTAATCGAGCAGGTTTAGAAAGATAAGTACAGCGAACTATGGCTGACAGATCAAAAATCCTTTAAAAGACAAAACAAACAAACAAAAATTTTCAGATAATAAAACTAGTTTACCAGAAATTTCAATTGGCTAATCTGATTCCTGAAAAATTCCATCCAACAAAAAAGAAGATTTTTTTGCAACTTGTGATTGGCTGACATATCTCAAGGGGTGTAAAAGCAATACAACCATAGGAAGAGAGATGCCATAACACCACTGGCTGATGTAGGTCACATGACCACTAGGGACACAACAGCATATTATAATTCAATATTTTATACTTAAAATAATATAGAAAATTCAGACACTATTTCAAACATAAACATAATATATATGCATATACAACTTAGATATGCATTATACTATTGAGATTTCATGTAATAGCAGGAATATCATTTTTTTAATTTAAAGCATTATAACATGTTAAATATTTTAAACATGTTGTTTTCAAAAATCCAAAATTTCAAAGTATTTATCTGATTGATTGATTTATTATTTGTTAATGCAGTGAACCCTTTCCTTAAATTCCAAAAAATTTTTAAGTAAATGTAAATAACCTTCTAATTTAGTTTCTATTAACTGAAAATATCCATCATCCAAAATGGCCAATGGCCTTCTCATCTTTAATAACACCACAATAAAAAAAAAGAGCTGATTTGTTTGACCCCTGTCCTAAAGCAAAGTCCCACATTCACTTTTTTTTTTCTTTTTTTTTTTGGTGGAAGTAGAAGAGAGAGAAACAAACTGCTTTAAATTCTAATATTAATATTAATTACACTGGTACAAGTCTAACACTACTTGGTTGCATTAACCCATTTCAAGGATACATCAACCAGAATGCTCCATCTAGAATTACCTGGAATTAATAACCAGACTGTATCAGTCTGATTTTAACATGCATCTGCCAACCGTTTAGTGAAAAACGCTTTCAACGTCAGTCATACTAACATATAAAACTTAAATTGCTAGCACAAAGCAGCCTTCCACCATAATTGGCTAATAAGTTTTTTCGAATATATTAAGTGATTCTAGACCAGGCTAATACAAGAATAATTAGTATCTACTTGAGAAATAGTATTAATTGCCAAGAATTTCGCTATATTATTGCTAGGACAGGCAGCAATCGATAGAAGTCTACCCCAAGAAAGGGAAAAAAAAAATATTTATCTATATGATTTCCCCACTGGTCTAAGTTATCACCATCAATCAGTGATGGCCGTTTAATCTGTTGATTTACAAAAGATTAGAAATTTTCAAAACAACGACAGAAAATCAAACTTTTTTTTTTCCTAATAATGAGCCAGGCTGGAAACTCCAGTCAGTTTGTAATTATCACCCCTAGCAATAATTACTAGCCATGCGATCAAACCACTAATTATTTCCAAAAGATCCATGGTCTACCTTCTGGCTAAAAGCTTCAATAATTCTAACTGTTCAGCATTCCTCCAATGTTTGAGACTAGACAGTCTTTGCTAACCCTTTTCAATAATCCTGCATCTTTTCCCTTAATATAGACTCCACACTTGCAAAGGATATTCAAGATTTTTGACAAAATGATGATATGTATAATAGATATTAATTAGTACTTAATTAACAAAGTGTTCTTTTTCTATCAGTCAACAAAAAACAAGTTTTATGACAAAATATTTCTAGAAAAGAATGAATGTTTTTTTGGAGGGGTTAAGCTTTCCACCCTAAAATGTAGATTTTCTGGCTGCAATGCCTTGTTTTATCTAAGCAGATGAATATACTTCCTTGTCAGATAAAGCAGCTACAATTATGGTCAAAACAAGAAAATCTATCAAAAAAAAAAAAAAAGCAAAAATACCTTTCATCTACAGGTATATTCTTACCTTAGCTTTCACAGCCTGCCTGCATTAACTATCTGACCTTTTAACTTTTAAACATTATACAAAGCACATTTCTTTCATCCCCTTATGCTACAGAAACCTAGAAACCTGCCTAACTTTGGATTAGAGAAACTCTCAAACCACAACATTGTTTTTGTGTTCCAAAACCTGTAAATACCATCATCCCTGTTTGTGTGTGTGTGTGTGTGTTTGAATCAGCAGTTCCATCTTCCACCTGCTGTTTCTCTTCTGTTCAAGGAATTTAGTCGGAGGTGTGAATTAACGCAGACCTTCCATCAAGAAATTAAGCAAGCATCAACATCAGTCAACATTACAAGCCAACTAACTGCTAATTTTTAGGGTTTTATCTTCTCTTTCTCTCTCAGCATTTTGTTTTGTGTGGTGCATGTTTGTTTACTGTCATGGTTTCACCAGATGTTCCACCAAATCACAATTTGTTATTCATGAAACCTTCAACAGTTCAGAAGAATCTCTCTCTCTCTCTCTCTCTCTCTATCCATCTCTCTCTCTCTCCCCATCTCTCTCTCTATCCATCTCTCTCTCTCTCTATCCATCTCTCTCTCTCTCTATCCATCTCTCTCTCTCTCTATCCATCTCTCTCTCTCTCTCGTGTGTGTAACTCATGACGAATAACCATTAATTCTATTGATAAATTTTAATTTGTGTATGAAAATAAAACAAAGGAACTTGGTACTACAATTGTTTGCTATCCTAAAAAATAACTACTTTTTTACTTTCTAAATCAGTTTATTACACAATTATAATGTTTTTACAGAACTGTCTTAATTTAATTATTTTCTCATCTGCATATGCATTTAATTTTTAATTTATATTTCATAATGACAAGACTATGTTCATTTATTTCTTAAAACCCTAAAAATAACTGTCTTACAATTAAATTTTGAATATATATAATCTGTTTTTCTTAGACTACTACAGCAATTATCCAACTTGCCTAGCAACCATCCACAGAAAACAAGATTCAAAATAATTATTCACTAAAATACTTCTTTCACATATATTAACAAACAAAGAAACAAACAATAATTGCCCTGTAAGATATATGCAAACATTTTCATTATTTTAACTAAAACATTCCAAAAATAAATGCAGAAGTTAAAGCAACAGTTAGATTTTGGTGGGTAAATGTATCAGTATCCCATCAAATGTACTTTATACTGAGCAGGCTAAATTATCCAATGGCAGAAAAATGATTCAGCAGCTAAAGTATATGGAATTCTGTTGATTCAACAGATTTTTCTACTAAATAATGTATGTGTGTGTGTGTGTCTGAGAGAGAGAGATTGTTTTTTCCTATTACACAAATCAGCCAAAACAAAAGGGCTTCTATGATGCTATGCTATTCCAAGAATATGACTGCAGAGACCGTGTGGTTTTCATTTTAATCTAGCAGGATACTGGAGAAGATGAAAATAAAAATGGAAATAGGCCCACAAAAAAGTTATGATTTCTAAAAAATTTTAACTATAAACCTGAATGTGGAAAGCAAAGCCACAAGCTTTATACCTGTTAATAGACAAACTCTTTCTACAATCACAACCCAAATAAAAATGTCTAATTCTTCTCCATCAGCTTTATACCCAAACACTTACCAACTGTTTGTCTTTGAGGCCATCGCCTCAGTTTGCAAAAAGGCTACAGAAACTTGAGTCCCACCAATTTTATCCCACGATTATATCTAGCAAGGTTGTTTACTCAGAAAGACTGGAAGGAGAGGCAAACGTATAAATAATTCCAGTGGACTTGGCGCCATGCAAACTTCCCAGATAACCTTCTACTGCACAAGATAAGCCATTTCCTTTGGTTTCTCCTGATGGCAATCCATGGCATTAATTCATAGTTGACTAACTCTGCTGATTGATGAAATTAATACTTCTCTATCGAGCAAGTGCAATTAAAGATTGGCAAGTTATTATCAATCAGAACGTAACATAAGGAGTCAGATTTCCATCTATGTATATAGATATAAATAAATTAAAATTAACATGAAAGATTTGCATATATTTCAAAGACTTACTTTCTTACCAAATTAGTTTGTGACAGTGGCTGACTTAATTATAATAAAATTAGCGATATTTATAATAATTATCCATGAACTGATTTATTCAACTGTCATGGAAATTTCTTTCTTTTGTAATATTCTGAAATTTTGAATACCCAAAATAATTACATTTTAAAATATAAATACACAATCCCCTTCAACTACTTTTTTTTTTTTTTCATTTTGAGTTAGAATTTGTAATATTCTGTGACACTATGCAAGACTTATTTTACTAATTTTATACAGTAAAGACTCAATTTAGCGGACCCTCCATGGTCTCCCCACAAAAGTCCACATCGCGTCGAGCTGTGCATGGGTGCCTTTTGCGCATGCGTATGTATCTGTCCGGATTTAACAGACACCTGGCATTAACGGACAGGACACACCCCCCCTTCTCCCCAATTAGTCCATTAAATCAAGGTTTTTACCGTGGTTTGTAGTTAAACATAAACAATAGCAATCATAATTCGCAGTATGTATATACAACTATTTAATATGTTTGTATAAAATTTAAATTAATAAACAAATATAATAAATTAAACATACAAAAGAAGAAAACAACTGCATCCAGGTAAAAAACACACAAATAAGTAAATAGTAGATACAAGAATTCAGAAGTCAATAACTACTAGACGTTTGGCGTGCAAGTTCTCCAGATTTTACATAGTGGCAGAAGGTAAAATTTTTTACAAGAAACTCATGGCAATCTCATTTTATCACAAGCCTATGCACATGTTCCTGTTATTAGTAGACACCCCTGCACTAATTACCACTATTTAAAAAGCAATTTTGTGAGAAATTTGTAAATGATGCTCGACAATATTCTTTTTCACCACATGGCTCACAGTAAATAAAGCTTCATTCTTCTTCTTCTACCCGATCAATCAATGTTAAGGTGGCATCAAATTATACCGGCATCCAATTGCTGATTCTGTTTGTATAACTAGAGAAATCATTTATAGTGTCATGAAAATTTTATCACTGGATTCTCAAACTCTCGTCCATGCCAAGAGCTGCTGCTTGAATGAATGCATGCATGAATGCATCTTTGTTTGTCAAAGTCGATGCGTTTCCATATACAAAACAGATGAGGCCTGCTTTGCTGCTGACCTACATTTTACACCAACATTACAACGTATTGCTATCCTTCCTGCATTCCATATTTTGCAACTCTTCAACTAAAGATTGCATTTCCGCACAAGGTTTGCATATGTATGTGAATACAGAATGGACTGAATGATTAATCTAAACTGCCAGGTGAGCGTCTACTATACTACCACTGGCAGAAAGCCAAGTAACCGCCACCACTCCATGCAGTTTGTAGATACATGCTAGTAATGTTTGTTCTAAAGGTTTAATGAGCTCCGCAGTTTGCAAAAGAGGAAAATCAGTTTTGATTCATAATATGGCTCATTTATGTATGCACTGCAGTCTGAGATTATTTACAAAATCCATAACGTTACAATGTGCTAAATGATAAAGTAATGCATGAATTCATGCACGAGCGAAATCTATCAGCTTGGTTCATTTTCTTTTCTAAATATATAGAACATTATTCCAATCAATTAAATAAACAAAAAAAAAATTTTTTTTTTAAATTTTACATTTGTGTAATAATTTTAAAAAGAATGAAAACAACAACAACATTGAAATAAAATAAGAATTCCCATTACCTTCACTAAGTAGAAATGGTAATTCCTGTTTATACAAAATATTTATAAGTTGGGCTGCCATCATACCTCCCAGAATTCCCCGCTTTTGGCTACTGTATTCATTAAGAGAGTATTTCTCTATCTTTTGTGTGAGATGCTTCAGTGAAGCCCTTCAGCTGCAAATGCTAAGATCGCTTCTGCTCAGGTGATACCTTTGTCTGTGTTCAATCATAACTCAGTCAGTTACATAATTTAACGCTACAAATCTTAACATAACATTCAATTAGTGACCAATGTAGACAGTGATGATGAATGAGTTTTTGTCTGTTGCCTCCAGTTCTCAATAGCAGCCTATATTTATAAATATCATTCATTACCAAAAAAAAACTGTTTTGTTGTTGTTAAACAGCACATATTGTTATTTTCTGATTATAATCCATACAGAACCTACAGATGATCAATACATTTTTTTATGCTTCCCTAACAATGCACAATGCTTCTTGCACATCTCCTGTTAACAAGACTGACTACAATTCCAGTTGTACATGGTATGTAACGTGTAAAGGCTTACTGAAGTATGAACAACCGTCCATCCAGTTTTCTTCTTGGTTTGCTGGAAACTTATTTAAAGAATGAAATACTACACTGCAAAACTCATGGTAAATTAGAAATGTACTTCTGCTGTTTGATTCAAAGTACACTATGTATATCAGGGATCAATCGAGGATGGCATCTCTAACTTCCAAAGATTACTACATTATTTATGAAATTTCAAGCTTGCCTCTGATTTTCCATCATTTCTCGCCCTTATTTATTTTACCTTTATTCCTTTTTTTCTACTAAATCCGCGATATGATCTTTAAAAGAAAATTATTCGCAAAATTGGGAGGAACCACCTACCACTCGTAATAATTTCATCTGCACCTTTCAATATCTTTTAGAAAATAGAACAGATGAATGGTGCTCCAAAAAGTCAAACATTATAAGGATCTGCCCAAATTTAAAAATAACATTAGTTATCATAGTTCGAAAAACTTGAAAATAAACACACCATTATGCCTTTCATCTTTCTCTTCCTATTCACTCACCATCTTTAACTTCATTTCTCCTAAAATTCAATATCATAATTAGCCCTCAGAACTTTCTTCAATTAGTTGTAAACATTCGTGGAAAACAAAAATCTAATATATGCAAACATTTTATTACATACTCTTTCAATTTCCAAGATCCTTCTCAAACCTAATTTGCACACATCTTCAAAACATAATACATCCCAATCAAACACAGCATCTAGAATCTGACAGACCAGCTTTGTACATTTAACAAGCATAGAAACTGAGCTAAGAGCAGCCATTGATCAAAACTCCGGTCTATAACTCTAACTAATACCAGAAATGAAACTTGCACAATGTGATATTTCAAAATCCTGTGTTCTTCCTCAATACATCATTTCATCTTCAAAAAAAAAATATTCTTCCAAAAATATACTGAACTAAGAAATTGATGACTCAACAACTTACATTTTTTTTTTCTGTCTATCTTAGGAAATATACAGAAGACTTTGTAAAAAATTTTTTTAAATTAAAATCAATAACTGCGCTTCACACTCTGAACCCCAAGATCTATAGAAACATACAGAGAAAACAGGTAACTTTTAAACAACAAAAGCAGTATATGTAATCTATAAGCCTGGCTGAAGCTCTTTGTTTTTCTTGCATTAAAGACAGACAGACACTGTATCAGCTAAAGTCTTCATATCAATTCAAGGTAATTTTTGTTTTCATAAGCAGAAACTCAAATATGAAATGACAACTGTATGAACTTTTAATTTTGCAAACCATGTTTCCTGGCATTTACTGACATGAAAAATTTAAATGTTTTTTTTTTTTTTATTTTTTCACAGCAACATTTAACTGGCATTCATTGTTTACACAGGAGAGAAGACAGACTTGTACACATACATCGCCAAACATCAAGATCACAACCATAATCGTTAACCCACCAGTGAGCTACACTGAAAATTAAAACTAAATATTTACATCCACTAGATTCCTAGCTTTACAGCATCTTTCTTCCCAGCAGCAATATTGTCTTCACATTTAAATCTTCCGTCGATAATTATTTTGCAACTTACAACGGCAGTTAGTCCAAAATGCCAAACCTTATTTCCATCTGCACACTATATTTTTTATAATGCAAAATACAAGACATTAAAATGCATTTGTTTATTCCTCTGTATACCACCTGGAGTGCATTTCTGTATTATTCAGCACAGGTTAAGCCATAGTGTGGCATTCAGTATCTTCCTCATTAACATAACCCCCCTTTGCTTTAAAACAAAAAATTCACATCCCTACAACTCTATGCATTTTCCATTATGAGTGTGTTGAATAAATATACAGCCAGTTCTTCTAAGCTAGCATACCCAGGTTGTATCAGGTACATTGTCAAAATTCAGGTGCCTGGATTTGCTCTCCGATTTTAAGCAAAAAAAATAATTATGTTTGATTATCTTGTCACATATGGAACAAAGGAATATTAACCCTTTCAATAAAAAAAGATCTGAAATTTAATCTAGAGGTTGATTCACAGTAATCTTTCCAGCACTGGGATGCAATCAGAGTAATATTTCCCAAGAGACGAGGGAGAGCCGTTTCATTTATTATTAAGACTGCCACGTTTAGTTGTATAATCACTGCATTAGTCAATAATGACTTTAAAGCAATTTTCTACTAATCAATCTTGCTGTATAGTAAGAAAATAACATGACACCTTTGGCCCTGCTTCCAGAGTCTAGTGATTATCAGTCATTGCTGCCTGCCAGTAATGTTTGTAAGGCCAACTTAAAATCCATTACTGTTTGCATTTACCCAGAGGTCACGCACACCTATGTAGAAATATAATTGTTTGTGTGCCACCAGAACCAGTAGAGCAAAACGCAAACTGGCTCAAGTGTTCACTAGATGATGTCATCAACAGGCCTTTACCCCCAAACAGGAACTCTGCTGCGAAGACCAGCTTCACACAATTCTTATAATAAGACATTAAACATGGAGATACAAGTGCCACATAAAGCTAGTCGTTTGGATGTCTATCCCAGTCATTAAAGATGGATAACTTTCCACCCAGTGTTAAATTAATCATGAGGAGCATAAATCATAAAGAAAGGAAAAAAAGTTAATTTACTTTTGGTTTAGTTTTAATTTTCAGTCAACTCTGATTTTCAAGTGGCAGTGACAACAGAAAACTATAATACAAATCATGAAACTTTAAACAAATTTCCCACCCATATTCTGAAATATGCTCAAACAAAATTAAATTAGCCTCTCTCTTCAACTGACACGTATTATTTAATTTACATTTTATTTTTCTCCCACCTAAACCTCAAATAAGTAAATTTTCTTTAAATCAAAAACTCAAGGCTATGAAAAATTATTTTAAAAATCTCATAAGGTTGTGTAACCTCAGCATGTAAGTGAATCTAATCATATTAGTGTCAAGCATGAAACAATTAAAACTCAGATCCCAACATTCGATAAACACAAAGAGCAGAAAATCAAATACATGGAAAGAAAACAAAATCATTACATCCATTGTATTTCAAATAGTTTATTTAGATAATAACATTATTCAGAAAGAGATGTAACTCTAATTATCCTATATGTTTATCATTTAAGCATTGGCAAAGAATTTCACAATGCAAAACAATTTAACAAATTCAACTGCAAACTTACCTTTATAGACAAATATCTTTAGCGTTCTCACGGCCAAACAATGGTAAAATGAAACTTATATTCCATAAGTTTTTCAGTGGAACTAAAAAAAAAATAAAATAAAATAAAATAAAATATAATAATAATAATAATATAATAATAATAATAATAATAATAATAATAATAATAATAATAAATACAATTTCAAGATTTCACAAATAATAACTTTTGACATGCCTCAGTACAAAGTCACTGTCATTCTACAAAAAGACACCAACAGAGATGTTGGAAGTAGGTGCCAACAAAATGGCTGTGCTGTCATATAAGGGCTGCACATTTCTCACTGCAAGTAATTGCCTTTAATTCTGAGTCTCCAGATTTTTGTGTCAAAATTGGCACGTCTGTCCCACCCTCGAGCTGCCAGACACGACATGTTGGTAAAGTGTTTCTCGATAGCTTATCCTCTCGAGTCCATTCCTGCCGTGCCAGAGTTCTGAGGCTTGCTGCAATTATGACATGACTTTTTACTTTATGATTCTTAACTAACATCTTTCAAAATTCATACCAGATTGCTATCTGCTGTTTTCCAACACGATCATCAATTCAAAACATCTGTTTTCTGCAGCGCTTTGCCCCCTCTTCTCTTTTTTTTTTTATATTCCACTCACATCTTCTTTTTTCCCTTCTACGAAGACTTATCATTTTTCCCTTGTAACGCCGCAGTACTAGTTTCTCTCTCGTTATTTGTGTACTTCACAACATTATGCTACTTTCTGTGTAAAAAAACTGCAACTATTTCATATTATTTCATTATTCTATCATGAGCAATGTAATACAAGCAGTTATTAATTACAATACGTATCAGAACAAAACAAAAAAAAAACAATGAAAAGTGCAGCAAAGCAAAAGAAGAGCCTTACGTTGATAAACAATAATGCATGCAGAAATTTGTGATGTATCATTAACTATATATTTTTTTTTAAAAAAATGTAGTAATACATCAATAAATGTAAATTAAAAAAAAAAAAATTTGTATTAATAGGGATGTCCAGATGAAACCTGGCTAGAAAGGAATTGACATAATGGTGTCCAGCCAAGTTTCATTTGGATGTTCATCCCTAGTATTATGTAGTTCATTACCAAGTGAATGAATAGCACCAAGCACAAAATAATGAAATTTAGTTTTAAACATGTAGAGTTGTTCGATGAAATGAGAAAAACATTTGCGTAAAAGATAGAAACATTGCAAGACTAGATCAATAAAAAAAAAAAAAAAATACTACAGCAAAAGAAAGATAGTACCACTTTTTTTCTTTCTATCTTTAAATAATGGTAATACTATTTCAAAAAATATAATCAAATATCATTGTAATAAATAATAATATTGCAAAAAAAGTAAAATGTTTACATTAGGAGATCACCTGTAAATATTCAACTGTATACTCCTAACAGCGCTCAGAAAGCTTTAATTAGGAAAGAACTTGCATTTTCTTAAGCTCCAAGAATTAGGGGAAACCCTCAGATGAAATCAACAAACAGTATCAACAGTCCAAACTACCCCTATTTTATTTAAAATGGCTGCCATAACAGTTTTGACCATCTCAAGTGTAAGTTCAGTACAACTGTCAAGATCAATCCTATAGCCAATACATCACTTGATAACAACTTAGAAAGCAATTACTATTTGTTAGCCTTTGCTAATTGCACTTCAGGGAAGTCAAATACCAAAAAGTAATTTCAAAATTTACTTATCAAAATTATTTAGTTCAGCTTATTATCTTTTGTATGAGAAAAAATCAATCTTTCTACATGAGATTAGCCGAGTGCGTGTGTAGTTTCTAAATATCTGACTACTATTTATGATGGAAACTGTCAGGAAAGCATTTCCAAATAAATGGTAAAGACTATCAGTCTATCTGAAAGGCATCAACTGGACATCAGCGTCAAGTGGAACTGTCAAGAGATTTTCGCTAGCTCTTGTAACAACCTGCCATTCAAATAATTGAAAAAAATTCTACACCACTACTTCCTTCCATTTATTCTCAATACACTTTTTTCTTTCCTCATTAATTGCTTTGCCTCCATATTTTTTGTGGTTAAAAAACCCCCGACGAGAAAGTCCAGTGTTGCAGATTCTGACTTCTCCATCGTTGCCTTCAGACGTGGGAGAAAAACCAGAGTGGCAAGCGAAAAGTCGCTGAAGAGCAAGGATAAACCATGCTAGAAGGTACACAAAACTGAGCTTGCTCCCAGCCATAAAAGTTCGATATTCTACAACTCCATATTGGCATAATATGATTCTGCATTGCACATACAGTGGCAGCCAAAATTACTGCATTACCTTTTAAACCAAATTGTGTTCACTACATGTGATTTTTAAAAGTTTTTTTTTTTTCAATATTAATAAGACCTCTGTGTTAAAAACCTTTATATAGCATTTCTCGTGGAGATCCAACTATAGAAGGGTAAACTTCAATAAAAGCATATTTCATAATATATTATTTTAAAAAAAAATGGTTATACGGTATTATTCATGGTATAAATACACTTAAACAAAATCTAAAATGATAAAGAATTTTGTATGATGCCATCCTTTTGACCACCACCATTTATATGTTGCGTACATTGTAACTAAGACTTTTTTGTGGTAATGAATAGAAATTCAGTTGTTTTTTTTTACAGTAGATTTCTGTTTACGCCATGTTTGTGTATGTATATAAAACACAATATAAGCACATGGCAGCCAAATGTGGAAAATACCTAGGTTATAAAAATTTAATCTCTGCAATAAAAATATAAACACACACACACACATTTACAAACATTACACAAATTACAGTACAAAAGAAATATATTTTGAAACAGAATGTCATACTAATTTTACAAATCATCAGTTTTCCACCATCAAGAATTAATTAAATAATAAGGTGCTGATATATTTTTATTTCAGTTTTACTTTTAAGAATCATCTTACCTTTTGTTGAACTTAAAATAACACCAGTACTAACTAGGCGATGCCCTTGTCCAGCAGAGTTCTTATTAAATTCCATGAAGAGCTTGAAAAATTCACGTACACACACATTTTCACGTTTATTTTTCCATACTTTAGAAGATGTGCACATTCTGAAGTCATGTTTCACAATTAAAAAAAAAAAAAATAGAATTTTGACTCTAAGGGACAGATAACCTTAACTATGAAAACATTTCCATACAGTTGCAAGTGAAACTTGGTCAAGACATTTTCAGGTGCACAACTGTAATCTCTCCTTTAGAAACCAACTATCAACCATGTTTCAGTAATTTAGTGACAAAACTAATAGAACAGAAGCAAAATAAACTTAAAAAACTCATCAATAATCAACTAAAGTATGCTGATAAGCTTAACACAGAAACTAATTATCTGTACTCTTTCTTTTAACAAAACGCACAGGTTAAGTGAAGATACCAGATGTTATAGTGTGTTTGTGTATTTAGACTGGAACATAATTTTTCTTGCATGGAGTGCATGTAATCCAATGGATTATTTCCAGGATTTGAAAACTGCCGTAGCAGTATCTACGAACTACCAACTGTCAAAGCAAAGAGAAGCTCAAATGATGGAGAATCTGTTTGACTGTTGGAGTTTTATGTAAGAAAAATGCCCATCATCTTATTTCCCAAAATAAAAATATCTATCTTCCCTTTCATCCTAACTTATTTATTTTTTTTTACCAAATAGTTTATATTTGAATGAAACATTTTTAAATGTATACAACCTGCAACCATAGTGGAGAAGTTATCATTAAAATCTCTCAAATACCATAATACAGTATAATCAATTTATTAGTGCTACACAAATATCGGCATTAAACTGCTACAAAACACACACACACACATACATACAAGTAAACAACAATTTGTTTTCTCACTGTTACCCTAAAACCTTCAACTTCTTTGCCTTTAACCCTAATGGTTTTCCTGTTGAGTGCACAACCCTGGCCACCAGCCTGTGGATAACACGAGCATTTTTCATTCTGTATTTTTGTTCGTATTGGCGTCAGCCATATTCACCAACTCTCCAGCCAAATGTCTGGTACATGGTAAAACAGCCCAGTAACACCCTGCTGGGTGATAGGCAACACAAAAATATAAAACAATCGGGGTGAGACAAATCAGTAATTTTTTTTTTGTTTGTTTTAATCCAAAAAAAAAAAAAAAAAGGTTTCACTACTTAGGCAACATGAAAGTAAATCCTACAAAATGATGTTTAGAAATTTGATATACTTCATTTATAGGACCATCAAATCACTATGTTGAGCTACTGCTATGTTAAGGCTAAAGAATATTAAACTAATTTACACTTTCCAATTTATTCCTTTTATTTATTTACTTATGTTGAAGTTAATTAAATAAAAGTAAAATAAAAAAAATTCCTGGAGCTTGTAATAAAACTCAAATCTGCATTAAAAGATACAGAATATTATCTGCTATTGTTAACAATATTAACCTGACTAAATGTGGATGGGTGCTAGTTTTAAACACTCCTGCATCACTCTGACAATGAATTCTAAAATGGTTCTCTGAAAACTTCAAAGAATTTATCTCAGATTTTTTTTGTGCCAGGCCATTAGATTCACAGCAATGACCAGAGAGACAGAAAGAGGAGAGAAAGGGAGAGAGAAGAGAAAGGAATTTCTTCAAACCATATATAAAGTAAAGAAACTAAAAGCAGCAAATAGATATAATCTGAACCTTTCCAGACAAAATCGTATCGCAAGATGTAGAAACTGAAGTTGTTTTCCTGCCTCAGTTTCAACCAGTTTCCCTTCTTATTGCCATTGCTATGCATACTGATTACTCTGACTGCATTTGGATTATGAAAATTCCCCATTGACTCTCCTGAATAAACTCAACAACAGAGGATCCTATAGAACATTTTGTTTAAGTGATGGCAAGAAACCAGAATAATTAGAGAACATATTTATTTATATAAAAATACTGAACATCATCAAAGATTGACAGATATTAGAAGGCAAGTGAATCTGGGGATGTGTAAGTGCTATTCTAGCTCAAGTTTTATAAACATGTAAAGATTGTCATTCAATTCCTTTTCAAGTTTTCCATCATTTTTGTGAATGTTTTACACGGAAACATACAGACAAATGTAAGATAAGAACATTCTGCAACCCCAAAATCTCTGAAATCTATAAATTCACAAGAAAAACTTGGCTGCTATAAGAAACCATTGACAGTTACTAAAGCAACAGGAAAATGATGGCTAACACAAGAACAACAAAATGGCAGCTACAGTATAACAAAAAAGAATGACATCTACAAAAGCAACAGAACAAATTAGGGCATCTCACCTGTACAAATTTATTCTAGGTGCTGATTTATGAAATTCCATGTTCAATTAATTTTTTTATTGATTTTATTATTTTTAAATTTCAGAATTCTTCAGATTCATGGATAAGAAAAAACCCTTTTGGAATAATATCGTTCTTTCTGTATTACCTTATGGTAGAAAGCCACACAACAAAATTTTTTAAAAAAAACAAAAGAAAATTCTTTGAAATAACCACCAAATTTACAACTTTTAAATAAAAATTAAGACAGAAATAGCTGTCATCTAAATAAATCACAAAAAGTGCTAAAAATAACATCATTCCTGCCATAGCTAAATTCAGTAATGGCTACCTCTCTAGACAATACCCTTTAGATTTATTATTATGAACAAAAAAATTACAGAGTAGGTAATTCATTAAAATTATTGCTAAGTACAGCTTATTAGTAGAAATAACATGCAAATCGTTTGTACACAAGAATTCCTTTGAAAAGATAAATGATTTTGCTAATATCCAGTTACCTGAACATGAAATGAATGTCAGTCACGAGATCAATTAGAAGGGAGTTTGCTTTGGCGTTTGTTTTATTGGTGTTAGTATTGGGAATAATTAGGAAAGAGTCATTTGTCTTTAAAACAAAACAAAAAAATTCTTTAGTCTGTTATTATTGCTACTGGGCAGTTGAGGTTGAGGTTTAGATTGAGCCCCCCCACCCAATTCAAGTCCCAGAAGAGTTCTGTAGAGATTTTTACTGGTCCTCTCCCACTTAATAACCAAGCACACAATCCCTACTCTTGTAACCAAAATAGATTCACCACACCTGTAACTGGGGAATGACTAGACTAAACTATCATTATTTATAAAGTGTTAAGAAAGAAAATCCACAATCAGTTTCAATTTATGTTAGTCCATCCATTAGAAAGACGATCTATGTTTAAAAAGTTAAAAACTCAATCTGTTCATACAAAAAAAAACAAAACCGTTATTTATACTGAGAAGAGTTTCCCAGACCTACAAAATCATATTTCTTCTTGACATATTTCCATTTTAAGTCTTCCTCTTTATTGTGAATATGTTTATTGTGCTGTCTCCATGACACTACTCTGAATAACAGACCTCGGTTTTCTGAGAAATATTTACAAAGGAAAATGAATTAAATAAAGTAAGTAAGTTGCAGACATGTTGTGTTAGCTATCATTATATACCTCATCCGGGATTTTCCAGACCCAACTTTTTAAAGAGAGCACAGATGTTGATGCATATTTAACATATATTACTAATCACAAAGTATTAAATTCATATAAGAAATAATGAAATACCCTTCCATCAAGGCTTGTGACTGCCATCTTCTGTTTTCAAGCACTTTTCAGGTGACAGTAATCTCAGAAGCAATAGTAACTGCACAGGGGGATACCATACAGTAGATTGCACAACTATGATGCTAGCAATGTAACTTTGTGTCTTCTTGAGTGAAGAACTCCACTACCACCCACACATTTTCTTAACAATATCGTGTTTACATTTAATAATTTTTACTAGAAATTAATGATACAGGTTACAATATATATATGTGCACATAATAGTTATGAAGCAAATTAAATTATTTACTAGGGTTTGTTTTTTTTTTTTTTAATGAAACCCATCTGAAATAACATCACCATGATGTTAGCTCCTCTCTAGTATTAAAAAGACTGAAGAGTTCTTTATCTCTCAATAAAAACCTAACACATTTGTTTTGAACTTTCTAATGAATAAATATTTTGGAATACTTTGATTCTTTTTTTTTTTTTCAACCATCACAATAAGTTATCAGCTAGAATATTTAAAAATCTACTTCTCAAACCAAAATTTGTAATTATAGTGCTTCTCAATCCAGGTTCCTCCCTCTCTCTCTCTCTCTCCCTCTCTCTCTCTCTATTCTTTCTCTAAACTTTACCAGTAAATGCTAAATTAGCATTGAACCAACATACAAGTTCAGCGACAATACAAATTCCAGTAAATCTAATACATTAACTCATTCAGCCTTGCTCAACACCCCCAGCATGATAAATAAAGTCTCCCTCGCACCAAGTCCTGATTATATGTATGGTGCTTCTAACCCCTGGTGATGGTAGACCCTAACTATGTAGTCTGACTACCTCTGTCAATGATTATATGGCACATTGTAAATATTTGAATAAAATATTCTCACTTCCATTTCCTGTAATTACTTATATGTATAAACCAAATGGTGAAGCAAATCTAAAATTCAGACAAAACGATAGGAAGCCATTATATCTTTAAAAGTTATCCAGAGTAAAGAAATAATAATCATCAGCATTGTTTTGTTTGTTTTTTTTTTAATTAACTATTAACTACTGAGATTTAATTATTCCATTTGATAACAACTTTGTAATCATTTTCTTACTTTACCCTTTTTTGTTTTCCTTTAGTATACTATTAAGTAAATTTGACTAGATAATGTCCCCTTACATCTTTGTTTCAATAAAAAAACCAACTGGGTGAGTACATAAAATGGAATCTCAGAGTTATCTTCCCATGAATCTCTGGAATCTGCAGAGGCAAAATCTGAGAGCAAGCAGAACATTTCTTTGCCTATTTATTCTTAAATCACCTGCTATCCTGGAGTTAAAAAGAAAAGAAAAGCAAACGAAAACCAGAAAAGAAGAAAAAAAACAACTGATTGGATTCCTTAATGATATCTTTGGGTCATCCTTCGCTACTCAGGCCATAGAAATTCCTTCACGCGGAGTTAGAAAATAACAACAACAATAAGAAGCAATCTCAGATCAGCTGTATCAATATGTCATGCATGTTTGCCCAACAATAGCAAGTTCTATTTCCGTACATCTGGCTAAAAATGAATGTCCTTTAGAAATATGTAAATCTATTAAACCACCACAATTAATGACAATGAAAGCCATTCTAGGGGAATCCTGTAGCAGTTGCTGGGACCACCCATAGCCATCAATGAATCTCATTCACATGCATCTTTACATCATCAGGTGCACACTAGAAGGCTTAATATAGCTCCCTCTTTAGACAATCTTGGTAAGACTCATCACACCTTTACTTATCGCTAAATAAACATTTTTTAAAAGAAAGAAAGAAACAGAATACAATAAATTAACATAAAATTTAAACTTTATCAAATCAATTAGTTTTATATGCTGCAGTACATGGTGACTGAAAATTTAATATGATATATTTTGTTTTCACATATGAATTACACATTCTGATGGTTGCACTCACCAGAGAGTTGGATTCCTTGGAAGTTCATTCTTAATTTACTCTAGCAAAGATACACACACACACAAAATGATACTAATTATTTCCTGTTTCCAAACACACGTGTGCAGGGTTCATTGTGCAGATCCATTTCTGCAATTCACCTAGCAAATAAAATTCGATTTAAATCACAAAATATCTGGATGGGGGTGGGTGGGTGTGAGAGAGAGAGAGAGAGAGTGATGGACAGACAGACAATGGAAGAAAACCAATAAACTAATCGATCAGAAAAAGAAAGAAATCTCATTCCCTTAGAAAGCAAAAAGAGTGTGAAAGTCAACTATTAGTAGGGATGTCCGGATGAAATGTGTCCGGATATGATTATGATTCCGTTTTCAGCTTAATTTCATCTGAACATCCCTTATATATTATATTTCCATAAATTGCTATGAGTTGAAAATAGTTTCTTGTCACTTCCATACATCTCTAGAAGAATTCATTTAATTAAAATAATAATAAAGTAAATAGATTTGTGCATATTGGGATAAATGAGGCATAAAGGTACAGAAGGAATGTTAGTCCTATATAATTTTGTTCCCAATTCTTACAATTATTAACTTTTCTGTGAATAAAATGTTCCAAGTCTTATTAAATATCTTTAAATACTACATTTCAGTGGGCTCCAGTTTTCTTAATGAAGTTATTAACCAGACTTCTGAGGAGGGGGGAGGGCCAAACCAAAATTTTAATAGCTAATGCTCCACATTTCGTAGTTAAAGGGTTAATACATGTACAATAAATTTTAGATAGCAAGCGAGTTTGTCAAGAGCAGTAAACAAGTTCAATTGAATATTAATGAGGATTAAAGTTTAGAAATGTGATAATCTTATCACAGATGCACAACTTTGGAATTCATTTACTTATTCTATAAATGAAAAAAATGAAAAAAAAAATATTATAAATATTTTATTTTTTTTTCCCCACTTCCTGCTACAGGACCAAGGAGAAAATGGTGGCCATAAATTAACAAAAAGACGGCTAATAAAAAGTATCTCCAAGGATTACTACAGCAAAAGCAAAAGATTGTGGCTTTAAATTTAAAAAAAAAAAAAATGGCAGCTTTCCAGAACAATAAAATGTGTGCCTACTGTAGAAGTAACAGGAACTGTTGGTGCAGAATGTTTTAAACAAGCACAGGCTGCCACAATTGTAACAAGACGTGCTGATGAGTGCAGTGAGAGAGACTTTGGCTGTTGGGAGCGAGAGATTTAAATCTGCTAAAACAATAACAATGAATAGCTGCTATAAATCTAGCGAAATACTGATTGCCATAAAAATGTCTTTGAGAAAAAGGAAAAAAAAAAAACTAAAACATTTCTGCTTTTGGTTGGGGGGGTGGTGGGGGGAGGGGGATATTCAGATTCCGTAGGCACAACATCAAATTTTAAAAAAAAAAAGGAAAAAAAAACCATTTCGGTGCAAGCTTTTCAAAAATCCTGCATTTGGAACTGTAAGCAGTCCATTCATAGGTTAATTAACACTCCATCAAAGTGACATTACTGTGGGGCACTGATTCTGTGCATCACACTAATCTTCTCTCCTGCCTCCTCCTCTTTTTTTTTTCTTTTTTTTTTGGATAATCACATTATTGTATTTCCAAAATGCTTTGAGAACTTTAATTTACATTTCCATCCGTCCTCTTTTACATTTCAATGGCGCATGGGGGGGGGAGGCAATGCTATTGCTGCTTTAATTGTTTATTTGCAAAAAAGGTGAGGTAGATAGAAAATTCTGCTGCTGACGGCTCAGCTGCATTTATTTATTTCTTGCTGCTGATGGACAAACTAAAAAAAAAAAACTAGTAGTAACAAAAAGATTCTCTTTGCAAATCATGTTTAAAGAAACAAGTTATACTATCAAAATAATGAGAAATACTTAAACCAGTCCACTCACTCTCTGTAAGATGGTCATACCTGTTTACCTTTTGCTTCTTTTCTCAAAACTCACTTTTCCTAAATAACTTCCAATTTAACAAAACATGCATCATCATCCACACGAATTATAACAACCGTTGTTCGCACATACTATACAAAGATACAGCATCTGAAGACAGCCTGTGCACGATGTCAAAATACTTGTCACTAAGAAGTTGTTCCTTCCTTTGTCTTGGTTTTTTCCATTCTATATAGACCTTTAGTCTGTTTCAGTGGAACATTTTTCATTCAGCAACGTCCTTAAAACATAGATATGCAGCATCATTCTACTGCTTTATATTAAGTTTTTAAACGATGCCAGTTTTTTCCTTAAAGTATCAAGTTTACCTACTCCCTTTTTTCTTCTTCTTTAAAAATTCTTGACTCCGCTCACTGTCAGCTTTATTAGTCATTGAGGCATAAATAAATCATTACATCTGGTCGTTACTCAAACAATCTTGATTAATTATTAACCACCACAAGTGGAGGATAGGCTATTATTTTTCACAAATCTGAGTCATATTCTCCCACACTGTCATTAGATGCATCACAATGCTTTATGGCCCATAAGTTTTAATGGCTCGTTCTTCACAACAGCATCTCTGCCAATTTTAATCTTTTTAAGTGATTTTGTAAAGTTGAAAACACTATTAAAATGTTTAAATACAGGCTTGTTTGGATTGACAGAAAGAAAAAAAAAATTAAAATTTCTACCGCAAGCAGAAATGTCTCAATTTTCTAAAAGGATGATTCCAAGAAAGCATAACTGACTGCTACAACTGTGGCTCACCAACAATTTGGCGTGTGTGTGTTTTTGTTTTTTTGCTAATACTTTGTTTTCAGGCCTCCAAATATTCACCTGGTTAATTCCATCCTCCTCTTCAGAAATCCATGTCCCGACTTTCAAACTACAGCTATCAGCCTTAATGACTAATCAAGTTACCCAGGTAAGAGTTCTTAAGCAGCAGTCAACAATCAGGTCAATCAACAATTAGTTACCTGTGGAAATTCCACTACACACACAAGAAAACCACACAATAACTCTCCATTTTTTTTTTTTATATTTTTTTTTTTTAGATGTTGGAAGAAACAGCATCATTTAAGAACTTTAGTATGATACAGTAAATGTATAAGAAGCAAGCTGGGAAGGTTTGCCAAACCAAGCCAATCCCCCAACTGGCAGTTGGACTTGAGCCCAGCAGTCTAACAGGATAAGTTGTCCGTTATTAGATTGCTTTGTGATACCATTATAAATATCACATCTATTAAAAGACCATCCAATGGAATTACCAAATATTTATAAGGAATAAATTAATTAAATACTCATATTCTACAAAGACTGCCATGCAAACTTGTGTTTATGAGTTCTACTAAGAAAGAATAGTCAAACATGCAAATGTCATTCTGCACATCTTCTCAAATGAATGAATACCAAAAAAACTTTTCACAAATATGATGCCCACAAAACTTTTTGATCTCCTTAGCAAGAGAGCCATGATTTCATCCATACATGTTTGAAAGATAATGAATTTTTATTGAAAAATCCCCTTAAACTAAGGAGAATTTATTTAGTTACTAAACAGAACGAAGTTCTAAATTTCTCCAACAGACTAAAATGTTATTTTAAAGTTTTTTTTTTTTTTTTTTAGACGAGTGAATAATTAAAAACATCGATCTGGATTTATTTGCTGAATATTCTATTTCATTTGAAGAAAGTTAGAATTACAATACTAGATCAAGATAAACACTCACACATCTGCTTGGTTTTTTTTCCTCTTTTTGTCATTCTTCACTGGTTAAATAGTGGCCATGAGAAAGATGCACAACTGTGTTTTAAAAAAGGAAACAACTGTTTTAAAGAGGTAGAGTTTGTGATTCACTTCCAAGGTTTCCATGGGGTTTCCATAATGTCACTAAATCTACATAGTTGAACCTCTGTGAATATTTTCCTATGTTAAGCATTCTTTACGAACATTCACTGATTATTTGTGATAGAAATGGGCTATACAGTATGATATATCAAGGCAACACATTTAAAATTACCTAAAGAGAAAAGAAAAAAAAGATAATGGAAGAAAATTACATGGTTAAACAAAATTCTAAATACCAACAAAAAGAAAAAAAAAAAGGCAGGTTTCTTTTACTTCAATTGTATTGGTAAGCCATTCTGATTCCAATGGCAGTAAATGAAATGGAGAATTCTGACAAATTTGGATTTCCCCACAATTCACACTGCTTGATTACTGACATCTCAAGCCAAACATTACAGCTAACAATCCTGGTCAGAAGTGCCAAAGGCAAGCTGCTCAAGCCCTTAAGGTGTTTGTGTTAGCTATTATGAAAACCCACCCAGCCTTCCTCCGTGCTAGCCCTTCCTCGTATCACCACAAGGCATGTCTGCAGCAAGTTTGGGCTCTTATTCCTTTAAATGCCTAAAAGCTCCCATTGAATTCTACTTTCTCCACTTTTATGTCCACTGCTGCAGCTTTAGTCTTCCCCTTTGGCCTTCCAATATTTCCTAATAGGTCTCTCTGTGTTTGGTTCCCACCATGAAGACCAGTTGCAGTCTTTTACCCTCAAGGTATATACCCAAGTCTTTTGCTATTTTCTACATTATTTACCAGAAAATTCAATACCTTGTCTGAATCCATTGCTGCACTAGTTCTTTATTCCATTTCCTCTCCTCGCCATCACTAGGTAGTGATATTCAGCAAAGTTTTTGCTAGAATTCAGTTTGTTTTGTTTTTTAATCTTATCCTCATCCAATCCTAGCTGTAATGATGAATGTTATCTGTTACTATGAATAATAAAACACCATTATCTTTAGTAATTATGTTTTAATATCTAATTAATTAAGAGAATAATGTTTTGGTTAGATCTCATCTAGAGTGACAGATCCAGGATTCATGTGATTATCTTGTTAAATAACAATTAACAGTTTGGAAGGAATGCAAAGGCATTTAACTGAAATAGTTTGGGAAATAATAGATATCGGTGGGTTTGGGGAGCCAGCTCAACTTAGGTGGGAACAGAATCTTGTGTTGTGTTGTGAAAAAGATTTTAATCATTATGAAAGTTCTAGCTAAACTTCCTAGTATCAAGCATTAGACAAGTGTCTACAAAAACATTTAAAGTGGTTTTAAGGTAAGAAAGCAGTAGACAAACCTGGATTTTGATCACAATTTTAATATTAAACATTAGGTGGGTATCTAACAAAGAATTTCAGTTTTTAAGATATGGAACAGGTAGATAAGTCTCAGGTAAATTTTTCTTTTTTCTTTTCAGGTCTTTGAGAGAGGTTATAGTTTATAAATTCATAATAGGTTAGACGACTTATTTATTAAGAGCGGTAAATATATGAGCATCTGTCTAGTGCTGTTCTGTATAATATAAACAGTACTTGCACAAAAAGGAAAAAAAAAAACCTATTAGATAAAACAACACCTGTCAAAACCTTTAAGTAAGTTGAGAGATATCCCACCTTTCTGTAGCTATAGCAGTTATATCTTTTATCCCTTTTGTTTGTTTTTTTAAAAAGTAAGCCAATAGCATACTTTTACTAAAACAATGGGTGGAAATCCATTATTCATAGTGTACAAAAGTTCAAAATAAAACAAACTCTGAATAAATTTACAAACAAGCAAAAACATGAGGGGAAAAATAATTTTACTGATCCATGATATCTTGCCAAAATTAGACTCTGAACCTTTGCCATTGTAGCGCCATTACTTTGCGAGGGCATCATCAACACTGTATCCCATCTGGCTGATTCCCATCCTATTTGCTGATATTTAATCTATTTGCTTCCTCAACTTAATGTGCCAGTGAACAAGTGCAATATGGTCAATGTGTTCATCCAACATCCTTCAGAACCAAAAGTAGAACTCTTTTACTACCTGAAGTTTGCTAAAGGGAGATAACATACCAATACAACCCTATTTAAAAATGTATAAAAATCACTTAATTTCAAAAAATCCTGTCCAACATAAAATGTATAATGTAAGAAAACACAAGTTAACCTTCAGTCAGTTTCACTTTTAAAAAATGGTTGATTTTTGTATAGACCAACTACATGTTAGTAAAAATCCTAACCAATTCCATAGCATACTAATAACTTAACGAGACAAATCAGTTGTGAACACAATCCAACATTCTATTCAAAATGGCATTTGCTAAGACTCCTTTCGTCAGAAAACATTCTGGAAGAGATGTGTTCTGATTAACATGATTCTTATGACCTGGAATGCAAGCCTTCAAGAAATGAGAGCTAATATACAAATAATGGGAAAGCTTCATGAGAATACACACACGCTCTCTCTCTCTGGGAGGGAAAAGGAATAGGAAATGTCGATTTTATCAGTAGTCTTTGCTACATATTTCCTGCACTATCTGGATGCTGCTTTACGGAATTTTCTGTGATACCACCAATTTTAAAATACCAAATACCGCATTGGTTCTAAATGTTGTCCATGCCCAACAAACACCGATCTCCCAGTTAAACCCCAAAGCTTATAAAAAAAACTCATTTGTTTCCATTCATAAATATCCTCAATGAACACCAACCACCATCTGTAGGAATATTATGGCACATGAATAATGTCTATCAAAAAATACATTTTGCAATCAGCCAGAGTTGTAGACTACTTCATTTTATCATTAAGTACATGTGGCAGCAATAAACAGATTAAACAAACAAACAAGTATATACGGATAAGTAACGTACCTCCATGCCTACATATTTACATTGTATCCACATATGTTATATCCAATTAATACTTTGCTTGGATGATCTTGTTTGGGCATACGATTATCAGATCAATGAAGCTCAGAATTTAAGAAACATGCAGGTGACTGTGTCAAACAGATCATTACTTTACCAAATTAGCTCTTTCTACTATCCCACCAATTCTTTCACCAGGTGTCCACTCATTCATTTGAAATTATCATAGCAAGTATCATGCATCATATCTGCAGAAGAGTTAAGAATCAACAGTTAGACTGCAGTCTCTCATTCGATTGCACAGCTCGCCAACTATGCAGATATGCAATTTAGTGAGGTGTCGAAACAGAAGACAACATGGTGTTGGGTGGAACCCATTCTAATTCAGACAATAACAAAATGTTGTTTCAAAGTGCCAAGAGAAAAGTTTTGCTATCACTGTAGACTAATGAAATTAGATCCAATGATAAAACTAAACCAAGTGCAGTTGTGACCATTCAAATTTTATTTTACCACCCCCCCCCCTCCTCTCTCGGACTGAATCTTTCCAGGCAGCTCACTTCTCAGGTGCTATTTGCTATTTGTTTTTCTTCAAGTGCCACTGACAGAACTAAACTAAACTAGGTACTTGTTTGTATAGTTGTGATTTGGTAAAACCATCTTCAATTAAGAATTACATGCATGAGGTATTTACTGATAAAAGGGCATTGTTCACAATTTTTAAACACAACTGTGCATAAGTCAGTGACTACCTATATATTACTGCAATCAATTTTTGTTAAGTCATCAGCACATTAGGATTCATGTGTTGTGGGTCTAAAGTATAGTTTACAGATTAATATAATATAATCAATTTTCATTGTTCTCAATTGACTATTTATCAATCACTGCTAAGACCTCCCTTATCAATAATCATAAAAATTACACATTCAGATTCACTACGGAACCATCATTTGTGTAGGAGAAAACACAAAAGGTTCTAGAATTAAATGAAAGGTTTGAGAGCCATTTAAATGATGGAACTGCATTTCATTAGAACATCCCAATAACTAGGAGAAAATCATCCCCAAGCTGTCATTATGGCTTGATTTTCTAAACAAATCTCATCCCCGTCCAGTAGTCTGAATGCAAGATAGATCCAATTGTCTTAGTCGAAAATGAGTCCACTGTATTAAAAGAAAAATGAAAATATATCCTGGAAAATTCAAAAGGTGGTTGACTAAGAGCAACTTCTAAGCTTACAGCCTTTTGGTGGCAAAACAACAATACACTGATGAACCACATACATTCACCATTTAGATTACATAAATCAAGAAAAATTCACACTTTAATATACATACAGAACACTTCCATAATAATAATACAAATGCCATAGATTTGGCACATGTATATTTATTTCGTAATGTATGGACAATAACTGCTCATGGCAATCTTGTCCAGGTTTTCTTGCAGATATTTCTTCAATTGCTGCTTTGGGTTGGTCTTGTTAATTTTCCCTTAGTTACAAAATAAATGCTCCCATAGGTGCTGGACGAGTTTGTGTCTGGACTCTGGTGTCCAGAAAAGCAACATTCCACTTCTAACTGCAGTGATTCTGAATTGATGGTGCATTGTTCCATCTTCCTGCCAGACATGGTAATTATGGTTAATTATCCCTTTACTGATCAGATACAGACGAGAGTACTATGAAGAATAAATATATAACTGGGAAAATGTACGTTTCGTCGCTTGCACTATCTCTTTTATCCTTTATTCCATAACAAATTTCCATCTATAACCAAGAGTTAAATACTCCTCAGAAGCTCCATCCAATGTCTGCCCACAAAAATAAACTTAAAATTCCTTAGTTGTAGACATTTTAAAAGTTCATTATATTATTTTGGATGTTAGTTTTTAAATATTTTTTTCCAATTCTTTCTCAAGAGTATCAAATTCTTCACTGTTCAAAGATAGTAACAGCAGCAAACTAAGAAACTACACAATATCCAGAGCATATACTGGAGACAAACAACACGCTATTCTTTTAATCATCAATTCCACCACCCCCAAAAAAAAAAAAAGATATTTCAATGCAGTTTACACTAATTAGACCAGATTTGGCAAGTGTTCTAGACCAGAGTTCAAACTCTGATGCCAGCAGGTTCTATGTAATGGTGGGTGGTACACGTAATGTTCTGCCTGATCTCTTTAAATTTAAACATCAAGTATCTCTCTTCATCTATAAGCTGATGCCCAAGACAGGATGACTGATGTGGCACCTATATATCATTTTGTTTTGAGCTGCCATTTGGCCAACTCTTCTTTTCATAAAACATAAGCAGATTTTAACTTGACAATTAGCCAGCTACAGACCCTCACACGGAGATGATCTTTCTCAGGAACACATGGCATCCTAGCTACAGTTACAAACAGAAACTAATGGTAAAGTGTTAACTTCTACAATGCAAGCCTTTGTTGTTAAGTCAGTGGACATTCTGTGCCAGTAGAATTCGTTGAAGATAATGGTGATGGTTATTTTACAACAGGAAAGCACATTGACTGATGACAGTGTAAAAAGAATAAACCCTGAAAATAAAAGGTTACCAGTAAATAATTCCAAGAATTAGTGAAATAAACATCTAAGAGAAAAGAAAAACAATATGAAGAGTTATCTATCAATACTCTATAAAAGTATCTTAAACAAAAGCTTCAAATGCCAAGAAATCTGTTTAGATCATTTCCCCCTTTTATTTAATGATGGTGTACAAACTGATAGACAACTCTGTTATCTTTCTAAAGCTTCAAAGATTCTCAAACAAAAATAATACAGTGGACATGTCACACCTGTATAAACAGCATCTTGTGAATCCACAATACAGTATTTACACACGCACGCACACTCTTATTAAACCTTAACTTTTGAAACCATGAACAAACATGTAGATTGGAAAGTCCTTCACACAATTGAAACCTAGGATGACAATTGACTGATTATTTAACTACAGAATTGCAAGTTCTATTCTAGAAGTGTGGACCAGTAAAATAGCTTCGAACATCTTTGTTAGCTAGTTTCCATTAACCATTTTGAAATAATGCAAATACAATGGCTTCATTGTTTAGAAGTTCGATTTGTTTGCTTAAACTTAATGAAGATAATATTCAGTTATAATAACAGTAATACAACCTTATCATTGAGTAACAATCATATTAAATTATAGTACATTCCCTAAAACAATTAAGCAACATTCAAATGAAGATATCAAAATAAGAAATTATTTTAATTTTAGAAGACCTTCAGTCAAGCCAGTGCATCTGAAATGTTCCAAGTAGCATAAGAGAGAGCGAAGCGCTAGATTCTAAGCCCACCTACCAGGGGTCAACAAACTAGACCTTTCAACCATTTATGAGTATGAAATCTGGGCTCTACTGTTTCTCTCTGCCTTCAACACATTCCTCAAAATAAGATATAAAATTCCCGGATATCATTAATGTGGAAAAAGTAAATTGTATTTCCAGGTAATTTAATATATTTCTTGTTACTCATTCACTTGCTCTCTCACGTTCACAGAATTGATAAATTCCAAATATAAAAACATCGGAAAGAATTAGTTTTTAAGTATTTAGAATAAATAACGTGACAGATAATATTCTGTAATTAACTAAAATCTCGTACATTTTTTTTTTGGTCATCGCATACCCTATAAACTTTAATAAATATCAGACATACAAGCTACCAAGTAAAATTTGAATGTCTGAAGATAAATTTTGAGGTTTAAGCCAGCCAAAATTTATTGTTTATCCAATATAAATTAATTAATTAATTAATTAAAACTTTAGAGATGCTTCATGTTTTGGATTGCATTTCAAATATATCAGTAAATCAAAAACAAAACAATTCTTAAAGATATTTACAATCTACTCCTGCAGCCAGCATTACAAATACACTGGTTAAATTCCACATGATTTAGACAGAAATCAATTTACTAGTTAAAACGTATGGATTTTCTAACCATTTAAAAAATTAATTTAAAAGTTAATTAATTAATAATAATTATAATGTCTAATTTTGATTTTTCTGTCACAAGACCAAGGGATTATTTAATTTTAAGTCCATAATTATGACTGCCAGTGTACATGAAAAAAATTAAATATATAATAAGGTTCAAACCAAGGTTAATTACTTCTCACAGTACAATGTTTAAGATTTTTAAATTAACAAAGAAATGCATAAAATTTTATTATTATTAAAAATTACTTTCAGATATAATAAAACATTTTTAATAATACAATTCTAACCAAAACAATTTTTTTTAATCTTAATTTTATTGGATTTTCTTAATTATTTTCCACTTTTTTTTTTTTTCTTTTTCCAGTTTAAGTTGAACAAATATTAAGATTCCTTAGGATATTTCCACCACAAGAAACTATTAACTGGAATATCCCAAAGAAGAGAGAGGATTAAATGACATGAGGAATGAAAATGGTTTTTAACACGTGGAACACGATTGTGGCAATCCTTGCAAACATTATGTGAAGAGGCTACAAGAAAATGATTGAACTTTTCCTAATATTAAAAGCAGCCAAGTGGAAAGCAGCCACCCTTCCTCTTCATTACACTCAAACACAGGCTTATTCTCCGACACTGTTACCCTGCAGTGAAAACGAGTCCCACAAAACTGGCCGGCTCAATAGGTTGATACCTTCGCCATGTCCTCGACGATGACTCAGTGATTTCAGTCCTTCGTGACTTTCATCGCTACACTCAAACATCCTCACACTTTCAGGGGGAAAATTAGGTGCTGCTTAGAGACCTAATTTGATGACACCAGTAACAATCTCAAGTTGTGGAAAAAGGGCGGAGGAGAGAGGCTCCTCCCCCTTCCTCCCAACTCACAAAATGGATGTCCTCAAATAACGCCATTTCACCTTGCAACGCCTAGATCACATCAGGCGCGTGGGTGGGTCGCCAGACTGTATGCTTCAAGACGATTTCAAGGAAGTGCGCGCACCTCTTGATCTAACAAAAAAACAGCCACTGGTGTGCATTTGCTCTCCCTTTCTTCAGGCCTGGCTAAGTGACTGATATTGTTCCCATATGAGAACCAGTCAATGGAAAACATCGAAATTAAGTTTTCATTGTTTGTTGTATTGATAGGAAGGAAATGGCTGTCACATCTTTTCTTTCTTTCTTGCCTCCCTTCAGAATTTCTGCAGTAAGTCCATTCTCAGACTGTCCCCCCCCCAAAAAAGTTCATCATCACTCCAGCTAAAAGCACATGATGTCTCCTAAATCAGAAGCCATGCATCATCACCATCAACAACAAAAAAAAGAAGAAAAAAACAAAAAAAAAAAACAAAGTGCAAATGACCTCTAGGATGGTTAATAGACAGATATCCCACCAAGGATTTCACTAACTCAATCAGGGGAGGAGGAGGGAAAAAGTTGCACAGAAAAAATTATTAAAGCACAAAAAGCAGAATATTATATTTAATCAACAAATTTCACACAAGAAAGAAGATATTAAAAAGCAAGTCTTCCAAAGTGTTTTCTAACATTTTTTTTTCCATACAAAAATGATAGCTAGTAATAAAAAGATGTATCCCTAATAAAAAATGGATAGGTTAACATATTTTCAAAAGGGGAACATTTTAAGTTAAAAAAAAAAAAGAAAAGCAGAGATGTGGAGAGATTAACATTAGCGAAACTCTGGTAAACAAAATAACACTTTCTGCATTATTTTATCTTTCATAATAATTTGTACAGGCAGACATTTATTGCTTACCGGCTAAGGCAGTCTGTGGCACCAGCAGACACAAAATCAACAAATAAATGAAGGACAGAGGCAGAAAGATAGAAGGATGCAGCAGCTAAGAGAAAAATAATAATCATCATAATAAAAAGAGGAGAAAAGTTGCAGAAGAAAGCATCGTTCTGATATCTAGTTAGATCAACTCCACATTTTTTTTATTATTTTATTCTCATAAATCATAAAGAATAGGTAATCATAGAATTAAAGCAATCACAAATCGGTTTTAAATTCGTACTGGCGATAAAAAGGATATCTCTGACTGACAAGAACGACATAGATAGCTGTATCTATAACAAGAAAGCAGTGGATATTGTACACAAAATTTAACACACACACACATATATATATATAAACCAATGCCTCCAAGAAAGGCAACCGTGCCGAGAGAGGCTGGTGTTGCTGTAGTCGTCTGCTAGGAAGCATAGAGCTGATCCCGTGCTACGAGAGAAGTTTTCATTTTTTTTTTTTTTTTTTAATATAAGAAGAAAGGAACCGCAGTGCCCAAAGGAAAACCATGCAGCATGTTGAAGAGTAATGAGAAGTCATAAATGTATGCCAAAATGAGTCAGTCTCCCCCTGGAGGAATTGAACTCTGCCCCCCCCCAACCCCAGCAATCCAGGAGGCTAACCAAACCTTGTCCAAAATGCAGTGGTCAAACATGAGCAGCAGTGTGACAAGATAACATTTGTATCCGGACAATTAAGCATTTCAGTCTCTGGCTGCACATTGTTTGTTATTTATAATTCATCCGTGCAAACACCATATGGGTAACAGGTGCAAAGCTAAAGTTACATGGTGGGGGCAGGAGAAAGGTGCCATACTGTAAAAATCTGCTGCTTTAACTCTGGGTTTCAGTCTGCTGCAAAAGCAGATTAACGAGCCAACCACGGCGAACAGCCACCATTAACCCCTAGAAAACAAAACACCTGAACTAATCTTTCAAGACGTTTTAATGGAGATCCTTAATCCATTGGGTATAAATTCACATTTCAATCTCAGATGTGGCTGACTAAACAGGGCTGCTACTACATACCTGCCCCGTTAGCGTGTACAGAGAAAACTGGTCTGAGGCTAAACATTCAGCCCCTGACAAGAAAGGACCTGCCTTTCAGAATGTTCTTGTCTTCTGGTGTCCTGTCCATCCATCTCTCCCCCCACCCTGGTAGTTGTCAGGTGGGTGCAGATGTGCGGGTTCAAACTATTTATTCCAGATTTTCCAGGTAGAAAGATAAAAATTGTAAATAACCTTTCCAAGATTTATAACTAATGTTAATGTCATTACATATGAATTAAATTTATGAGGAAACCTAAAATAATGAAAATGTATAGTGTGCTTACTTAATTAAAACAGCCGTTTTTAGAGGGGAGTTTTTGACACACGCACACAAAGTGCTGATAAAAGAGTGAGGGTCAAAGTCTAAGCTACACACCGCCATTTTTTTTCTTGTTGAAATTTTTATGAATAGCAGCCTTTCACTCAAAGATAATGCTGGAAGATAATCGCTAACAACGCAAGACAATAATAAAATTAAACCAGATGAAAGAAATGGTTCTGCCAGCCTCAGAAAGACAGGAAGAAGTCGGAGGTTGGTGTGAAAAACGACAATGTGGATGATATTTCACTAGCTCCCTGACAGAGACTTCATGCAGAACTCTTAAAAGCCACCAGAACAACCCAGAATTCAGAAATCCTACCCAACAATTCAATTTGCTTGAATTCCATAATTTAGTTTATCTCCACAAATAGCCAGACTATAAATAAAAGCAGTCCCTAGCGTTCCCATGGTTTGATGCTTATCATATACAACTAGTAGAAGAAATCCAATCACACAAGACCCAAATAGGTATAAGACTCAGATTTATAATATCTACAACATAGAAGAAGAAAAAAAAATCCTTTGGTTTTATTTGAATTTTTATCACCAAAACTGCCAAAGAAGCTCTTTAGTGTATATTAAATCATTTCTTCTGGCAAGAGAGATTTATAAGAAAAAAGCGATGTAACATTTCCCTTTTATACCTAGATAAAAGGGAAACAAAAAATCTATTACCAACATTATTTGAAAAATATCATAGCACTAATAAAAATGGTGTCAAATTTAGATTCATTTTTAAAATAGACTCATATTGCATATAAATATGGAAGATTATTAATAAAAAGGTTCCAATAGTTCATCAATGCTGTTGTGAACTAATACTAAAGGCACCAACATTAAAAAATAACCACAAGGGAAACTATTCACGTCTGACTCGTGGCACTTCAAGAAAGGAGACAGCTGTTCACAGGTATCCAGTGGTCATTTTTATAATATTTTCCATTTAAAAGAAACATTTTGATGTGGTACCTTAGAGAACAAACATAAATTCCTTTTAAAAATTAAATCAAAATGGGACTAAGTGTTTTTACAAAGAAGCAAAGCAAAAGACTTAAAACTCAATACCCAGGGCTGCTTCACCCAGGACAGAGAGAAAGGTCACCAACTGTGCAACAGCACGGTCAACCATTATTGCTACTAAGAATTTGTTGATGATATTTTAGTTTTTAAAATGTTAGAAATCATTGGTGGATACACAGAAAAATGATCATCATCAAACTATTCTCACGTGAAAGAGAGTAATTCAGTCAAAAGGGAGAGATCTTCCAACAAACAGAACAAGATACCTGTGCTTCTCTTTTTTCTAATTAATTTACTTCAGTGACATCGCTGCTTAATAATTTCTCTGAACTATATTTTAAAGTGCTTTCAATTTTACCTTAAGTGCACACATTCTGGCATGAGAGTGACTGGTTTTCTGTAAATATTGTTTGACTGTAGTGTAAAGCAAATTTCACGAAGACTTGTGCCGATATTATTTGCAGAAATGAGAGCAACAGATCTGTCTAACAGCAGACCTATGTTTTGACAATCCATTCAGCCCTGCTGAACAAGACCTTTACACTGTGGCATCAAACAGAACATTTATCCTTTTACTTTTTTAAAGACAAAGTAACCCCCTAAAATATAAATTACTTGATTTAATTTATTTCTGTAATTACTGCTAATATTTAATAGAATTTGTTTAAACACAAATAAACAAGCTGTTTTTTTTTTCTTTAAATGGCAAAAATCATTTGAATGGGGATAAATTTTCCAAACCTAAAAAATTGGATTTCTAATGTACAGATCTACGTATCTCAGACCATGAGAGTTTCAGCACAGTGCACAAACTACTTTCCTCATCACTCAAGCTTTCTGAAGATAGATATGAATTATCATTCCATGGTTTTCAAAAAAACAAAAAATGAAATACTGTAATTTAATCTCCATTTTGAAATCGTTCTTTTATATTTGTGTCCCCAGGGCAACATAATCACCACTTACTGTCAACTTCAACAACCCAAGAGAAGTTAAAAATAGAAATCATACAACGTTATACATAGTTGAAAATTAGTTTAGCTTGATAAAACTCTTACATATAATTGCACCCTCATTAATGGTCCTGGCATGGCATTCTGAGAGATTTCTCATCTTAGCTTCAGGTCATTATGGTAAAAGGTGAATGTCAGAACCAGGTAGATCATTCCGGTGTTCATATTTTGATTTCTGATATCCTCAGGAAGGTTCCATTCAATCCCTGTAATTTATCTGCAGCTGTGGCAGAAAGCCTTCAGTTTTCAACAGGCAATAACAACTGAAATGTTTCTAGCCTGACCACAATTCCGATAACCTGCCCTTAGATCAAAATTAACAGCTTGGCTGAGGCTGTTGTATAATTGAGACTCTTGATGTTGACTCACAAATCAAAGATTGAAGACCATTATCAGTAAATATAAAAACCAACAGGTTTGGTTTCCAATTATGAAAACCAATATTAGTACAGTTCAGTAAACCTCTAGTGTAGCCCCATTCATAATATAGTACACAGGTATGTTACATTTAAAAAGTAAATCATGGTGTTAGAAGAAATTCCAATTTCAAGAAAATAACTTTTTTTGTTTTTTTTGTAAAAAATTAACAACAAAGAGAAAATTTAATAAAACTAATTTAAAACCCAAATTTCATAACAAATGAGAGAGATGATTACAGATTTTTTCAATTAGCAAACAATGACTTTTTTTTTGCATAAAGGAAAATTCAAAAACTTCATACAGGTTCTCATAATTAATCTTTGCTTAATCCTTTTGATATTTGTAGAAGTCATCAAAGATAAGTAGCATTTGCATCATTAAATGGGAAAGATATTACTAAATGCCATGAAACTACTGAATTTTTTATGTCGGTCATCATCCATAAATCATTTATAATCAATTTTCTTCTTAGCAAAATATACTCCTCTATGCCTAATAAACTATTGTATTGCTCAGTTCACAATAAGGCCACCAGACGACTATTTACAAAATGAATATTCAGCTGATGCCCATTTCCTTCTGGGAAAGTCCTGCTCTATGCATTCCAATAATCTGACATCTTGTCACAATGCTTCGTCACCTCCCAACTATATCCATGAATAAATGGAAAATTGTCACTTATCTTAATAGTTTTCACACCCAATCCAGCAACTGCAAGCAATCAGAAATTTTGAGCATGAGCTTCCCACCCTACTCCATCATCGATAGAGATGATATCTAGTAGAAGGTACCAGTGTACATGCCATCAATTTTTGATCACACAACCATTATGTAAAATACCATAGATACAAGTGTTCCAGTCAAAGATTTGGCAGCATTTATGTCCATGTTCATACATTACAAGATAATTTGAAAATAAAAATATTGCAGCAAACCTTGAAAAAAAACTTTAGCTGGAAAATCTTTTTGAATGCACAGAAACTTTAATGACAAAACTTAAGGGTGGCATGGTGGCCCAGTGGTCAGTTCAATTTAGCATACCTATCTGGCTTGATTTCTTCTTCACCAGCATATAGGCTTCCTTCCACATCTAAAAATTAAAGACTTGTAGACGTTCTGCAGCTGCCTCTTGACCAGCTGACATCTTGATCACCATTCAAAAGCCTCTAATTGTATGTAACTAGTTAATTTGCTTGGTCACCAAGACTAATACCCTAAACTGCCCGCTTCTAGCTCTCTGTTGTGAGACCTTAAATGTCAGGGTAGAGAACAAATTTTCTTTTATTTTAATAAAAAAATTAACTGTTTGAAAATATAATTTAAAAAGTTTGTTAAAAAAATATATAAACAACAAAAAACATTAATTTTATCTTTGGATAATGTTCAAAATTTTCCCTTAGTAAAAAAATTACAATTAACAATTGATATTTTTTAAAATAACTTTAAGATTTTGATCTGCAATCAGTCCACATAACAAAGAACAAAAGCTATAGGAATAAAGTGATGAATTATTCATTTTATAAAGAAAAAAAACATCTTTCAAAAAATTAGCAATAATTCATTTGGCTTAGTCAGACATCCACAACTCCAATAGCTTCAGTTTAGCTCAATGTTAACTTGTTCACTTTGAAATTAAAGAAAAAAAAACAACAAACAAACAAAGAAACATTTGTATGATAATCAGCCAGAGAGCCCAGCTGACACCGAAAATACAGACCGGGGTGAACCGAAATTATCCTCGCTCGACCGTGAGCGGTCAAAACAACTCTTCAAGATCCTAAGATGGCTGTCACTAAGCAATCAATTTAAATTCTCTCTTCCGCCCCTCGAAAAACCTGAATGTTTCACAAATTGATGAAAGAGTGCACAACTTATTTGTCAAATTTATTCATGAAAGTGGCTGATGTTACAGACAGGTAAGACTTTGATCGCTGGGGCAGAACTGGCCAAATAAAGCGAGATCACAAAGCGGCGGCCATAAAAAAAAAGAAGATTTCATTGTCCCAACAATCACATTTCAAACTAAGCACAGAAAATAATTCCATTTTAAGGTATCATAGAATTTTCTTTTTCATTAACATTAGGTAGACTCCTAAATTCTTGTGCCTTCAATTCCCAAATTATTTTGTATTTAGTAAGTCTTATCTTGTCTTTTTGGCTCCAACAACCCACTGAGGACATCACACAAATGTGTTTATCATAAATAGAACATTATGTTGTGATGAGTGTTGGTTAGGAAGCTGACCTTTTCTTTGCGTATTACTTCCTTGTATCGGTGATAATTCTCTAAACTTAAACACAATAACCCAATTAGTTTCTTTGGTATCAATGATTTAGTCATTTGTTGAAAATTACCTGAGTCTCTGCAGAATTTAAACTGCTACCTAAAAAAAAGGAGGAAATTTAGATAATATATTACATTCGGAGAAATTTAATATAGAAACTGAACCCATTTATAGTTCTCCTTGACTAAAGGTAAAACTCTAATTTAACACAAAAATTCAAAGCCTTTTGATATCAGAATATACAAATATTTCATTCATTAATATCAGTCTGAACATAAACATAGCCATTTCTTCTTGGAAGAGGTACAAGCAAAAAGTCAATTCCCTGGACTGATGAGTGTTGTAAAAGAACTAAGAACTAAAAACATTTTTTGTAATTATTTTCACAAAAGTTTCAAGCATCCTACTTTAAATTTAAAAACAACAATTTTGAGAAATGATAATAACAGCACCAGTCCATGTAAAGAACATTACAGCTTTTACAAATCAAAGAAAGAAGTATTAAAATATTAAGATCAAGCGAGAAGTGAGACTTACAGTTTAATTAAATTCTAAATAATTAATTTTTCAATAAAGATGAATTAAGGAGAAATCCATAACAGTATGCATAGATCTGAGAAACAATTATCGACAAACAGAACTCAAGAGTGTGCAGTCCATTCTTAAGAATACTAACTGCATTAAAGGTATACAAATGCTTACAGATATATTTTCATTGGATTTTTTCAAAGTACATATTCATTTTGCATAAAGCCCACATATCATCATCCCTAGGGTAACTTTCATCCATTCATATGCATCTTTTTTTTCCATCTCAAGAATTACAAAGGTGTGAATGTCCTCAAAAATATCAGAGCTGCACTCACCTTCATAATTCCTCAATTTGAAAATCTTTTAAAGCATATCTGCAGTTACTTGCTCATTTCCTTTTAAAGACCCGACTTGGCTGATTGCACGCTGATAATTTTATAATGTGTTGGTTTTGTATGGCCGCATACAATTGAAAAACCAGAGAATATTATACTAATGCACCTGTCAGATACTCAGCCCTTCTTGATCATAAAGCTACTCAATCTCCTTCGATAAAACTTCACTCATCTCTCAATGAACAATATTCATCTGCTTACTTATTGTTATTCTGATTTCTTTCAATGCTTTGTAATTTGTATTTTCCTCCTTTATATTATTTATGCATGCATTTTGTTTTAAATATTTTGTGGTTTCCATTAGCTTTTGTTGTTTTTTTTGCTTAAATTTAAACCTTTGTTCTGTCTGTTTTTCTAAGTTATTTACTGTAAGAAAACATTGTAATACACTAACACCATTATAAGCAAACTCTCTCCGACCCAAGTCTAGTTGGGGAATATGTTGAACTACCAATGTTGTAGAGTATTGACAACAGCCACATCATCTGATAAACTTTTTTTTTTTTTTTAACCGCTAATTACTGTTTGAATCCAGGGCAGTTTTATTTTTTTTAAAATTCTGTCATGGATATGATAAAAGCATGTATCCTTGTCTTGGTCTCACGCACCTACACCGTTATTCTGACTGGAGAACAAACGGCCGTTTTAATGGTCTGTTCACATGTAGTGAAATGTTACTTACTGGTAGCTGGAAAATATGAGGTCACTAAAAACTTCTTTCAAAATGTTGTCAGCGCAGCTATTATCAACTGCGGTAAAATCATTACTACTACTGGTTATCCACGTTAACAGCGTGTGCAGGGTTCTTGAAGATTTTCACAAGCTGTCCTGAGTGAGGCTAAAACATGAGATTTGTGGATGTTTACAATCATGGCGAATCACCAAATTATTCTTTAAATTGCGTTTTAAGTTTATTCAAGTAACAACCTATTGAGCAAACATTTATAAATTCAACCTAAAATATCCTTCATCTTAGCATTAACAGAATTCAGATCCAAGCATTGGAGGCAAAACGAGCGTACAGCAGTCACAGAATAAAACGGCCATTGATGTGTTTTGTGGGAGGGGCTGTCACAGATGCTCAGCAGAAGAGTATTTACTGTGGTAGGAGCATGTAGTTGATCAGCATTTCCTCATAATCTCTCCAAGTAACTAGGCATCATGATAGGACTTTTATTGCTTCTGCAGTAAGGTTTGTCATGAAAGTGCTGTTTTATTTTCACGGCAATAATTTCCCCAAAACAGAAGGTATGCAAAGATTATTTTGTTAACCTGGAACCTAAATGGGAGATGCAACTGCTACTGCTAAAACCAGAGTGACATCATCATCGCTGCTGTGTTTATTATCTAAATGATGAAAAGATTTTTTTAAAAAAATATGTTAATCTGAGGTTGTGTGTTTTAGATTTAGCAATAATTATTAAGAGTTAAATTCTTTGAATATTCAAAAGACAGTCAATAGATGAAAAGTCAATTTTACTTCATCTTTATTAACTGACATAGATCATTGGTCTCTTGGTTCTTTACAGCAGTAATTAAAGATGAAGTTGACAATCCAATAAATGCTAAACCCTAACAAAATTTGTGAATGCTCTCTAAAATATTCACAGTTAGAATACAGACCCTTCCCCAATTATGCAGAAAATAAGATTAAAAGGTACAAAATCTGTCTAAACATAGCATTGTAAAATATTCTCTCACCCCAAGGATAACTTGAGGTTTCTGGAAACACTTACTTTTTTTTCTTCTTATTACACCTTAAACCAAAAAGGGGATCTGCTGTTTTAATAAGTAGCTAAAAAGGGGGAAGGTGTCACATACCAGCTTCCAACAACTTACAAGAAAGAAAACAGTAGGAACAGATCTAGTAGCCCAGTTGTCTGAACCTGGTGATGGAAGCTCAGCCTAGCTGAAGATCATACAACCAAGAATATAATCTACATAACTCCAACATGTCAATGAATTCTGCAAAGACTCCCTTTCAGGTCGGTGGATTGTGCCACTGATCGCTGTACACAAACAACAGTCTGAATGCCAAGAGATTCCTAAGGGCAAAGATCTCTAACATCTGGATTTCATACACCATGAAGTCTACATCAGGAACAAAGGGCATCAAGCCATGACAACATGAAACCAGAAGCAGCCACAGACTAACAATGGCACTTCATTACCAAAAAGTATCTGGTCCGTGTGTAATCACAGGGATTTCTTGACTTTTCGAAACCTCTTTAGATATCAAATCAGGGGTACAGTATCTTGGTTCCTGCTTTCTATAATTCTGGCTCCAGATGGTAACCCACCTACACAACCACCCAGTAGACCAACTTTTATCATCAGAAAACAGATTTAATTTATAATCCAGCAGGTAATTAACAAACTCAAGAAACATGCATAGAAACTTAATTAACTACATAGTTTGTGCATATTTATTTAAGGAATATTTAATTTAATAAGTTAAAAATCAACGACATAATGCAATCCCCAAGTCGAACCAAAGCATTACACACATCTTCATCACAACTTATATTTCAAGACAATAACTTATATAATAACAGCTTCTTCACATTTAAGGATAAATGGCCTGAGGAATTAAATTAGCTCTAAATATGTGCAGTAATTTATTTCGTATCTGAGGGGGTCTTATAACCATCACTTCTGAAATACATATAGCGCTGAAACAAGTTTGGAACAGAACAAACAAAACCTTAAACATAAATGTGTTGACTTTCTTTGTTGATGATTATTTTTTGTTGTTTGAAATCCCAGGTTACCTCTTTCTGATCTAGTTATGTTAGCCACCGCATGTGCTTTTATATTTTATAAACATACTAGATTTTACATTACGGTAGAAAGCAAAAGGCAGTTGTCATGAGCTATAAACAAAAACACTTTCATGCGAAAGTCATAATGTAAAATTGTGTTTTAATATTAATTTACAACAAAAAATCCAAATAAGAAAATTTCAATAATCTGCTCATATCAATTAGAAAAATGTATTGAGAACAATGTTAATGAAAGCTTGAAAATTACAAAATAACATTTTCCAACTGTAGATAAAGAATATCTCTTTAATATTTACACTAAAGCTCATTTTAGTAAAAGAAACATTAATTGGCTTAAAATGAAGCCTGAATAGTATGTACAAAAATACTGATCGCGAGGAGAGATTCTTCTGATTGTCTGAACAAAGACACTTGAAAGATGTGAATACAGCTTATCACTGTCGGACTGTAGAAGATAGGCATGTGCAACGCATGCACATAGTAAGTTTGGATGGGTATAATCTGAGATGTGCAGGATTTCCTACATGAACAGACACAAAGTGTTGAGGAACCCTGGTGACTTCAGAGGCTTGGAGCTGCTTGTCGAGGAAGGCTAAACCAGAGGTTTAGCAAAGAATTTCCTCCAATAAACACCAAACATCTGGACCAAGTTAAGTCGTATTTGGATGAACAACAACTCGCACATAATATAACAAAAGATAACAGTGGGGTTTTTTTGTTTTTTTTTTGGTCTATGCTTAGTCAGTAAAACAAAGTTAATTTATAAAGAACGGAATCATTCAGTGCAACATAAATAACGTGAACCCACTCAAAGTGGGAGACTCCCTGGAACATTGTTATCTTTGCCTGTCTGCTTTTCTAACTGAGCAAATAATTTTATAAAGTAAAAATAAGAACATTTTAAAGTGTGATAAAATTACTAGTAAAGTCAAAGTAGAAATTGAATTTTTAATATATATATATATATAGATATATATAAGATTGTATAAAGAGAGAGAGGTTAGTGATTTTAGAAATTGGATAAAGTAACAATGAAGCATCTCTTTCCTCCTCTCCCCCCCCACCTCTGTCTGTACTGACGTCATCCTCTCTCTCTCTCCCCCTCTCTCTGAAAACTAAAGTTGCATGCACATATGCACGTTTGTCCACATAGTAGCTTCCTTGTAATTAATTGGGACTCATTTCATTCAATGCAACTCTCATAATATATATTAATATACAAGACTCGCAATACTTCTGCAACTTAATGAAGCCAATCATGATCACTTTCACTGAATAAATAAAATTCATTCATGTAAAATCTGGAGTGACTTATATACTAAAAATAACTTTTTCTTAGGAGACAAGGAGAAAAATTCTTCAAAATCAGAAAGAGTAGAGATCTACCTACCTTGGTACAAATTCAACCATCCAATGTGAGTTTCTTTAACAAAAGGACTGCACTATTTCAGTTCTATGCATTCTTCATAAATGAGATGAACTTCCAAATTTTATTTTCCAGAATGCTCTGTTAAAAATATAAATAAATTAATTAAACTTATATTAAACTTAAAATACAGCTATCAATAAGCACATTTTACGTGCGATTATGGTTTTCAAATATGGTGAGATGGCACATAAAATGACAGGACGGGTGTGCGCGTTAATCAGAAAGGACGAGCTGCCATGAGGACAATTAGACGTCTTGTTAGAAGAACCTGTATTTAAGAGTTAGTGGGTAACGCTCTCCCACTGCTGACATTACTGACTCACGAATCTCATTTTCTGACAAAGCATCTTGTTCATTTTGAAAAAGCAGAAGCATCAGATAAGCAGTTTTGTTCACTAGTTTCTACTCACTATTAAAGCTACCATATAAATAAAGATATCAAGTTTTTTTTTTTTTTTAGATATACCATGCACACATTTCATTCTATGGAGCTTTTATTCATTGACAAAAAACAAACAATGTCCAGTTTCTCAACAAAAATGACAAACCCTTTCAAATTCCTGAAACATTTACAATGATTCAGACAGAGAACTAATCCCAAGTATTTGTACAGTTGGTCATCTGCCTATGTGTGCTGATACAGCACAGTGCTTTTCTATCATCTAAACCAATTGAAAGTGCAGCCCCTAAATAGATCTAAATGTCACTCTTTCAAAGCCTCACATTCAATGAAGATACATATAGCCTATTGCTTCCTCTTCATTTTTTTTTTTTTTGTTATAGAGCATCAATGAAGTCTGCTTTTAAGTTCCAGAAGTGTAAGTCTTATCTTACACTCAAAAAATTAAGTCACTCCAATACTAATACATTAAGGAAATAAAATAAATAAATACATAACCTAACCTTTCTCCTGTAATTTTATTCTACTGAGAAACATACTGAAACAAGAGAGATGAATGCCATAAATATGCTCCTAAAGACTGCTCACATATTATGTTCAGATGAACACAGCCAAGAGATAAAGAGTAAATTCTATTGATTCCAAAACTGCAGGGAACTTGTTGAAAGCGAGTTGTAGCAATCGCATATCCTGTTTCCTTTCAAAGGGAATTATTTGACAGAGTGTAGCTGGTTTAATCATAACATTGCACGATTCCCACTTCCCAAAAAAGCCATAAAATTATAATGGCATCCAAGAATAAAATGGTATAGTTTACTAATAAGTATTTTTAATCAAAAGAAAGTATCGGAAAGACAACCAAAGTCTGCACAGATCAACAGCTTCAAAAACTTCTTAAAAAAATAAAAGTAATTACAGATCTATCTTTCTCCAATTCGTGTTATACTGTTTGTGCACAGACTGGTCAATATTTTTTTTCTAGCTTCCCGTATTTCACATATATCTACACTATATATTTAATCTAACAGGGACACTTCCTTTTAAGGAACAATGGAACAAGCAAAAAGAGAAGGGATGGGGCATAGAATTCTGTATGTAGTTCTATGGTAATAAGAAAATGAGAGGGCTTAAATGTCAAACTTTTACAGTACACTACACAACATCAAGAAATATGAGAATCAGTGCTTCTTGACCTTTTGGCCAAGATCAAAAAATAAAATTAAAAAAAACAAACAAATAAAAATAAAAAAAAAAAAGGTCAAAGCATGGGATCCATACACAGAACACCTTCTTTATCTGATGCTGGTGGCCCTCAGGGTAAGTCTCACTGCTCTGGGCCAGGAGCTGTTACACCTGATCCCCACCCCCAACCAACAGGAACAATACAAGCGCCTGCACCACATCCAACACACAAATCTAATTACCCAGCTTTGTCAAATAAACTGTCAACAAAGGTCTCTCGTTTATCTATGATAAGCCAGTGTACCAACACCAGCAACAAGGTTAGCATATGCAAGCATATTTAAATTGTCAAATCAACTGATTAAATAAATAGAAACTAATAAAATGTAGTAAAATAAACTCCCTGTACAGACTTGGCCACATTAATACATGCTGCTGATGAAGTTACAAAAGCTGCTGCAATAAACATTCAGCAGCCAATAGTTAGATGCGCCAAACCATTAGCAGTTCTGTTTTTCCTATAAATTTATATTTAACCCCCTTTTAAAATAAGCTGTCCAGGGATGCAATCCACATTAAGCAAAAGATGCAGATGCCAGAGAAAGCTCAAGAATGATCATTTATTGGAACGTTTAGTGTGTATACCATCTCTGTTAATATCGCTCGTCTGGCACACAAGTTTGCACCTAAAGACAGCCAACCTTCTTTTATTTTTCTGCAGACCAGTGCACAGTGTCAGAGGTATTTTTGGTACTTTACAGACACGTCCCGCTAGGGGCTATGAGTATAAAACAGTCAGAGTTTGGACATTAGAAAATGTACAGTATGACTTCTAAAGCCTTCCTCACTAAAATAGGTAATTAATGCAGAGTAATATTTTAAAAGGTAGACTAGATGCATAAAACTCCTTAAGGGAGGTATAAGCTGACAGCAGATTGAATACCAAAGTATATAGTATAAATAAACCTTAAAATGACTCTTGCCAAAAGGGCATCCAATAATGGCTTTATGATGTAAACCAACATTCTACCTACTCCCTTTTCTTTTCAACAAAATTGAATATAATATAGGAAATTTAACATTTTCTTTCATTTCTTTAATGCAGGCAACGGTTTCTTGAAAGCCCATAAAAAACAAATATAATTGTAAGGTTACCAGCCAATTAAATATTTACAATTTGCCATTGGCAATAGTAGATAAATAACTAACCATCCCACAAATCATTGTTTGAACTTATCCTAGAGCAGATCCAGTAGAACAAATTGTATTTAACAACTCTGGTACCACTAAAAAATGCCAAACCTTATAAATGAACAATGTCTTTGAAATTTCTTTATAGATTTATCTCATTTGCATCCTTTAATGCTATCAAAATCTAATAATGGAAAACACGCTTGTGAAATCAGTCAAAGCTTAAACAAGGAAACTATAAACCAACTTCAATGCCTTCCACTATATCAAAAAAACTAAATTGTATTCAATATAATCTATATAACCAGAAAAAAATACTACATAATTTTAGATTCCATTCTAGTTTATGGGTATATTAAATATTTCACAAATCCTGGAGTAAAGAAAACCATTTATTTATTGGTTTGTGTTAAGTAAGAATATCATTAATAAATAGTTTACTGAATGAGTTCTTACTCTAACTTTCATCCTTAAGTCCACAGCATGGATTCATCCGAAGTTCACCTTTAAAATTGAAGATATCTTTAGAAAGTCGGTAAAACCCCTTAAGTAAACAGGCTTTCATTTAGCATGAATATGTACAAAAGCATAGCTTTATCATGGCTTCCAACTTTCATCTTATAATTTGACAAGATTTTAAAATAATATTTGTCTTAGTTCAATGGGGTTTTTCAACAGGTTGTAAGTAATGGATTATGTTCTTCAATCATCATGAACCAGATTTTCATCGCAAAGACCAGATATATCTGAGACAAACATGAAGTTTTTGTTGTTAATTTAATACACACACATACCCTTTATGTTTGAATGCTTTATTTATCATAGATGACCACAAAAATCTTGCATTTAGCAGTACTGAAAGGAACCAAAGTAGCGCAGTCTCATGGTATTTGTCGACTCTAAGTAACCATGATAAACCTGATAGAGGCCCCTCCCATATCCTCCCAAGATCTCATAACAGAAGCGTGGCTGCTTTACATTAAGGAACTGCCATAACACCCATGCTCTAACGGTCCTTCCAAGAAAGAAAAAACGTGTATACAAATACATTTATTATGTAACCTCTTTTTTTAATGTGTAGACTGCATATCTATGCGTATATCAATGAGAAATTTCTTCAACAAAATTAGCCAAACAAAGCTGTTTGTACCAAACAAGATGCCGTTAACTAAATTTATAAACAAATCTTCCTGAATTTTAATATCTGTTTTTTTTTTTTTTGTTGTTAGTAAAACAAAATTTTTTTTAAGTTTACACAGTTTGCTTTTTTATTACATTTAAATGAAGAGAGTTTGAACACAGAGAATTTCCTGAGTCCAATAAATGGCAGCCCACATCAGCAGTCAGGGGAAATTCATTATCATTTCACCTACCAGCAGAACCAGTGGGAAGAGGAGAAAACAACAAAAGCAGCGACTAAGCTTCAGAAGCTGGATCATTTGTGTTTTTATTCTATAACCAGAACAAACCACATGGTTCTGAACTCTCCAGGTAAACAAAAGAGGAGGAGGAGGAGGAGGAAAAATTCAAAACACTTGTGCAAGCAGGAAAATCAGAAGGATGAAGAGAAAGCAGCAAGGGAGCAGTAATTTTAGATTTGATCTTGTCCTGGAGGCACCAACTCCCTAACCCTGGTGACAGTTACTACCCCCCACCACCCCAACTGTTTGTTTAGACAGCCCCAAATGAAAACTTTAAACATCACGCACCCCCCCCCCATAGGAACCATGGTAAGGAAGTGTAGATTCTTCCATTCCAGAAGAGAAGTCCCCGGGAGAAAAAAAAAAAAAATGGTTGTGTATGACGCTTATCAACAAACCTTTCTGGTAATATTGCTTTTTTTTTTCGTCTTATCTAAGCATCTCTGCATGTAGTGTCAAAATGGCAAAGCTTTTTAAAGAGAGAGAGAGAGAGAGATTAACCCTCACTCCACCAATTTACCTCTATCTGTTAAGCAATAGGCTTATCTCCCTTTTTTATGCAAGTAAGCTTTGGTACAAAGAATCCCAGATGAAATTTTTTTTAAATCTCATTATTTAAGGAAAAAAAAAAAAAAATTAAAGTAACATCCAGTACCACATAATTCATTTTTTTCTTTACCTTTATATTAAAGAGTTAGCAATACAATGAATAAACCAATCAAAAGGCCATACCCTATACAAATACAGCATAGACCAAAAATTCTTCTTTGTGCTAGATGAAAAATAGCCACTGCCTTGTTGAGGAAAAAAACCTGAAATTTGTTAGTAAGAAAACCCGATAAAAAAACATTTGCTGTAATAACTCAAATAGTTCATTAACCTCAATATGCTGTAAAAATGTTATGGATGACATTTCAGCTCTGTTAAAATATCAAAAAAAAAAAAAATCTTCACACAACACAGTTGCGCCAACATTCATATAAAGTCTGATCTCCCTACTCTTAAGAGAGTAGACTCCAATGCGCCGATAAAAGAATATCTGGTATTTATTTCTTATATGCAATGCATGTGAGTGAAAGAGATATCAGTAATTAGACAATACCGAATCATAAAAAGTAACAATATACATTAAAACATTTATAGTGTCAGTTTGATACTAACAGAATTTTCTGCACCATCTCTCAAATGCTCCCTAAGTTGCATAGTAAGGATGTTTCTTCTTAAACTGGTAATTCACATGTTTCATAATTCCCGTCAATCTCAACTTTGTGTACCTAACTGCAAAAATCCAAAAGGAAAAGGACCTTTAAGTTAAGTTTTAAGGCTCATGGTCCCAGTGACAGATCATCTACCCAGGTTTATAAACTAATATCCCATTAAAATAACTAATAGGGAGAAAAGAGGTGCATTAATTTCTTAAGTAAGTTCATTCATGAGCATAGTTTTTCTATGGATGTTACCTAATTTAACTTTATATATTTACTGATAATATAAATAATTTTAATGATATATATTTTAATAAGATTTTTAGAAACATCTATCCATCTTTAAAGAAATTTTTTTCTTCTTCTTTTTTTTTTTTAAAATCTTTGGATAAGAGATACTTTCATCTTATCATGTATGCATGCACTGTTTCATTCAGATCAGCAGAAGGAATGGTATTTAGAAATGCCCTAGGAGTCCTAATGGGGAAGAATGCGGCCAACATCTTGAGATATCTAAGTTATGACTCCAGCTGATGGTGGTCTGGGATGCTGCTGCTGAGACAGGATGGCATCCATTCAAGGAGTCAGCACTACCTACTAGTAGTAGTTTTGTTGAATCAGCATCACTTCTGCAGCAACTTTTCTCTCCGAGCACAATACAAACAACTTATCAGAGTTTAACCACCTCAATACCAGATCAACAATAAGGGATAACTTAAATTTCAATGCTAAAAAAAAATATTCTTTTCACAGTACCTTTTATTAAAAATAAATAATAATAATCAATCTGAAAACTGCATTTAATGCACACACAATTTCTAAATATGTAAACTAGAATCTGAGAGACAAAAAATTAAAACAGTTAAATTAAATAAATTTTTGTAAAATAATAAAATAAGTATTTTCTTGAAGTTTTCTGCTTTATTCATTTTCACAAACTTATGTAATAACATAAGTTAAAGACATTACCTCTGATATTATAAAGCAATGTCTCTTAATTTATTAGATAAATAACAGACTTATGAATAGAAACCACCAAATATGGTTTAGAGACCTTTTTCTATTAGAACTATCATATGATTTTTGTTGAAACCATTTTTAAAATTTTAATGTCTAACCTGCATGTCAACTTTGGTATACAAGGCATCTGCCAGTGGAAACCCCCTGGTGTCAGTTTCCTAAATCAACTGGAGAATAACAGGGTACAGAAATAAGTACCCTAATTTAATAGATATCTAATGCAAACCAATAAGCAGACTTACCTTACTCCTTAACTGAATATTTATTGTAATAATCTACCTATGTATTTCAAGGAAAAATCACTAAATTCAAACTCTCGATACTTTTATTAAACATTTTTGTGATGCTATAGCTCTCCTGTCAAGAAAACCACAAACAACTTTTATGGCATTCATAGTGTTTCTGATGGTCAACTTTTCTACTCTCATTTCAAAAGATGGCAGTCTTTAAAATACAGATATTAATTACATATTATTCTTTGAATATGCATCTGATCATTTTGGTTTAGTAAACCTAATTAAACAAGATAGTAAACAGAATGTTAAAGGTGCATGAAGTTCAGTATTTTATTAATATTTTATATATATAAGTGAAATACTCTAAAATACAAAAAATATCTACCACTTTTTATTAAGAGGAAACAGATGGAACCTCAAGTTTCATGCTATTACTTACTAACAGCTACATTTTTCATCTTCACCAAAATTTCAATGAACAGTCGCTAACTTTGTAAAATTTCCTGTATTATAAATTAACCTGATGCTAAATTATTTTGTATTATTGATAACTAAGTTCAAAATGGCTAAAAAAGAAAAAAAAATTGGCCACTTCATATAATAATAGCAAGCAGTGCAACATTAGCATCTCAATTTTCTTGCTTCAGCTTTACATTGAATAGATGAGGCATCTTTAATCTTACTTTTTCATAATTTCTTTTTTTTAAGATAACGCATCAATTCAGTAAGATTGCTTGTTCCTTATTCAGTGACAATAAATTATTGAAAAACTGGTTTAACAAATTAGCAATACTCCCCAATATATTGATTCTTCTTCCTTCAATAACAAAGAAGTAATTAAATTTTAAAGTTTGATGATTTTTCGGGTTAAAATTGTCTAAACAGATTTTCTTTTTATTTCTAATAACCAACAAAGCCACATTCACTATGCATTTAGAAATCATTTACACTGAAATAATTATACACAGCATGAAAACATAATAGAATAAGGGATTTTCATATAAATTAATTGCAATTAATACTGTATAAGTTCAAATAATCTGCATTACAGTGAAATTCATAACCACGTGTATTAATATAACTACATTACATCTCTTGAAAATCATCATACAAAATTAGTGCTGCATAAATTATATAAAATATGACAACAATATGAGAAGGATAAATAAGAGATAAGATGCAAGGCTGCAAAGAAATCTCCATTAATATCCTTCTTTCTTCTGGAAAAAGAGAAAGGTTTTCTTATAATTTTAAATTCATTTAGTTTACTTTACAAAGTAAAAAAAGAAAACTCGTATTACACATTTTTAACAAAGCAACAACAAAAATCACTTACATAAATGTCAGCATAACAAAATAGATGATTTAAGTGTTCAGCTTCGCTGTTCATGGATATCAAGGTACACCTAGCCAAGTATAACTTTAACTCATTCCAAACAGTGATCAATGTCATTCACATTTATTTTATAAAAAAAAAAAATAGAATTTTGTCTTTAGCATCTTCTGATGACTGATTTCCCACAAGAAAACACTGCAGAAGCTTTCCTACCTTAATTAAAACAGTATAAATAATTACAAAGTGATTGTTTCACTTATACATTCTTTTTTAAATTAATCATTAACTCGTCACTGTGCACTTCATGTGTTATTACTTCAGGGAGATAAAAGATTGTTGATTCCCTCCCCCCAAACAAATTTATTCACTCAAATCCTTGGTAAAAGAATTTCTAATAATGTCTCAAGAAATTACTTCATATGACACTATCCAACCATTAAGCTTTATTATGTCCAACTATTTCTTTTTTAAAACAATCAGCAGGTGTTTAGTGTCCAAAGAGCTGCTAAGAATATCTGTTAAGACAGAATAAGTAAAATGGTGGATTAGAACAAGGCGAGAAAAGACCGGACAAAAGCTGGGTTAGTTCCCTTGAAATGATGAATAATTCATAGCTTTTGTACTCATGAAAACTGGGCTATAACATCTTTCCTGCTTGCAATGAAGGCATCAAAACTGATTAGAAAATCACTTTAAAATCATTAAAACGTAACTTATATTATTTGTCTGTTTCTCTTTCCCTTTCAAAGCTTCTTTTGCAAGGTTTTCTTCTTTAAAAAAGAAACATTTACTTTGAGATAATGAAAGTGTACATTTATTGGCAACTTAGATGCAGCAGCGGTTTGGAGCTAATTCAGTTTTAAAGCGAAATTTGTATCCGCATGTAAAGAATAATAAAAAAAAAACATGACAGAATAGAGCGAGCGAGACGCAAATGGCCAAGCAGGGTGAATGGGAAGCTGGCAGGGCTCGGCATGCAGCAGCGCGTGAACACTGCTGCCTGGTTATGTAAACTAGTGGCTGAAAAACCACTTCAGCCATTAACTGACAAATGCCATTTTGGGTTCGGCTCTCAAATCCAAGCCTCTCCTTGGCTGATGCTGCAGCAACTATTTAATAAAAAAAAAGAAGAAGTGGTTAAAACTGCCCATCATGGAGCAGGCTCAGCAAACCCCTGTATCATTTACAAGGCGGCTGTTTCGTAGGAAGCCCAGGATCAAAAACTAGCAAGTTGCTCCGACAACAGAAATAAATAAATTCCCATGAATAAACAACACTCATTCTATAAAACAATTAAAAGCCAGATAAATGAGTAAAAACGCCAAGACTTAAAAAATTATTCATTTAAGTTGCCTTCACTGCCCCCTTTGAAGTTTTGACATTTAAAAACCTTTCCCACCTCCCAGTAAAATCTAACTCCATTATCCAGACAAACAGTAAAAACAATAAAATTGCACATTTTAAAAAAATAAAAATAAATTACAAAATTTCTAGATAAGGATGGAACTTTACTGGTATAAGTTATTTAATAAACCCCCCCCCCAATCACTTAGTAAGAGTTTCAGAATTATTCTCCTGTTGCCACCATCAGGTTCGGTTTCTGTATAATTATTTCTACATAAATCTTAGCATTTAATAATACCTTCTTTTTTTTTTGCCAAAATAAATCCATCAAAAGATAAAAACCTGACTTCATTTTACTGATTCAGAGTTGTGTTCTGTTTTCTTCCGCTGCGAACTTCTTGGTAAAAATGTGCAAAAAAAGATCATATTTATTTTGTTCTTAGTCAGGTATTCTATCAATCAGCAGTCACTGGAGGAGAACAGAAATGCTGAGAACCACTTTCATAACAACAGGCAACTAACTAAATAACAAATCTTGAGTTTCCATGGTAACTCTCTTTGTTTCCCCTGCCTACCATTACTTTACACCGTGAAATTTTCTTAATGGCATCACACCAGATGGAATAAATATTGATGCAGTTTCGACAACTAATAAAACCAGGTAAACTGTTCCCTCACTTGTCATGAAATATTATCAGGACCACAAGGAGGTAACAGGATTTTGAAGAAACATCTTTCATGTGTGTATACAGGAGCCTTTGCCGTCAAACACTGAGCAATGTTGACAATATATTACAGAGAGATGTATGCAAATCTCACTAACAAAATTTTAAAAAATTATGCTATTGTTGTCTTTTTAATGTTTACCTAAAAATAAGCCTGATAACAATGTTTGTTTTTCTTTAGCAATAGCAAGACAGGCATTAGAACACCAAATTTTTAATAAAATTTGCATGCAACAGTTTTCTGTACACATTTCCTTACAACTTTTAATCCAATGCCTAGCCACATTTTCTTTCTTTTCTTCCTTTTACTAACATTAAAAATAACAATAATAATAAGTTTTTTGGTAATCTCCTAATCTCTTGAAAATCTCTCCATCCCAACAGTCTTTAAGCTGCACCATGTCTGGCTAAGTCAAACATCACTAAAAAGATAAATGTGGGACTGCTAATACAGAGCACATGAAACTCATTAGGTAATATTAAACTTCTGACTCTCAAAATCAAGCAGCATTTTTTTCCTATGGGGAGGGTTAAGGAAAGCCTGATACTCACTTCATCATCTTCAAAAGTCATCACTTAAATAAAATTAGTAACAATTATAAGATTTGAAAAAAAGGGGGATTTATCTGCTCATCATTTGAACCCAGTTTTTAGCTCTACTTGTAGGAAAGTGGGTACTGAGGACTTGCTGACATCTACCAATTTATAATGCTTTTTTCTTAAAGGGGAGACAAATACTTATGTACACATTTCATTTGTAAGCAAATATGCTTTCATTTCAAAGTACCAGCTTCTCAAGGTAAACAAAGATTTAAGGTTTGTTTCTTTAAAAAGAAATTCATACTTTTGGTAATCAAAATCTTCATAGCAAGACACTGCAAGTGTAGCAGCATTTTCTCTGTCTATACTTGTTATTCATTTTAACTACCCCATCATTTCTGGAAAATAAGTAACACGGCTTTGTGCTTATGTTTATCAAGTAAAAAGACAAAATAAAGAATGAAATCTAATTTAACCACTAGATATTTATTCTGCCATTTTGCACAGCATTCCACTCCACAATTAACATTCAAAGAAATTTACTTCATTTTGTAAAATGGCAGAAAAGTCTATAGTTACCTAGTACTGAGAATCAGTTATGCTAACACTTGAGATATTTCTTAATTTGTTTAACAACAACATCATTCCTTCATCACTGACTCAATGTAGAAACAAAATGGCTACCATTGTTTGTTAGTTGTTGTAGTGATAATCTGAAGAACATAGTTTTCATTTAAGTTAATCATTCCATCTATAAAATATAAATTAGTTCATAGTGTTTCAAATTTGGTATGGTATTAACACTGTTATCACAACCTATAAACTGTCCTTTGTAAAGATGCCACCATGTCAGTTCTAAGACCACACTAAAGTTCATTTGAGCATCATGCCACTATAGCAGCAGAACTTAAAGCATATCAAGTCCTGTCCACCATCACCAACTTTTTTCTTCTTTTTTTTTTTACATGACACTATTCTGCACTTCCCTAATGCTATATAAACCATCATCTTCAAAGACATTGGCAAAACTGAATATTTTATGTTGCCATGTTGGAGAAAAGGTCAAAGGGTATGTATATCTTCATAGCTCAACCAACATAAAATTAATTATTTAAAGTAACTAAGTTTCCACACTTTTCATTAACCACAATTGCAACCAAGCTCAATTATAATAGCATTTTTTCTCAATCAACAATCATTATGATCATCTTAACATGGAAACAGTAAATAAAAAGGATGGATAGTGCATTTTCATCCCTGATGATAGATGCTGTTTATGGCTTTCACTTGTCTGTAGTCATTACTTAAATGTATTCTTCAGTGATCATCATTGTCTACAACTGCAGACATACCTGATGAGGTTGCATAGTGTTATGGTTACCATGTTACCATTCCTACACCTTGTAGGGCCTCACTTCTATCTTCAGCAGAAAATGGAAAGTTCCTACTGGAACTACTCCACAGGTGAGAACTGAAGTGCCTGAAAGAAATCCACAGAGATGGACAGGAAGCGGTCTTTGAGAGGTCTGCCAAGCCAAGTTGATTTCCGGCTGGTTTAAACTCTAGTCCTCTGCTATCATCCAAGTTTGATATCAACACCCTAAATGATATTTCATAAGTAAAGAAGCTACCAAACAGAGTAAGAGACTTAAATGCAATTTTCCTCATCAAGTAATTATTATTAGCGGCAGCTGCCTCACCATTTACCATAGCCAAAAGATTCTCAAAACTGGTTATATTAAAAGTGGAAAACTTTCAAGTCTCAGTCAATCAAAAACAAGCATTATTTATCATATACAGTAAAACTAATAAAGGAAATAGATTAAGATGATGCCATCTAAAATTTAAAACAATAAAAAACTTTATACAAGGCCAAGAGAATACAACCGAGGAAACTGAATAACAGTTTACACTGAAAGTAGATAGCTTAATGGACTCGCCTATAGCATAGTTCTTTGAGTAAATTTCATTAAAAAATTTAACATATCCTTACATACATTTAAGTAGGCATTCTAATAATTGGTGAATCCACTACTGGGATCACATCTGCAAGTCTGGTGTTGGTGTGATTTTTAAAATAAAAAAATGAGGTTTTTTTTTATATATAATTTTATAGAATAAGGAGCAAAGCTCAGACTAGACATTAACCCTTGCCAGTTCAAGACATCAAACAAACAGTTTCACTCAATACTAGTAAAATAGTTTGGACCTGAAATCATTCCATATTAATTTTTAAGTTTTAATCAAGTCCATATTTCATTTAAATTTAATTAAAGCTTTTTATCTAATCGACAAATTACAATTTCTTTTTTTCTTTCTATTACAAAAAGTAATTAATTAAATTACTTCTAAAAAAAATAATAATGGAGGTAAAGGTGAAACATGCCAAAATGCACAATATAACTTGAGATTAGTTCACTGTAGAAAAAACCAACTGAAGACTGACTGGAGGGGACTGAGTACAAAAACAGCCAATTAAAAACCAATTTGGTTTGGTAACTTAACTGACAGGGGTCCGAGAACATCGAGATGTACAATAGCACGATTTATTTATATCCGCGTCTAAATATGGAATCAGTGTAATTAACAGCGCCTTAGCTTTCAGACTTTGTCTATCACTGTATATGAATATTTGGGAGATCAGGAAGATGGCTAAAGTTGTTAAATTTATCCATATGTGATATCAGTGATGTAGTTAACACATCCTCCAGATGTAGGAGGGTGGAGAAAAAGAGAGATTCTATAAAAGAATAACAAATTCACCACCACAAGGAAAAAAAAAAAAAAAAAACAAAACAAACACCTATAAGATCATTTACAGTATTTATATTTATTACCTGTATTAATTACGATTTGTGAGGAAGAATACAGCAGATTGTGTGTTGGCAATTCCAGACACAGCAATCTGTACCAGGTGGTGCTATGTATGGCGCACCTACTCATCACATTTGCATTTATTATATACCATTTTCTTGTAGCACGTGAATGCGTGCATAAATTGTAGCGACCAGCACATTTTCTTATCACCTAAAGGGGGGAAACTCAGAAGGATACACGGAATGTGAGCACCACTCGAACAAAAAAGGGTAGCATAAATGAATTTAGCAAATGTGAAATGAGAAACGATTAGAATGCCTCTGGGGGGAAAAAAAAAACTTTTCATCCAAGAAGAAATGTTTCGAATCCTCTCCATACCATGTCAGTCTATATTTTACTTTCTAGAAGCACTAGTTAGTATGTACGTCAGACTGGCTGCATATTTAGTTAACACGCGTAATGCAAAACATGGGGCTGGAGCAATACAGATATGTCATTACAAAGGGTTGTCATATCAATGAGGAAGGTGCTGTGGGCCACATCCCTTACGGCTCAATCTATGCTGAGCAATACAAATTTGAAGAGTGGTGGAGTGCATGTGCACCCCAGTGATATACAAAGGGTTAAAAGTCTGGCTCTAAGTATCTTTTTGTTTATATCTAATGCATATAAATAAAATATGAAAACATACATACTCAAACTATTTTAGAAAACATGCATCTTGTATAAAAACAAAAAGAAAGTCATCTTCAGTGTAAAATAATAATTTAAATACAAAAAAAAAACATTTTTTATATATTTTTAATTGTTTCACTTTAAACCCTTCATGACCAAAAAACATGACAGCTTATTGAACAGTAATTCACATTAAGACAACAGTTTACTTGCTCTCTTTCAGCTACATTTGTATTAATTAAATTGTTCTACCAAGTACATTTTTTTTTCCAAATAAAAATTGTTAATAAAAAAGGTAATAACATTTAAAACTTGTAATTTTTTTTTTCTGCTAAAATTCTTAATACCACACCTTTAAAAACCATTCTTGAAATTTTCATTAAAAATACAATGGAGGATTTCTATTCTTCTTCAGAACTTTTTGCATAAATAGAGCAACAGTGCTGCAGGTCAAAACCATGGCAGCATGTTAACATCTTCAAAACGCAGTAGAAGGATGGACAATTGTAGGAGCTCTTTTCTGAATAAAAGTTGTGGGATTCTACGCACTTTCTCTTCAGTATCAACACTACAAGGAAGTACCTCACTCGCAGCAAAAATAGCACTTTGCAAAATAAATAAATACATAATATTTTCTTTAAAATCATATTTTTCTGATCAAACATTTCCGCTGTTAACATTTGAGTAAATAGCAAAACAACTCAAGAATCACGGAACGATTCTACACACTACTGAATCGCAAATAGAAATGTTCAGCTTCGCCTTAAGGATACATCCAGCAATGGCTTATTAGTCAGACATCCACCATGCATGAGCTAAAACATGAAAAAGATTTGGATTAACTGGATGTCTGTGGTTCCACTTCCCCTAACAACAAAAAAAACATGCCCACAGCAACAACCAATAACTAACGTTTTTACCTCTTTTTTTTAATGTGTGTAATTAAGAACAGTCAGTTAAAGACTTTAGGTCCATACCAACTTGTTATATCACATTAACTGCTGAATCAAACCTATTAGTCAATCACCAAAGACCTACCATTCAGCTACCAAAAGGTAACCTTTTGTTAAATGTTTAAATTAAGAACTGACAGTCAAACCAACCTGTTATGTCATAGGAGTCAATTCAATTGCCATCTCCTTTAACCAAAGATTTACCTTGGTTAAGAAATTATCTAAGAGCTGTTTGGACTACTTCATTTAAAATGCATTCTGTTCCTATACAACTAAAATCTATGGTGGTATTCTGTGAGAGAGAGTTGTGCCTAATTCTTTGCTGGTGACAAACAAACAAATTTTGTTTTAAACATATGGTGAGAGTTCACCATTGGTTACAATGTGAAAATTCACTCAAAGTAATAAAGCCAATTAATCTTCATTTTGATATCCACAGGGAATCTGTCCTGTAAATGTCCTTAGTGCAATAGTTTTCTTGTGGAAAGACAACTACAGAATAACACAGCATCAACAAATGCACACTCCTCAATCTTTGTTTCAACTACAAAAATGTTAAATCAGAAGAAAATTAGAGTGTGCATTCGTGATGGTATAAGCACACTTATCAGAAATATGTATCTTGGGTGATGCAATACTCATTCATAACAGTAATAAAATTTGCCTTTTCAATTAACCATAAGAGATATATTTCATTTATTGTGATCTATCAAATATATGCAGCATGGTAGTCCATCCAGTAGACTACCACTGGACTGCTAAAAGGACCAGAGGTCAATTCTCACATTACTTCTCTAACATAGTTTCTTCTCACTCTTCTTCATCAGCTGACCATATGGATTTCCTCCAACATGTAAAAAAAAAAAGTTCTAGAAGCACTGCTGTACAAATTAAAAAGGATATATATATAAGTCCACTTTGTGACCAGAAAAAAAGCTAAAATGTGTTAATGGCCCATAATGCACAGCTTTATTACACTGGATGAAAATGGGACCTGTCTCTCCTATGACTTGGGTCACTATCATGAGAAGCTGTGCACATGCCAGCAGGATGCTGTTTTCACCATTTCTAGTTATCCATGAAATGCTTTCCAATTCCAGCAATACGCTGACAAACACATTAGTCAAAACAGCTATTGTGCCAAGCAATGATCCATTTGTGTGACCCTGATAAAATCAATAGGGTCCTTCCCAGAGCGATAGCAGCTCAATGATATAGTCAGAGAATAACTTGATGGAGTGTGTAATCGCTAAATTCTACATCTATGGCAAATCAGATGCTCTGTTTCAGACAATCAAGCAATGCATAAGACCTAGGGGGGCCCCACGTTAAAATTAAATGTAACTTTGAGCTACTCCTAAGCCATAAACAAAAATATAGGACGCATGATGCTACTTCTTTCTTTTGTTCTAACAGTTTTTTTAAGATCACGCACACACAGTCAATAGAAAACAATTTTTTAATATAGTGAGAAAACTAATCAATGAAACAAATAAAAAAACAAAAAAAAACTGTAATAATGTGCTTTGACAAAATAAAACTCATGTTCAAATTCATATAGTGGATTAGATAAATACTCGCGTTATCATTTCTACCAACAAGAGAAGATTGCTCAGTAAAATAAGAGAGTACATACTGGCTTTTAGTGTTTTTAAATCATTCAAGGATTTAGATTAAGCATACCATTAAAACCATATGTAGAACTAACAACTAGGAAATTAATGTACCTTTGTTTCTAATTCTTTCCATATTACAAGGTAAAGTTCTGGGCAGAATTTGCCTAGAAAAATCATCTTGTTTTATCGAGGCCTTTTCAGAAACATGCACAAGAATTCTAACATAATTTCACTCTGTGATAATCTGAGAAAGTATAATAATGGCACCATTCAGTGCAGGTCATTCAGCCTGATGTGTGCTGCGTAGAAAGATACATATTGCAAAAGATATGAGAAGATCTTGATGCATGCCTTTTTTTCAATCTTTAATCTTTATGTTTAAAATAATAATAATTTACTCATCCATCCTAATAGAAAATGTGATGCAGGATCACTTAGCAACACCGCAGTCAACATCAAAGTCTATCTGTTCTTTCTCTCTCCCTCTCCTGAATTACTCTTCCTCAAACCCCTCCCCCATACCTACCTACCTGCCTGCCATCTCTCATTGGACAGTAATGAAATGTGGCCAGACTACTTTTAATGATGTTCAACAGGATGTTGGAAGATGTCTACATCCAACTGCTACCCTTCTGAGACGTCAATCAATAAACCTGTCAGTCGTGATAGCCAAAAGATACAAAAAATTTTAATTTAAAAAAAAAAAAAAAAAAATAGTAAATGATTCCAGGGTCTTTGTTATTACCAGCAGCCATAACAAAGAATCTGAAAAGCAATTAGTTTTTTTTTTTTTTTTTGAGAGTGACTAGAGACCTGTCTACTAACAATCCCAGCAAATATGACTACCCATTATAAAATTTCCATATTCACTAACCCTTTTATGACTCATGTACACATGCCAGTTTAAATTACTATAAGGAACACAAATTTGTAGGTATTGCCAGTGCATACCTAAAGTCTAAATTTAATGAGATAATAAAAGTTAGTTTGAAATGTGTACTTCTTTTTTTTATTAATTCTATAATTTTACCTGTCACTTCAAAAGAAAAACAGGCAAACCGTTTTCCAGTAATTGGGTATTCCGTGGAATCTTACTCCCCTCTCTAGGAATGGTTAAGAAACATCCTGATGACAGGGAAAATAAATACAGCACTAACTTCACGCACCTGTTTTTTTAACAGTCATCTTTACAGCAATACCCCCATAAAACGAATGCCCAATTAACAAATATTCGCTATAGCGTATATGGCAAATTAACAGCAAAAATTCGCTAAATGTATACATGGTTCGCTACAACAAATGCATCATCAATGACAAAGTACAAAACTTTGAATGGGATGAAAATTCTCAGAAAAAGGATGTGCACAGATACGTTAATATGCACAGTGATCTACACGTACATTCGGATAGCATCATTCTACCATAGTACTTTATACATGCATCTTGTTTGCTGAAATTTGTAGAAATCATCTTGTAAATTTTTCCCCTATTACAATTCGTGAAGACTGGAAAAAGCCAAGCAACTACCAGTGGTGCAACAGCTCCTAAAGCAAAGAGGAAATGCATCTCTTGGGATATTAAATTGGATGTTTTGTGGCGGTTTGATGCCGGCGAAAAGCCAAGTGAAATTTCTAGAGCACTGGGCCCAATTGTCTAATATCTGCACGATTCACAAGATTAGAGCAACTGTAAGATCTGTGATCCCTCTAACAGCTACTAAAGTAACATACAAACAGATTGACGTAGTGGAAAATGTGGGGAGATTGCTGAATGTTTGGATAGAAAGCCAGCATCAACAGAACGTTCATATAAGCATTACTATGGTTATTCAAGAGAAGACGAAGTTTATTTGATGATCTTCAACAGCTGGAAGAAGATACCAGTGAAGAAATGTTTAATGCTAGCAAAGGATGGTTCAACTGCATCATTAGAACCTGTCATTTACATAATATAAAAGTGAGCGTTGAAGCTGCAAGTGCAGACACTGCAACAGCTGGGTCTTATCCAGTTGCACTGAAAAAATTTTCAACGACAATGAAATGGGGCTTTTTGGAAAATGGATGCCAGCCTGCACTTTCATCTCCTTGATTCAATGCTGCAAAGAATTGCCCAACCCTCCTGCTCAATGGAAATGCCAAAGGGGACATGAAGTTGAAACCTTTGCTACTCTACCATTCAGAAAACCTTAGGGTTATGAAAGATTTTGTTAAAGCTGGTCTTCCAGTAGTTTGGCACTCTAATAAAAACACTTGGGTGACAATGGCAGTATTTCAGATCTGGCTTTTGCCATATTTCTGTCCTGCAGTTGAAAAATTTTGTCGAGATCATAAATTGCTCACAAAGTACTGCTTCTGTTGGACAATGGCCCTGGACAACCAGTCAACCCGAGAGATTTGTCGCCTAATGTACGCATTGAATTTCTTCCACCCAACACAACGGCATCGATTCAGCCAATGGATCAAGGAGTTATTTCAACCTTCGAAGTGTATTATTTCCACCACATATTCCGAAAACTGGTCGCAGTGACTGATGGAGAAGACAAGTCTACAATAGGGGACTTCTGGCAGGGATTTAATATTATGAATGCCATTGAAAACATTGGTCAGAAGTTAAACCACCAGGCACAATGGATGGTGTATGGTGAAAATTGTTGCCAAGTTGTGTCCACAACTTCAAAGAATTTACTACTGAAACTGTCCCAGACATCCAGCAGACGCAGTGAAGCTTGCACAAGAGGTCGAGTTTGATGAAACTGATGTGGAAGATGTCACTGCAGTCACATGAAGATTTAATGGAGATGGAACGAGCTACATTAAAAGACGACGAAGAGGAAGACAAGAATCCTATTAAAGTTCCTAGTTTATTAATATCAGACCTCTCAAATGCATTTGAATATTTAGAGAAGACAATGGAGATCTTTGCTGAGAAGGATCCACTCAAAGAAAGGAGCATGAAACTGGCCAGGGACTGCAGGGCAAAGTCAGCTTGTTACAAGGAATTATATCTGCAGAAACAAAGGGAGTCAAAGCAGACGTCGTTGGATGGGTATTTGCCTATGATGGCGACTCCTCAAAAACGTCCATCAAGGCCTAGTACCAGTAGCACCGAACAACCCCACCTTTGTTGATTAAAACTCTTATTTACCACCAAACATTTATTATTAATTAACCTTTGGCTCTGGCTGCCTTCATATGAGACAGCGGATAAATTTACATCTAAACTGAAACTGTGATCTCCCTTGTACTGGTGGTTATTTTTCGTCTGTCTGTTTTAAGCCGATTTCTTCCTGGATTTTAATTTTTCTACCAAGACACATTTTACGAAATCGTCTCTCACTGTTTACATCACTTCGTAGTCGTGTAGTGGCACAACCCGCCTGCCACCCAAAGCAGTGTAAAAGATTAATAAGTGTACCCCACAGCGATTTTGACTGCAACGCTTAACTGGAAAACACTGTTCTTTTGCCTCTGAAATGAGCATCATAGTTTCCTCGTGCCTCACCAAGGGGTTAAGTACATTAACATATAACACCTAACACAAAAAATAACATGTTTATTATGCATATTCACTAAATAACGTTTATTTAAGATGGTTCGTTATTCTTTGGGAACGTATCTAAGTTTATATAATGTAAATTAATGGAAAAAAGTTGCTCACTTAATGAATGGTTTTTGCAGAAAATACAGGAGCTGCCGTACATGAAAGTTTAGTTTGACATTAAAATTTATCATAAAACCAACAAAAGTCCTAACCCCTTTGTTTAGCTGTGGGAGGAAACCAGAAGTTGCCATAGACAGCCTACATCACTGGTACAAAAGCCATGCCAAGGAAGGTTTGCCATGATCTCCATTGAGAACCAAACTTGGGCTCTCTCAGTTAACAGATTAACACTTTTACAACTGTTTTTTTAAACATTATTTTAATCCATAAAAAACCTCATACCTTAAAACAGTAGAGTTCACTTTTCAAAAAAAAAGAAAAGACTAAGGTTTACATGGCTTCAAGATATATCATTTCTATTATGATTCAGTTTCAAAGCCAAAACTTCTAGTCAAAAATCAACAAATGAAATATCAGTATATCAGAGACTGCCAACCCATACAAATGTCAAACAGTATAACTACAATGCCCAACCAAACTACATGCAAAGCAATGATACTCAACCATTCTTGTAGTTTTCTTGACAGAAGAGCTATTAAAATTCTCCGTGCATACTTTAGATATATCAAATGTTTAAAGTTACTGAAATACCATTGAAATCAATGAAAACAATATAGAAAATTATGGTTAGTTGAGGAGTAAATTAAGTATTGATTAAACATTTTTCCAATATATTAGAACAGATGTTTTTAGGTACTACTCTCTAAGGTGGGGGGGGTGAGAAAACACCCTTATTTAAGTTATTACATCTAAATTAAGACATTTTTCTCACACTGTATCCCCACTAATTTTGATGCCAGTCAGTTCACGCTTTTGTCTTAAATGCATGAAAACTGGCTCCACAGACAAGAGATCAAAATGAAACAACTGTAAACCAGAACCATTATGCACAGGAATTACATACAAGTGCATGAAAACTCAATGCCCATCACCTGGAATAAGCTTAGCAGGTTTCTTATGATCAGAATAAACAAAGAGAAAGAAGAGTTGGCAGCCATCATGGTATTTACAAAGCACAAATAGTACAGACCAGTTAAGAGAGAGAAAGAAAATCCTCAGAAGATGCACAGAAGTGGAGGAAGCAGACAGAACCCCCCCCCCCTTAAGTCCCATTAGTTGTTCCAGTGCCAAAAATTAAAAATCAGTAGCTGGGTTCCTAACACACAAACAGGTAGGAACATTAGACCAAGTATTTTTATCTCTATTTACAAATGAGTTCCCAACTATTTACGTACCAGTCTTGCCTTGAGCTGTTCTTAAAAGAAAAGTTGGAAATAAACTACACAAGTACAGGACATATTTATCAAAGTTGACTGAGCATTAGGCCATCAGAAGGATTGAGGGAGGTGGGAGGAGAAGCTGTTAGGTGTAATGTTTAAAAATGGTCTTTCTGCAGTTATTTAGGGTTACCATGGCAAAAAGTAATCCAGACAAATCTTCAATGATGGCTTTGTAAACAGAAATGTTTAGTGTTATTGTTTAAGTAATTGTCGACCAGTTAAAATGCTTCCCAGTTTAGAAAAGAACATAATCACAGGTAACTCATTCCAGTCTGGCATGCCCTCTTGTGATTATCACAGTTATTAAAATCATTTCTATATCATCACTTTGATCGCCGGGTTGAGTTCCCAAACAAAAGACTGGCTGGCAGATGTACAATCCAAGTGGTCAGGAGAAAGAGAGAGAGCAACTACTACAAAACTAAAGAAAACTGGTCACACAACTATCCATACTTTCTTTTTTGGAGCCTGCAAGCAAACTACTCAAGATAATCATTAACTTGGCAGATAGAACATTTTCTAATTTACTTTCAGAAAAGGATCTAGAGATCATTAACAAAAATTCTTAAATATGTATTTAAGCTGCCAACAAAGCTGATATAATGGTAAGAAAAAAAGCAAAGTATCCAGCATGAAACAAAATAAATTTGAAAACCATTATGTAAGTGTCAGTCTTTAGATTGGCACCTGCACTTTAAATACGCTGTGCTGGCACCAAATTCAGCTTTAAGAAAGAAAACTGAAATATTATCAAAATGTTCATCATAGATTCTTTGGAATGTTTTTAAGAGTATAAACATTTATAATAATCTAATGACTTTTCTTTTTTTTTAAAAGAAAATCTTTTACCTAGTTTGGTCATCAGATATCTGAAGAGACATCCAACAGACAGTTCCACACTATTTAAGGGTTCTAAGTGCAGTCACAAATCCTTTTGGCTATCTGCAATTACCAATAATAGTCTATAATTGGATTCCCACCTATGTAATGTATCAGCACAGCTTAATACTAGAAATAACGCAATAAATTATCAGAAGTGGTTGGTAATAGTGGTAGTGTAAAGCAAACACATTAAATTAACAGGTTAGTTTCTTTTTCCCTCAGTGGTTTTGTATGAATTACAATGGTTTTCTGCCCCTTTACAGCAACTAAAACTAGCAAACATAATTCATCTGATAAAAATTTCTCATTATCATCTTCAGAGCATGTCCTATAGGATTCATTTTAGTGTGTCTTGTAAACCTATTGAAAATTAATCCAATAAATTAAGTTAGGAATGCAATATATTTTTGGTTCTGTGGCTATTACCATATAAAAAGAGACTAGTTAAATTTTAAAAACATGTAAAATGGAAAATAGTTATTGTGGAATATATGTATGTATAATAATACACAGCACCTTATCGACCACTGTATTTACAAGCTAAATAAGCCCATTCTTGGCAATGATTAAAAGGTCATCTAAATGCTGATTAGAAAAGGCATCATCCAGTGTATTGCTGACCAGTATACTTGATAGCGTTACTTCCAAAACGTAGTGTAGACAACTAGGTGTTTGTTGTTAAACAAATGTGACAAACAAATAGCTGATCTTGATCAAAACAGCACAGGTTTTGCAGCCAGACTATGGTAAACCAAACATGTGTTGACGAGATAAGCATGTGTCATCAGAGCAACAGATTGATCATCATACTCTCATCCACTAGCAACTGCACAATGTGCTCTCATCCTGAACTGTTACATCCAAAATAAACATTTCTTGATTAAAAGAAAATCTTTAAATTTTCCATAAGCAACTTTTTAAACAAATTAATAGGTTGTTATTCTTTGCCACAAAAGCAAAAGATTCACTTGACCAGAAAAAAAAAATAAATTTAAAAATCTTCCAAATGAATAAACTAAGTTTTCTTCTGAACCTTCACAGAAGATAACAAGTAATGACACCAATTGAATATTTAAAAGTAATTAATGAACATTGACATTTTAACATTAAGTAAAGTAAATTGACATTTCCTTTGAGGAGTACTCACATTTATGGAGATAGGATATTGATCCCAAGTAATCCCATAAATATGCATTTCCAAGGTTTCATGGCCAGCAGGAAGCCTGTGTATGTACAGCAACGAAACCTTGGAAATACATTTATGCGATTACCTGTTGGGATCAATACCCACTCCCCATAAATACATGGGTGTACTCCTCAAAGGGTTAAACTGATCAATCTGACTCTTTCACAGATTTTGAAACAAGTACTCAGTGATGGCCACAACTGTGGGTTTATTAGTACACACGTTTTCTAACAATTGTATGCTAATACATATTTAACCATGTATACATGACAAAATCTACTGCAATAAGTTTCAACTGAAATTCAAGCAGATCGATTTATTTGTGAAAATATCCATTTCAATTAAATCCACAATTATGACCACCATCACCATCTTCTGGAGCTTCTTGGTCCAGTGGATTTCAGGTGACTGATTCCCAGTTGTAGTGCCACTCCCACCACATTGATTCCTGTTGAAATTACCCACTGCAGTTTATTCCAAATGTAGTTTTGTTTTTTAAAACAAAACAAGAATCACAGACATTCAATATGCAGTTACCCAGGGAAGAAATACAACAAAAATAAATAATCCACTCTAGTTTCAAAATAATGGAGGAGATCAGGTTTCATTTAAGTCATTTGCCATACCAATCATTAATTCACTGCCCAAACTTCCTCCATAAAGCCATATGGTTGGTACTGGGGTATAAGCATTACTTAACTCTCTTTTTAAGTTATGTGCACTTTGTATACTGATACGTGAATTAACTATCTGAAGATATTAGCATCAATACTGAATTCTACTGTTTAGCTTAAAATTCAAAACTGGTAGCACGAAAACGCAGTTGTCTAACTTTTTAAGTATTCTAGTGCAATGTTAGCAGATGGAAGCCGCATGAGAAAAGAGATGGAGCTGACAGGAATGAGCTAAATCCTAGAATTGGCATTGGGTTGGGTTTTTTTTTTTAATTTAGAGAAACAGATGTTGTTCTCATAAATCAGACAAAGCACAGTGGTCTGCTGTCTAAGAAGGTTCTAGTCTCATGCAAAACTCCCTGGCAGGGTTAAGAACTCTGCAGAGATCAGTTCAGCTCGGCTCTATCTAAACCCAATCCTGCATGGAATTCTATTTTGTAGAAAAGAAAAGGGGAGAGAAAATGGAGAGAGAGAGAGAGAGAGAGAGAACAGATGCTTCAGTGAATTGATGAGATAAAGAGGTAAAATATGTAACTGCCAAACTGAGAAAATTAAAAATTGGTAGAATTACCTCTTGGCAATTTCCATCACAAGTCAAAGTTAATGCATAAAATAAGCAAGCAGTTACAAAGATCAAGTAAATAGTTTTGCATACATGTTAACGTTTTACGTTAAATACAGTTTACATGACTGATGAGCCGTGCAAGAACAGCAACTAGACAATAACTAGAGCCAAACAAACAACAACATTGTAACTGTTATGGTGGCTAAGTCAGACGATGCAATCAGCATACAGCAAATAAATATACTTTTTATAATAACTAGTGAATTTTGTAAAAACAACTTAACATAATTCAGTGTGCTAGTTGACATAAGCCATAAATCTGATATAACATTAAATTATTTAGTATAAGATCACTTTAAGGTCATTAAGATATTCAGAAATGAATTAGTCAAATAACGTAAAAGAAGAAACGTATTGAAAGTAAAAGCTCAGCGGCCATTTTGAAATTTTGTAAACCATGAGATAAAACTGAATATTCAAAAGGTGGCTGCTAAGTAACTAAAACTTTAGTGCTAAAATTGAATGTATCTTCCAACTTTTTCTAAAATTAATCTGGCAAAAAGTTGCTCGTTTATGCCAGCTCTTGTGCATCTTGCCCTGATATGAGCGTAATACCAACAACTGAGCTTACACTCTGTTACACAGCCTTTTTTCTCGGTCAGAGGCAGCTACTGTCTCCGTGATCGCACGAGCAGCACAAGCGCAAGAGTAGAGAAACAAACAGCACTTTTTGTTCACTGGAAGCTTACTGCGGGTTTCCATGACGATGTACATGTTTGAACAGGATCCCATGAGATAAATGTATGGTTGCAATAAAATAAAAAAAAAAAAAAAGGTTGTTGGGAAATTAACATGAAAACAAAACCATAACTTAAAATAAGATAATTACAAGGGATGCACAAATGGGAGCATTCAGATTTGTATTCAAAAAACAAACATAAATAGAGCAGAAAAAAAACAACAACAACAACAACATGGCGTTAATTCAGTTGCATGATGATTTTGGCCAAAAAAAAAAAAAAAGTACAAATGATAAGATTTAAAAATATTTAATTAAAAAGCTGTAAACCTGATTTAGTAATCAGATATTCAATCTTTTTCCGCTTCTTTTTTATAAAAAAAAAAAAAATCTAAATTTGCATACTAGTCAAGAGGTAGTACATACAGTAAACTGTTCTTTCCGTGACTTAAGATACACTTCCATTTCTTTCTTTTACACTTGGTAATTATTTTTTTTTTTTAAATCCCTACTTTTTGAGGAATCTATTTCCTAACCTTTTTTATTTTGTTGTTGTCTAGCATTCTGCTTGCAATGCAATTAAAATGCGACAGAGCTTGGAAAATGCCTGACAACATAGCAGTCTCGGGAAAAATGAATTTCCTACTTTTTCATTGGTTAGTATCATTATAAATGGAGGTTTTATTCAAAGTTGGTATTATATTGACAACCGCCACTGTGTGAAACGCCCTATGGGGATCACTTTATCAGCAACCAGCATGCTAAGCAACTGCTGCTGAGGATCAATATAGTGAATACTGGCAAGACTAGGGTTAATGCCTATCTGTTAGCTCCTCTAATTCACTTATAAGATATAAGATAGCTAGGAGCAACAGAAAGTCTATTTGGGGGAAGAGCCATTATCAGTCTCCACAACTTTTTAAAGACCGTCTAGAAATCCAGCTTCAAATCTACTAGACAGAAAAAAATGTGTAAATCAAAGTTATGATGGCTCTTTCTAATAATATAATTAATCCACTCCGATATTATGTAGCTGGTGAGTGACTGACCTCCCCCCCCCCCCAATGCAGCCTAATCTCTTGTCAATCAAACCAGAAAAGAAAAAAAAAAGTTCTTTTATAATTATTTTACCTACTTACAAATCGCTTCTCTCTCTCTCGTCTGATATAGATGGCCACACTCGCTGATGCCCTGATGAGTCCAAAAGATAAATGCCCACACTTTAAACAAGATAAAGCCAAAGTTAACCCTCAACTCCCTCAGGACAATTTCTAACAATAAGAGTTACAGTGGTCAGAATTAGCACCCAGCAAATTTTTGGGAGGGAGTTTTTATCAGGTAAGTTTTCATTGATAAATTGAATGCATTTAATCTAAATTGATTCCATCCCATTAAAAAGTTACCAGATTGCTGGCTGATTCATAGCAAGATCTTTTGTTTCTTCTTTTTCGGAAAAACTCCATCTAGTGCTTATCTCCAGGTACAGCAGACTTTGGAACCAGGAGTTACACGTATGCACTAGACATTGGTGACATCCGTCCGTATGAATGTGCACCAACTCTAAATTATCAGGCCACTCACTGTTTATAAGTGCTAATGTGGTTCCATTATTCCCCCTTATCTGGGAACCACTAAACCTGGACAAACTCTATTTTTATGCCTTATTAAGCAGATGTTCTAGGACCTAATTTACCAAAGTTTGGCATGGCAGGTTACCAATTTGTATCAACATGATGTCTTTTTCCTTTTTAATAGCAGAGTTTTTTTGTGAGGGAGCTTTACCCTTTATCGAGGCAAATGGTTATTGTTGGCAATTAATTCATCTGAACCATAAGGAGTCACCTGGTTTAATTGTGCAAACAATCTTTTCAGTTCCCTACATTCTAATACTGGGATTTAGGCTTGTAAAAGAACAGAAGAAATTACCAAACTGGCAGTAGTGGGTGATAATGACATTGTAAACCAGTTTTTAGAAAAAAATGTATCAATTTGATTTTCTTTCCTCTGAGGCCTTGCATAAGCCATCCTTTCCTGCCTCTTTGCAGAAAATAAACTAGACTAAGCCCAGATTATGTCTTTTAATCCCTTCAGAAGGACTGAAGTGGCTGAAAGCTTAAGATATTTGCTTCTCATACTGGTGACTTGGCTTTAATTCCTACGTATGGCTGGCACTTCCAGGGCAACTCAGCCTGCCTTAGGTAAACTAGAACCTGGATAAAGGAGAATGATATGGAATCCCTGTTTTTGTGTCTAACACTTCACCAGTCCTCTTCCCAGGAGTACTGCCAAGAGTAAGAGAAAACCCCTTCAATACACGTGTGTGCATTCTCTGATCATAATTAAAGAATCTAAGGAAAATAGTAAATCCTCTAGTCCACGATGTATGCAAATTAAGTAGTCATCTGACGTGTAAGTCAATGCACAGGATCCATGTATTTAATCTTTGAGAGAGAGAGAGAGAGAGCCATATGAAATTATTCAAAAAATCATGCAAAAGCAGAAAGTTAATGAAAACCGTAATAGCAGGTGCGTGTACAAATTGCTCCCCTGCAGCTGCAGATTATTGTGCCCATTAAGATAGTCTCCCATGTGCTTCTGCAATGACAACATTTACAAAAAAGCCACCACCAGGTGATCAGTAGTCGAGACAGACTGGGCCCACAGACATTCACAACATGTAATAATTAACAGATATGCTACAGCGGTGATCAAATCACAGAAACCCTCAACATTGGACAAGACCTCGCTTCTACTTAGCTTTCAGTGCCTTATGGATTTTAGAAACAGGTCACCTGTAAACAAACTCCTTTTTAGTCTAGTCATCCTCCAACTGCAATAATACCTAGAGCATCCTGACCAAGAAACAAACCAATAAAAATGTGGCTATGAAGAAATGTCATATCCGCAGGCCAGGCTGCTTGGTGGGGGGGGTGTGTGTAGCTGGCTTGACTATCTAGGCACTGTAGCAGAGATTATTTTGCAATGTTGGCTCTATATCCAGACATGGTTGGTATGCTTCTGACTATACCACCATCCATTAACTAACATGATGCAAGACTAGTACACAACATATGTCTTTTCTGGTCAGCTTGATCTAAATCCCATCAAGCATCTCTAGGTTGTCTTGGAATCAATCCATAGCTACCTTTTCCAAAACCAGCATCTATCTGGTGCTGACGCTTTACTACCCAAGGCCATTTTCTGTTTTCTTGCCAGGGTGTGCGCATCTTCGTCAAGAATACTACAGATACTCTGTACACTAAAAGCAACTTTCATTTGACTATGCACTTGCAAAAAAGAAGATTGGAACATATTGATGCTAACTAAAAGTTCCTGTGGAAATTAAGAAAAGTAACCAAACATTTACAATTGGAAACCAGTGTTTTTATTCCCAATGTGTCACGATCTCAGAGCAGTTACCGATGTTTTAACATTATTTACCGCCTCAATACAGTAATTGTATTAGTATTATCCTTTTGAAAATCTATTTTTTTTTTCTTGTCTTCAAGTTAAAAAGAAATTCCTGCCCTAATTTCAAAAGATGAAGAGTAAAAAAAGGTTAATTGAAATTGCTTGTCAAATGGTGAATCACTTTGCTTTTACAGTATAATAAATAGCGCTGCACTTTCTTAAAGATGCTTGAATCAACTGCCAAGGAAGCGAACACCACGTAAACACGTTCACTTCATCTTCAGAGCCATTATGTTAGGCCTCCTGTTGTTGGCCCCAACCAAACTTCCAGGCAAGACATGATGGATGAATATTCAAATAGTTTCCTACTACGTTTTGTGTAAACAGCTAGATTCAATGGCTACACGAATACAATGCTTTTAAGTACAAAGTCTATCAGGCATCTGTCCGCCTGTGACAAGCTGCTGCTGATAGGATAACCTGGCAAAGTCTATCATTAAGCGCATCATCGATATCATCTAATGGAGATAATCCTGAGGAAGGCCTGTCTGGGAAAGTGATGCCCTCTTACAGCTAATGATTTTAAAATTTTGGAAAAGAAGAACAAAGAAAATTTCAGTTAAAAAAAAAATCCTTGACTGACTGAACAGTAAGAATTAAAAGAACTATTAACTCCAATTTTTTTCCCAACATTTCTTCATTTTACAGAATAAAAGCAAAACGATTTAATATTTTTTACAGATCAAATTTTATTTCATAATTCTTGTAACTGCAACTTAACTCAACAGTCCCACTAACAATACTAACTCTGAAATCATTGAAAGAAACATTACGGAGCCACAATAAGTCCATTACATGGATGTATATACATCAGTTTTAAAATCAGTGTCAGCCAAAATGGCTCCTTTACTTTTTATCATTATTCCTCTGCTTTACTACGTATAGATGGCAATATTAATTTGTATTGTGTTTTAACTATTCTTTTGTTTAGCATACCTCTCAATTTTTTAAATTTTAAAAAAAAAAAAATAGTAGTTTTGGATGCCGCTCCTTGATTTCTAGACCCCCATAGAGCTTGGAAACATGTCTTGAAAAGGTCATTTATTTCAACTCCAGAAAGAGAGAGAGAGAGAGATGGAGAATTAAGATTTTTAAATTTCCATGATAAAGGCAATCAATCAATCAAGCCTGTTCCAAGCACATGCCATGAAATGATTGTTCTAATTCACACACCACACAACACTGTACAGAAATGAACAGTCTGTATCTGCCATCTCTACAATCAATCCAGCATCTGGCATGAGCAAGAGAAGCTACATGCTGCTGAAATTTAGTCAATGTTTTCTTATTCTCCCCCCCCCCTCCCCTGCTATAGCAAGCATACTGGTGACTTCCCAGGGAAAGGGGGGGGGGGGAATTGGAATAAATATCAGGCAGCAGGGGCCACTAAAGTAAATCATCAATAAATGTAGAAAGTTTGAATTTTAATGCCTAAAGCAAAAACAAACAAAATGAAGCTAATTATTCCCATATTAACTTTCCTCAAAAAAATCACTATTTCTAGAAACACAGGTTACAAAATTCCTAGTAATTACTAGTTCCTTTTCTGTTTTTTTTTTTAAATTATGACTTATTTTATTATAAAAAGGAAATCACAACTTGAAAGATTTCTTCACGTGCCGACACACACACACAGACACACATACACACACAGTCACATATACACACACAGACACACATACACACACAGTCACATATACACACACAGTCACATATACACACACAGTCACATACACACACACAGTCACATATACACACACAGTCACATACACACACAGTCACATACACACACACAGACATATACACACACAGACACATATACACACACACACACACAGTCACATATACACACACACTCACACAGTCACACATACACACACAGACACATATACACACACACTCACACAACAACAACAACTTGGGAAGTCAATATTAAATAAGGACCCTCGAGAATGTACCCAAGCTGTTAACCCTTTTCCATTCTCAGTGCGAAATATAAACTTTCCAATGAATGAATAAATAAAAAAATTAATTAACGTAATTTCTTTCAAAACTCAAACAAAATAAATATATAAGACAGTTTTAAACTGGGGGTTGTCAAGTGAATGAGTTATAGCAGAAGTGAACAACCAAAATGTAAAATGATTTGTTAATATATGCAGTCATAGTACTTACTCTTCTGTGGCTGATTATTAAATGTGCTCTCACGTGGTAACACAAGTTTCAACCATTAATGGTTGCTAAGCAGTGTTCAAACTCCTAAAATTAAACTACACTGAGACTACAAACGCATCCCTGACCAATAATCAATTCTGAATTCTGGATAATAAGTGGCCTGCATTTTATTCAACAATACGGTTCTTGTCACACAATTTACTCCAGGAATGATTCTGTATGTCCCACCATTCCTTCTGGTGAAATTCAGTTTGCAGCCAAGTGAATCACTGAACAGCTTTTGTTTATTAAATCATGTCCTATGGCCAGCAAATAGGGTATGGATTCTGACAACTTAAAATAGATACAATGAAGATTCCATTGTGCTCCTCTATCACTTGTTTCAGGTTACAAAGTAAAATCAAAAATTCATGACACCTGTAAAGTTGATGAAAATTCATCTAATATCAGTAGTCATTAAGACCTAGAGGTTCTCCTTTATGAGACTTCCCCCAACAACCCCTCTATACATACATAAATAAATACAGAACAATGAAGGCGGGGTGAGGTACACCAGAATCCTTGCAGAACAATGAAGGCGGGGTGAGGTACACCAGAATCCTTGCAGAACAATGAAGTACAGAAGTGACAGAAACTGTGCAGGCTGAGCACCAAGCACAAGGCAAACCCAACTTTGTTAACTATTCTTACATTTTAACACCGTCGTTAACAGATGAAATGTTAAATTTGAGAAACTGTATTAATAAACCTAGATCCTCTTTCTGACTGATTTATTGCCAAATAATAATGATTATAATTAACTATTTTCTGTTTGAATAATTTCATTCCTGGTTAAAGTGTAATTTACTGACCAGTCTAATATGCCTACCGTACTATTAATATTTATGTAAATCAAGAACAAGGATACAAAAACCAAAGAGAACAGAATTTTTTTTCAAACTAAGACCAAAATGTTAAAGAGGCCTGAAGAATCTAGATAATGTTTGAGAGAATCAATAATAATTTTAACATAGGAATCAGAAGAAGTGGACAGCAATCAATGGATAAATACGTCACAAGCATTAAGAATCCATCTAGTTACATGCTTGGTATTCATGCAAAATGCTTGTAAACACCCGGAATCCGTATGCAGCTGTCAGTAGCCAGGCTCCTGGCTATTTTATCTTATCATCAAGTAGCCTCACTCAACAGGCCATGTTGTCAGAGGTTTCTTTGGAATGTGATACACTGCTCAAGCAGTGCAGAAACAATACTGTATGGGCTTTCAGGCTATGAAAGATTGTTCTAGGAGTTCCAGGCATATGCACTATCATATCCTTATCTCAGAGTTAAGGATAAACAATGAAACAAAAGAAAAAAACTACATTCAACAGTCTAAACACAAAAGGTACAGATGGGAGGTGGTTGTTGTTGTTTTTGTTTTTTTTACTAATCATAAATTTGTTCATAATTATTAATCAGTTTTCTCCACCTAGCTAATAAATAAAAGAGTGGCCTCCCTTCTATCATAATTATCATCTAAAAATACTACACAATTTTTAGCTTTACTGCAGCAATACTTTGAGCAAAAATTACATTTCAGTATGAATGCAGACTTCTTTTCTTGCATTGATTGGATGTTGGGAAAGGTTTTATAATGGAATTACTGCTACAATATACCACATAAGTTTACTTTTATTAACAAAAATAATAAAAAAAGCTCTCAACATGTTAATTAGTCTTTTCTCTGGAGGGAACCATTTATAATATGCTTAATTTACTCACTTTTGGATGTTTGAGGAACCATCTCATCAAGGTTAAAATATTGTAACAAATTCTTCGTAGTGAGAGCATTAAAAATTTATCGGGTAAAGTATCAGCAGAACTCAATAGTAGAAAAAAACATTTGTTTTCAATAGTTGTAAATAAATCAACTTACCAACAATAAGTTGTTGAAAGTGATACAGGCATTCCATTAAAACAGAATTACGCTTTGTATTTCTAAAATTCGGACTTGCTCGTGGCTGCATCCCAAAATGCAGGTTGACAAAGATGGTGCAACATTAAAATATTAAACAAAATAAGAGAGATAAAACATTTCTGGATAGCACTTCTATTGTTTGTTTGTTTGTTTGTTTTTTTAATGAATAAAGTTTCAATCATCCTTTCAAAATTAGTATCATTATAACATAGCATTTTATCACCGCACTTACTAATTAATAGTTGCCAATATTTTGCTACTTTATATCTGCCAGAAGTAAAATATTCTGCAAATTTTCAAAAAAGGGGGACATAACTCTTTTAAAAAAAAAAATGGTGACTATAGCGTATAGGTATTTTGGTAATGAAAATCATTACAAATCCAATGTAGTTCAATATTTAATGCATCAAAAAGTTTTTTGTTATAAATTGGCATAACAAAGCTAGGCTGCAAAAAAAGAAAAAACAACAAACTAGCTATTGATAGACGTGCCATGTCCAAATACATTATAATGGTACTTCTAAACAGACTTATTTATTAGTAAGACATACTGCTATCATCTCCTCTTCACTTTCATTCAAGAATGATTTCAATCTTGTTGTTTAATAACAGAAAGAAGCATCTTATATATTGTAATTACCAATGGTAAAATTATGTTTGTTGCTATGACGTTTTCAGACCATTTGGGTGGGAAATCCTAAAACAAATGCATTTTGCAAATCTACATTACTGCCCTCCAAAATAGAAGAAAGTTTTTTTGAATTTTAGGCTCATTCATTGTTGTTATTTGCCCTAAATCAAGACTCCAAGGTCACATTTCTTTTCCATTGGTGATGGTCTTTCAGATGTTTTTTTTTTTTTTGAAGACATTGTGTGGAAATGACAAATCCAACAACACTGTGCACTTCCAGGCTTGGTCATAAGTTAATAATTTAAACAGAACTTTCAGCATATTTAGATATTTGACATCAAGTCGGACTGTTTGAAATTACACACAAATAAGTACGAGATAGATAAGCCAGACAATCATTATTATATTTACCAATGAAAAGGTGTAACTAGTCTTTGAGATAACTACTGATTTCCAATGTTAGATACAATTTGTTTCCTCTTTATATCCCCCCCCCAGGTGTTACAGTTTCATGCTAAATCAGAGTAAACTGAATTTGCATGCTGTTTAGTTATGTTGTAATAAAGTGTTCATTAATTATATAGTTTTGCATATATCCATTTTTGATTTACTTTGTTTGCCCCATCCAGTGATTCACCCTATCCCAGGATAGGGGACACAGTGGATCACTACAACATTTTTCTTTTTGTATTCCAGAGTTCATAAAAAGTAAATGATATATTAGCATAGCTAAGATATCTGCGCATTGCTTCTATATGTGAAATGGTAATGGCAAGTGTTGGAAACAAAGAAATCCGATCCATTGCCCCTTATCTTTCCTATTTGTTAACTTGGCAGTGTAGACCAAACTGAATAAGCATGGAAAAGGCTCCATGTAATACCTAATGCTGTATCTAAATTTGTTTATGAGCTAATTAGTTGAATTAGGACATTTGTGCTTAGCAAAATCCTTGCTAGTTAATAATCATTTCATTCAGAGAATTTCTCCTAATTGTGATAATTAAGTCTAGAGTAGTCAGAGGTGGCTTTACCACTGGTGTAATATAATGGTGTGGCTGATAATTACAGGTTACACTGTGGGTTGATAGTATTATATTTCATAGACTCCATGCCACCCTAACTAAAATGGGTTTTCAGACTTCTGATTAGACAAACACAGCAATCAGGTGGTGTGATTTGTTTCTCCGACTATTCATTGATTGCCCATTCTTCGGCTGGAGATACACAATGAAACTAGAAGTGGTGGTGAACGAGACTGTGCAGAAACAATGGCTACCTGGCACAACCATTCTAACCAATCTGACTAAGAATAAATTGAACATTTTTTTTAAATATATAATAGGCAAGTAAAAAAAAAAAAAACACTAAATAAGATAATAAAATGGCACTTGGACGATGTTAATTTTTATATAACAACAACAAAAGAAAACATAGGCTTTCACCTTCAGATGAAAATTGTCTACATTTCTTTTCAGTAATGATTATTTCAATAAAACTGACCTGTAATGAATCTAACTTAAAAGGAAGGGGTGGAATGTTTCCAATATTCTCCCTCCTTATATTTGGCAAATTTTAGTTATTCCAGAAAATAATGTCTGACCATTTATAGAGGCTTTTTGTTGTTGCCGCTTCTCTTTTTTTTTTATCGATATATAAACTCAGGAAACCAAATTTATACATTAGTTTCTTTCTCACTCTTTACTGGATCTCTTCCAGGCAGTCCAGTTTCCTTCCACATTTGACAAATTGAAAGTTCTAGTAAGGATGGCCCTGCTGAAGTTGAAAGTGGCAGCCCCTACATATGCCATTGCAGCAATACACTCCCTCCCTTATAAACATCAGTATATGGAAAAGAACAGAGACAGACAGACAGGCAGTAAATTAGCGATACGGAGTTGTTGATACTGTTACTGTGAGCCAAACGGATCAGCAGTCTCCTGATTGAAATGGCCTCAAACCATAAACACAGTACACTACCAACTTGCTAATTCTACATTCGCAGAATGATCGCCAGCCAACATTGCACACAGCAAGTCTACATCGTACCACCAGAACAATGTAACAGATGATCACTTCTAAATCCATTACCAAAAGACTTGTCAGTAATGATTCATCGTGTTAGCTGTCTATCTCTTGTTTTACTCCATGGGTTTATCAGTCTGGCAGTAGCCGTGTTACTGCTGTCTTCAAGTCAGGGACAGGTAAACGAAATAGATCCCTTCAGAGCCTTTATTCTTTGGAGGGACAGAGTACACTATGCAAAAAACTGACTCCAACAAATGCTTTCTTTCATTATAAATTGGTCTTTTTAAATAATTTTTTTTAAAAAAACAAAAAATGGATTATAATTAAAGGAGAGATTATTATCCTGAATATAAATAAATCTATCCAAAAAGGACTTTGCAGATATAATAAATATATTTAAAAAATGGAAAATTAATAATGAAGATGCTAAACATTTTTAAAACTCACCTAAAACATGAAATGAAATTATATATATATTAAATATATTTTGTTAATGAAATTTACTTAAAGTTATACAGTTGTCCCCCCCGGTATTCGCGGGGGTTACGTCCCTTGAGCACCCGTGAAGAGTGAAAAACAGCGAATATTTGACGTGGTCCATAAAAATGCCTATAAACGTCAAAATATAACGTAAAATATAATAAAAGAATATATAAGTAAATATATAATAATAATTTAATAAAAAATACAACACTCAGCGAAACAGTCCAGATAGCTACACGCGGTAAACTGGGATGATGCTGAGCTGCATCTGCCTGAGACAGCGCCTCATGGGAAGCAGCCAATCAGCAGCGAGGAGAAATGAATAACGCTCTCGGATTGGCTACTTTCAAACCTCCAGCCAATAGCGTTTATTTTATATTCATATTTTGCTGAATTTACGTTAGTATTTATATTACAAAATTAGTAAATTATATTGTTATTAATAATTTAGTGTTAAAAAGCGTGAAAAAATATATATATATATATTGCCACGAAAAAAGCCATAAAAAATCGCGGAAGATATTTGCGATTCCGCGAATATGCGGGGGTCTCCACGAACAATTATTAGTTAGGTTCTAAGGAAAATTCCGCGAATAACTGGGGCCGTGATTACGTGGGGTGGGGGGGGGTCGACTGTATATTTTCATCAGTAATAAATGTTGAGGAATATTTTTTATAAATTAAGGGGAAGTTTACATTTTAAAAAAGTTTTTGTAGTTGCACTAAAAATGCTGCCTCATGCTACTGTTCACTAAGTACTGGCCTGTTGATTGGTCCTTTCATGGAGAAGTAGGCTGTTAGCCATTTAAAATAAAGATTTTTAGAAAGCAATTTCTTGCAGACAAATTGAAGATGGTTCAATTATAACCTTAATATTAGTTCAAGGCATCCAAAATACAGATAGACAAAAATAAAAATGGTTTGGTACTTTTGGATACTTAAGGAACAATGGCATTTGTTAATAAAGAAATCTTAGTTTCTCAAAAAATTGGAAAATTAACATATATTCTATTTCATGCGAATGCCCGTATATTTAAATATGTACAGGTAATAATGAGATGGGCTGTAGTCTTTGTTGGTGAAGTGTTGTACCACAGACTCAACAGGATCTTCCTGCAGCAATGCAACAAGAGCAAGAACATAGTTCTTGCAGCTGGGATATGACATCTGCCGATCTATGAGCAGTGCCATCACAGAGGTGTTTGGCATAAATTGTGTTGCCAAGGATGTCAAACTGTTTCTATCGATTTTTGCATAAACATTGCTAGTGCTTATCATAGGCTAGCCAACGTTACATTTTTAGACCACGAGTATACAATGCAGCTAATATTTTCCATACCTTGATATTCTATGAATGTGAGATACAAAAACTATGCATCAGAAGTTAATACATGAAAAGAATTGTGCACAGACCATCACATCAGTTTTTCAAAACAAATTCTTATAAATAGTTGGCAAGATGCTGAATGCAGCTCTAAATCTGAAACAGTGTCTGGACAAACATGCTCTTTTATCAAATGAGTTTTTTTCTATGAAAGAATGCCAATTTATTTTGTTTTTATTCACAATGCATTATGGGAAATTTTGGTGCACAAAAAAATTTGAATGCTTGCATAATTATCAATAATGCATTTAAAACAGTTTGAAATTTGAAATTTAGAGTCAACGGATTTTATCAAAAATATTTAAAGAAAAAAAACTAGTATCCAATTGAAATATTTACAAGTTTTACTGCAGAAACAAATAAATCCCAAGTATATTTAACAGCACTATGTTGGTTCTGTGCTAATTTTTTTTAAAAAATTAATAAAAAAAATATTTAAAAAAAAAACAGGAAAAACAACAAACCTCAAGAATCTGTGCCTGACCTGAAAAACAATCAAGATGCAAAGGCATTGGGGAGATCTGCCATTGCTATTTTCTGAGTCATGGACCTATGAGTTACCACTGCGTACCTATCAAACTTCACAGATTTCATTTCTCAGGGGTGCCGCACAGTTTCGGATAACAATTCTGATATTTTTCGCATAAGCCGATTATCGTCTCCAATGGCAGTGAAGGTTACTATGGTATCAAAATTAACAGATGAAAACTCTCATCAAGTAGTCCTTTCGGTGTTTAAAATAACCTTCAGTCCACAAGGGAGACAGGGGAAAAAGAAAAAAAAAAAGAAATTTACCATTGGGTTACACCAACGGAGATGTCATTATTCAGCAATGGGAGCATACATATTTTTTCTATGTTAATTACCTCCCCTTTTTTTTTTAAATCAAAATACAAGGATGGAATGTCAAAGTTTAAATGAAAAATAATGGAGTCACATTATTGAATAAACACATTTCCCCCCACTTCTGACACAGATTTTTAAGACTTGAATGAAAAGATAAATAATAAAAACATCTTATGGCTGATGGGAACAGAGATTAGCTCGAGTCTTATGCAGAAAGAAACCTGGGGAAACAGGCAACCTATGTAAACCAACACCAGGGTCAACACTAAGTCATCAGAGAGAGAGAGGTTTGACAAATACTTAACCAGGAGTCATAGCGACAACCACAACTGCATCATACAACAAAAGACACGCATGCCAACAAGCTGCGCAGATTTTTTCACTTGTGACCCTTTAATACATTTCTCGACTTTTTATCCCACCACAATGCCTTGTGTTGTTGTTTGTTGTGGTTTCTGCTTCTCTCTCTTTTGTTTTTTTTTTTTCTTCTGGGCAATAATTGATGAAAGGAAAGACAAAAACAGAACATGGCCTTTACATTTTAAAAGTGTCGTGCACACAAAGTCCGCACTGCATAAAATAACAGGTCTCCACTACCTAAAACCACTTGAGAGCAAAGTCTGGATCTTATCATGCGGAAATTATACTAAAATCAGGCTGCTGAATTTCCACTTAAAAATCCCAAAAGTTCTTTTCTAATTCTTGAGAGAGATTCCATAAGAGCACAAACATAACTATAATCCTGACGTGTTCATTATTTCACGTTACTGAGCTGAGTGTGTGGCGGAGCTCAAAACCTATTTACATTTACCATGTTTTTGGTAGATGAACAATAAATTAATTTAGACCAAAGGAAAGAATACAGTTACAATTAACCCTGCATTGTGAGGCTCATTCAAAACACACGCCCACCTCCTCTTCTCCAAGTTCATAACCGAGTGAGAGTTACTCTGGCATGAGAACCAAAAATTAGATCCCGCTAAATATGGAAATTTGTATAATTCTCATTAAACCTGCACAGTTAATTGGCTGGTATCCCAGAGTTTGGATCTCAGTCAAGACAGCTTAGTTTGGCTAGTGTACCTTCCTGAATTCTCTCCCACATCTAAAAAAAAAAAATGAGAGAGTTCTGGTAGAGTTTGTGATGTGTGAGTATGTAGTGAGTATCTGGTCTTCTCAGATATTCTTCTCAATCCAGGTTTCACTACCTAGATGTGTGGACGGCGGCTCCTACACTAAACAGACCTAGGTGTTCATATATAATTTGTGAATCGCCATCATTGGTTACAAGGGCTGACCCATCATTAAACATCCAGGCTTAAAAAAAAAAAAAAACAAAATGAAATAAGTTACTTATGAGATGTATAAATAAAGTTGGTTATACTTAGAGGTTAAAAGTTGACACTTAAATCTGTGTTTAAATAGTGGGGACATTCAGAGGAAACCCAGCAGCAGAAAGAATCAGCAGTGTAATCATATGGAGCCAGATTTTATCTGAACTGAACCCTCATTAACAGTAATTACAGCACCTGTTAAAATAGTCACACAACTGGAAGTCACCCATTAATTACTGGGTTGCTTTGTGGACTAAACTTCTGAGTATCCATCCTCCCCATCACCTAGGATACCAGAAGCAACAATCAACCAATCCCTGAAGCTAAGTATACTAAAAAACGGCAGCATTTGTTTATTTGTTCACGATAATAAAAATTAATCTCTAACCAGGTGTTATCAAGGTAAATTTTACAGTAATTAGGATATTAAGAAGACAGTCATCATTATACACAGTAGTTAAAACATTTATATAAGATGAATGACAGATTATCTGCAGCCACCTGTATCATCATCTTATGATGGTGAGATGTCAGGTACAGGCTATTGGGTCCCAATCTGGTTCAGCAGCATTCTCTCACCCATCAGGAAAGAATGTCTGTCGCATGTCTTCTTCTGGTCATGACAGTGGCTTCAATTATTTAAACAAGTACCACTCTAGTTGGTAAGAGGATAAGGGAGAGCAGCTCTTGAAAGAAAGACCAGAGGTTTAGAAAGTAAGTACCACCCTTCTTAACACCATCTCAATCCATGCCTTGTCAGGCCTTGTTAGTCTTATAATACCTCAGCCAAGAGCTCTCCCCCAAAAAATTCTCAAGTCTTACAAGCTTTCCACATGAATGTGCACCTAGGAATTAAGTCAGTTCAGCCCCTGCTGCCATGTTCTCCTCAAAACTAATAGCTCAAAGATTCTGGCATTTCTGCCTAGACCCTACTCCTCTAGGCTAACAGGTTCAATATCAATAAGACCCTCTACACAGGAGGCACTTGGCACTGGTTTCCTGCCCCAAAATATGCTACACGTTTCCTAAAGGCATTTTCTTTTTTTCCATGTATGGAAAATTATCCAATATCAGTGTCTCCTTCAAAGGGGGAGTAGAACCAGTTTTTTTCCATTCGAATGAACATTTCAACTCTTATTTTCTGAAACAGCTTTCTCACTGAAAAGAAGCTGGCCTCACCTCCCTGCCTGTGTAACCTTTTCCCCCTACATTCTACTTACAATTTTTTTTTTTTTTTTTTAAATTCTACATCTGTACCTTTCAAACAAACACAGAAAGTGTCACTCCAGCCGTTTTCTTTTTTCTCCTCCTTTTCTCTCAAGACAACTTCAGATCTCACTACACAAGCAGAGTCACACTATCAGCATATCACAGAGCTTTAAAAAAAAAGAGGGAGGGTTCTCTGACATTATTACATGAAAAAAAAAAATCATTTTGCCAAAATGTTATCCTATGTACATACTTCTTAGGGCTACTTACTTTGAGCAAACATTTGTGCTACTGATCAAATTGCTGAGCTGTTTTTATAAAACCTTAGGTTTTCAAACAAGTAAACATTGCACACCTCGAGAAAGTCCTCCTCCTCCTCTTTGCTAGTTCATCTGTCTATGCTTATGCAATCGGATACTGCGATTAGATATGGTTTAGGCCTTTACAAGGAAATTCTCTGCCCACAGACATAAAAAAAAAAACAATCAAAAGTTGCCAGCTAAATTCAACATTTCAGCTAAAAGTCTCAAGAAAATATACCCAAAATAATTTTTTCTAGACAAATCCTGGCCATAAGAAGATATTTCATTGTGGTGGTGTGAATATTAAATGCTTCATTAATTTATTTAATAATGAAAGGGAGGTAACTTTTGTGTTAACTACAATCAAAAGGCTAAGAATGGCTTGCCGTAGTGAAGGCTCAAGTTCCTTAGTATCAATCAACTCACCTGGATTTAGAAGTTAAATCTAATTTGAATTCTACATCCAGGTAAGTCAATACTGCCTTTTGCATCGAGGTAAGTTCACGCTAATTCATGCACAGTTTGAAAAAAATAATAAAATTGATGTGAGTCAGCAGTAACTGGTGCAAATGAAAATATGAAGAGACTATTTTCTTCCACCAGTTAAAATTAAAAGTTTTAAACTGCCAAATATTTCGTGGGACATATCTTTTAGTGCTTGCAAATATTACCTCATGTTCAGTATAGGCTCAAAGCGCAGTAGTTTCCTCAGCATCTTTCTAGCCACATGTATCTGCTCTATCAATTTCATTCTGGAATCGAAAAACTGGGTAGTTCAGAATCAGATATAAATGTGACACTAAAATTTTGGTTTGTCAAAATGATTGCAGATGTTGTACTTGATCAGCATATGTCAACTAAAATTTAAATAATGACAATGACAAAAAAAGGCATTTCTTTGCATGATTCTGATTGTAGTAAGTTCAGTGTACAAAGCATGGAAATTGTAAGACATTAAGGCCATCATCATTCAAGGTTATTGTAACTATGACTAATGTCTATAAAAGCTTCAAAGTCTAGCTATTTCATAAATAATAAAACTAATTACATCACAAGATCAATTTTAATTTGCTTTTGTTTCTATCTTCTGATAGGTTTCTTTAATTAACTCTGTTTCTCTTTTCCTAGAATTTTATTTTTCTGCTAATCTCCAAAAAGAAAACAATGAAAAACAGCTGCGTATTACTTACTGCAATATTAACAAAAACTTCTCAACAGTGACACTGATACACGCATAACAACATAAGTTGTATGATATTTACTCAACCACAGAATAAAGAAACCTTTCATACAGTCTATACATCATAGAAACTACATTCACCTTACAAGCATAAAAATCCAAACGCAAAATTGGTAAAATTTAATGGACTATTTTATGCAGATACAATAATTAACTCGGCTGAGAGTTTAATCTTCTGTTTTGTGTATTGCTTTCTACAGTAAACCATGTTACTGCATTACAATATCACTGTTCATCTGTTCCAACAGAGCCCTGATACATACAATCAAAACAAGTTTTGTACTTCAGATGTAGATGAATAGAACGGTTATAGTTACAGTTAGCCCAGAACAGTCATAATGACGAGCTAAGAGTTATACACTTAAACAAATGTCTGAGAAAACAGGAATTTTCAGAGACCTTATCGTGTTCAATTTATCAAGGAATTTTGACGCGCTCACACGCTTTCCTTTTCTAGTTCTGCAATGCATTGCTTTTTTCTAGAAAATACATATACACATTCAGGGCTCCAAAAATATAGTGGCCAGGTAACCATGAAAGTCCAGCTGGTAACTATCTTTCCTGATAACCATCAATGACACCAAAGGTGTAAATCACGATCAGGTTAATATGAGGGTCCCGCTAAAACCTCCTATGGATCATTATCTTAGAAATTATGGACAACTAAAAGATTCAATAAAGTGATATACTCTCGATTTATGATCGAGAACAGCCAAAAAACAGATCTTATTAATCGCACTTCATCTAGTTTTAAGAAAGTAGTGAGCATGTGACAAGCGGATGGCGAGGCACACACAAACACACCACAGAAAATATAAGAACGTGGGAGAAAGATGAGAACAGGAGTGAAACAAAAAAGCAAAATTTTTACTATTAAGAAAATGACCCTAGCGGCATAAAAACCTGAGAGACCTAGCCCAACTTCTGATACAGATAGTTAAAAGTTCCCCATTTGGGTTCTCCCCACTCATAACAAAAAGGATCGCCTTTCAAACTCCCTGACCTCTCTGCACAGCAAATAGCTTTGGGTAGTCACAGGGCTTTAGAGGACAGTAAATCCACTTCAACCAAAATCGTTTTCAGAAAATACGTAAGGGCTTCACTTATGCAAAAAAAACTGATGATGAACTCAAGCATGAGCAACAGAAAGCAATTTTCAACTACTTGGTTAATTAAACAAGCTTTGGGCCACCTAGAAGGCAAAAAAAAACCATGACCCTATTTTATCTGGTGACTTGAAAATTTTGTTGGTAAGATCCAACATAACTTTGGTAAAAATCTTAGAAAATTTCCACCTACATGCAAATATAAGATGTTAAATACTAGTAATGAATGCTTTTCTTTAAAATCTGTTGGTAGACATTCACAAGACTTTTTTTGTAGTAGAATGTTTTTCCTTTACAATGATTGTAGCTATCTGTGAAATCCAAAAGACTGTTTTGGTGAATGCCAGCATTTATATAATTGGGTTCTCGAATGTAAAATGGTGGATCCCAGCTCATCTAAACGTTCTTCAAAATGAGGCTGCAGACTGATTTGCTAAGCAAGGGAGGAGGAAGGACAGCTTGGGCCTAAACATCAAAAAAGAAAATCTAGACATGTATATGACCAATATAGTTAAACAGGAATAAAAATAGATCTACTCCAAAATCGAAGCCAAAATAGCAGTAGATGCTACAAATGATCACTGCAACATGCATTAGGAGCAGGACGCTTCAGGTATGTGCTATGCACTGCAGCAGTCATGAAAAAGACCCAACCTTTCAAAGTCTTACATTCCCTAAAGCCCAAAAGATGAACCCAGTTGTCAGAACTAAATGGATGCTGCTTAATCATAAGAAAGATTCCTGAAAGACCTAAATGGATGCTGCTTAATCATAAGAAAGATTCCTGAAAGACACAACCAACCAACCAACCAACTCCAAAAATTTTGTATTCTTTTCCAGTTTCATCCCGGTGAAGCATTTCCATGTTATCCTATTAGTTATTGCTCTCATTTTGGCCTGTATCTAATTTTACACCGAATTCGTATTGCTGATGTTTTGATTTCATTGCAAAAAATAATCTTAATTTGAATCTTGCAGCATTAAAAAAAAATCTTTAATCTCTCAAGATATGAAAAGTAAAAAATAAAACAAAAACAGCCAAAACCAAATAGTGAGATACCAAAACATCAGTGGTCATGTGACATAATTTGTCTTCAACAAGATTCTGATACAAACTTAGCGTCCTGGTCAAGGATGCAAAATATAACTTAAAACTGCAGTTTTCCTGAGGGGAAAAAAAAGTTAACTGAATCAGCACAAAATATGTTCAACTTGATATTAGTGACATGAAACTAGCTTGAGAATCCTGTCAGTATTTATCTGCCTGTTCTAGAAACCTTTTCACAAGACAATGGCTTCTGCATTCTTGATGCAAATTGCGCATGACTTTGACAATCATCTGTCAAGCTGTAATATGTAATACACAAATGTTACTGGGGGGGGAAGTAGGCAGGCAAACATAACTAATACACCTGACGATGACTTTAAAGAAATTTTCTGGTACAAAATTTAAATATTTGCTAAGTAAGTGTCAGAACTTAATGACAGTTATTAATCATCAGTTATGAGTTACGTGCAGTGATCTGAGACTAAATAAATCTAGCAACAACATTTTAAGTTTCAGTTGGAAAGATAACATATTTAGAATATCATGTATGCATTACAACAGCATCTTGTCCGTCCGTCCGTCCACCTGTGATAGTTTAATAAAGATTAACCACCACAGCTACTCACTTTCATTGACTTACTGATTTATGGTACAAAAATTGATGAAGGAAAACACCAGAGCCTCAATAAACAAGTGGGAACTTAATCATAAAACAGGTTATTTTTGTTGTATCAATACTTATCATTATCAATCCACCCACTCAGCCATCATCGCTCTGATGGGTTCATATCATCATCAGAGAGCACATTATTTGCAGAGATAGAAAATGGAGGCACCCTGGCGGCAATTTTATTTGGCCCCAAAGCTGGAGATAACAGGATTTCACTGAAGTAAATAAGGGTCCCTTTCAATAAATCTAAAGAAAGTTGTTTTTTGTTTTTTTATAAGTCCTAAATATGAAAACATAATAGCTGGAAATTAATCGCAATATTGATGGATTTTCTCAAAGTCATGTACATTAGTGTATCTAAAGTAGCACTACTGCTTATCTTCCCCCCCCCTTTCATTTGAAACCACATGTTCAAACTGATTAACTCCTTACCAATGGAGTTACATTACCATGGTGAGCAGCACACTGTTTAATAAGGGAGTAATTTCTGTGCCAACTTGTCTAGTGTCTTCTTACTGAGAGTTTTCTACAGGCTCATCTATACCATGAGTATCCTGATTTACCACAGCTTTTATTACAATTATTACAAAGCAAAATAACCAAGAGTTTAAAAAAGGGGAGGGAACCTTCATGTGCCAGTCATTGTAGCATAGATACAAGAGTTAATTTTTAAAATGCATTTTTATTTCACATTTACTTTCTATGGATGCAGCTTTTTACAATGCAAGACTCCAACCCAATCATCCAATGTTACACCACCACCTCTAATAATGTCTTCATAAAGCTAGCAGAGATATCCTATAGCAACCATATTTCAGTATTTTATCTGTACTTCCATTCAGCAGAATTAGTTCCTTTTAAAAAAATTTAAAAAAAAAAAAAACATCTTATTTTTAAAAAGGAACGTCTTCCATTTTAAACTTATTTATTTATTCATGTTCTTAAATAAATTTTCTGTTAGGAATTCCTCAAAACCCAAGAGCATACAGATTTAATTTTTTAAATAATTTTAAAAGATTCATTTATAAAAAAAAAATAATAAACCTGCAAGAACTCACTCAAACTATAAACAAAATGCTGATAACAAAAAAAAAAAAAAAAAAAAAATAGCAAGTAAATTTCGTTAAAATTTTGGTTATCTCAAAAAATAAATTAAATTTTAAATATTTATATTTCACTATGGGTGTTACATTGCAAAATGCCTCAGAACCATTAAGTTGGATCAGAACCCTGTTGACATGCCATCTCCAGACACCAGTCCAATTAGGTTAATACTGAGAGTACACATTGGCTATTTCATTAATATATAATTCCATTCATCAACAATAAAAAATGCATAGAAATATGAAACTTCAAACCAGAAGGTACCAAATAAATAAGCTAGCATATAATAAATTTGCTACAGAATTAATTTGTTTTTGTTTAGAATTTTAAAATATTCAACATTTTTCTGCCATTGTTAATAATCGAATGATTTAATACCCTACTTTGCAAAATCCATTTAGATAAGCAGACTATCAATATCTTGAAAGAATTCGATGCCGGATATTGTTAGTGAAATTGTTATTAATGACATTTCTTTTAGTAAAATCTTGCAAATGAAGCGACACATGCATCAAAATGAATACATCACTCAATAGTTAGTTCCCCTTTTACTGTGGGCAGGTTGGACATAAAATGTAACAAACAGAAGCGAAACTATTAAAAACAAAGTTTACTCTTTCTAAGAAATACATATAAACACAGTTTAAGATAGTGTGGTGGAGAAGAAAATTACAGCAACAGCTGATCCTTTGTTTTAAACAAAATAGTGATTGTTTGGTACATAGCCCTGTTTTGAAACACATGGTCCTCTGAACGATGTGGTTACTTCTTGCGGAAATCCCACCCATAGAGCAGTAAAGTTTTAAAGATGCATACTGCAATATTTCCACAAATGGAATAACCACTCAACAACAACAACAAGAGCTGATGAAGCAGCATTAATGGTCAAGGTATCAATGCACTGGACTATCATTGTATTATGGATTCCAAATGGATGGATATATTTCAATAATTGAGAAACAAAATAAGATTTTTTTCAAAAAATTTTCAATTTTTAAAATTTCCTTTTCCACCGAATGCTAACTTTTATTGCAAGAACAAAACTTAAAAGATTTTTTTTTGTCTAAAAACATTTTCTTTGCTTTTTAAAGTTGATCAACTTAATGAATAAGCTACAATAAAGCAACAAAAATGCTGTCAGAGATGCTGCACATCTTTATCATGCAATGGCATCATGAATGAAGCAATGTATTTCGAGATGTTGATATCCATTTTCCTGATAAATTCTCACACAACTAAACAGATTTGCTCAGAGTATTTGGCCCATGACTGAAGAATTATAGGTTTTCTTTTTTATAATTAAGAATTCTGGATGCTAGAAGAGTCACAAATAGCTTAGGTTATTTACGTGGAGCAATAATCAAGCTAAAATACTAGTAAGTGGCAAATAAATTATAGCCCATTTAAAACTCAAACTGATAGTCATTTCCTTTCCTTTGCATAGACTTAAACAGCTTCCTGCCTCCTTGCAACAACTAAACTACATACACAGACTTGCAGAAGATCAAATTAGAATTTAGAGAATATTTTGTTCTGACTTATTTGATAAAAATCCAACTCTGAATGGGCTTGAAATTGCAATGAAAAAAGTAAAACCTAGATTTCAGGTGTAACCGATGGTGTTAAACAATTTAACTAGACTATCATGCCATCCTGACATTGCACAGAGAGAACAGGGGGGGGGGATCCCTCTCTCTCTATTCAACCCTCAATCACACTTACAAACACAGAGCAGCTTCACACAGCCCTTTCAATAGAAGAGATTTTACTAAATGTAATAGATTATCTATTAATCTCCACAGAGAGGCAAAAAGGCCACTGAACCTTTATACTATTCATGGGGTGTGCAAAACCAGTCTACAATTCAGCCACTATAAAACATTTTGTATGGCATTAGTCCATCTTTTCATAGGAGAAAGCTGTCCCTTTCTATGGCCATCCTTGCTGACCTAGACACACCTGGGGCTATCTAAAATAAGCATGGAAAGAAAAAAAAAAGGAGGGAGAGAGAGAGGGGGGGTTAGCAATTTGTTCAATCACAGAGAAAATTGGCTACGGTATAGAAATGAGGCAATTTTGGTTATCTGTAAAAATGTTAAAACAACGACAAATCCAGATCCAATTATTTTGTGTATTCACATTAGGAAGAAAGAGATTCATTCTTGATACCCTTTTTTAAGATTCTATTCTTTATTACGACCACCGATGTATGCACAAGAAACAGAACTTAAGGTGCTGCCAACCAAGAATTAGATCAATTAAAAATGCCCTTTTTTTCTCAAATTATATTCAGAAAAAAAACTTTTTCTAGCCCCATAATTGAAACCTTAAATTGCCAAAAATCTATGGAAACGCCTCAAGAAAACTAATCCATTGGACGCATTAGGGCAAAAACAAAAACAAAAAACAACACAATCTACTCAATATGTGCGGCCACCATTCAGTTTTCATCCCAGCTAAATTCCGATAGCCCAGTCAGGTTAGTCCTTAATTCCCCAGCCGCCCATTGATGTCGGGACACCATTAATATTATCACTAAAATGTTTTCTTTTTAAGTACTTAAAAAAAAAAAAAAATTCCATGCTTTAAATATAATGATAATTTTGAAGGTTGGATCATCATCACTTGGAAGGACCATGAGTAATAATCTGAGACATCAATGGGCTACTAAGCAAGCAAGCGATAGCTCACTCAGCACTCAAACTCTGCACCATAAAAGGAGAAGTTACTTCAAATTAACGTTTAGATTTACTCCTTCCAAAGGAGTCAGCTCTCCTTCAGTGTTTCAGGTGGAAAGTTACTATTACCGCTATAAGGAACAAAAGACAATGTAATTCTAAAACAAAAGATAGATTTTTAAAATTCATCAAATGTTTGCTGTAATGACTAGTCATAAAATGATAAAGTCAGGGTTAAATTAAAATTCCTTTCCAGATACTTAAGAGTCATCATTAAAAAAAAAAAAAAATCTACATTGTACAGGCCAGCAACTGCTGAGCTTAGATAACGTTAAATAGGATCAAGGCTGTTGGTTGTTCTTCACTATTTTTTAATAAATAAGGCAGTACTGGGGCATGTACCAGCCAGACAAATCCTCAACATCACATTGCCTATGAATGATTATGAACAACAAGCTATGGTGAAAGATGAAGCAGAAACCAATAGAACAAGAAATCAGGAAATGAAAGCGGAGACAGTTGGGAGACATACAGGGGAAAAGACTAAAACAACAGAGTAAAGCAAGGCCCAAGGGGAAAGGAAATCAGACAATGTGGAGACACACAACAGAAGCAAAGCTAGAAACTATTGGAATATTTTGGTAAAAGTCCTATGTTCCACTTGAAATGAAGACAACTACCAGCTGATTGTAGAAACTAGCTTTATCGTAATGGAAGAACACTACAAATGAAATTTTCTAAATGGTAGCCTTACTTTTATTTTTCAGACTTCTTTTGACTTATATCACGTCTTCATAACAGTTCAGCCTACTGTAATCAAACTCCAGATCCATACAAAAATAAATAAATGTCTCATTAAATTGTGTTAATAAATATATTTTTATCAGTTAGGATTTAAAACAACTGGCCAGGCCAAGTAGTGGATGCTAAAAGACACAATCTTAAAATTTGCTTAATAACTATTTTAAGGCAAAGGGGGCCATGAAAAGAATTTAACTTCCTACCCCTAGGATTATTCTTTTGGTTGGTGAACTACATCATTTGGATCATGGCATGAGAAACTGGTTATATTGAGATACAAATTTTGAAAGAAATTTTTTTAAAAAGGGGGGGTTGAATTAGGTGAACACTGCTTAAACCTGAGGATAGTGAACAAAGTTTGTCTGATCCTGTGCTGAACATTGTAGACAATGCTACATCTATATTGCCAAATATACAAAAGTAGCCGGATCTCTCTCTCTCTCTCATGAGAGACAGACACTGACTAGTTGTGTGCATGTGAAAGAAATCTCTTCTTCAAGTGAATCTACTGAAAATCTGTTGTTTTTATTTTAATAGCTTTTTTATCCTATGAAAAGGACAGACATTTCCTAAACTTTTGCTGTCATAGAAAAACAAATGTCAATAGTCCAATGCACAGCATGACCATTGAAGCTCAGTGCAAGGTATTTGAAGACATCATTTGGGCAGTCAGGTGTGATTCATTTAGTTTAATGTCACACCTTGACCAGTCATGGTGAAGAAGGACTAGATGAAGTCACCGAAGGGGTTGAGGGCCAAGCTGCAGACATGCTATATCCTGTAGTGCCCTAGGGGGAAATAAACAAAACTGCAAACCAATCACCACACAAAACCATTTCTATTAAAGCAACTAGAGAACCAGCAGACATACTAATCAAGATCAGAAGGATGAGAGAGATAAAAATCAGGAAACAGCACTGAAATACTGCAAGGCTAGGAGAGGATATGAATATGGAAACAGAGCAATGGCATCGGCACAAGTTGCTGCAGGGAAGAGGGTCCAAGCATCAGCAAGTATGACTGCTCTTCTGATGTCTTTTCTGCAACAACCCATCTTCTCACTTTGTGTACTTTTTTCTTCTTCTTTGTATCTTCAAAAATGAGTTTCAAAAACATCCTTTTATTCCTGCAATTTTCTACTCTATTGAAACAGTTTGCTTCTTCATCGTCAGTCCCCAAACTTTATTTGCAATGATAAAAGTGGGAGTAACTAATTTAAGGAAAACTTTATTTGGGAAGTAACTTATGATACACGTGGCTGCCATACGACAATAGGAATGAGTAATGCTGCCTGCTGCTTGATGTTTCTTTCAGATAAAAAATTAAAGGGATTTCTTCTTCTTTTTTTTAATCTATCAAAAATTTATAATCAATGATGAAAAAATGAGCAGAGTTTCAGTGGCAAATTTCATCAGAAGATATTTGATATTTCACACAAGTATGCAGATGAAAGCGCAGCATTGTTGTGACAAATTACCCAAAGAGAAAGTACCATTATGGTTAGAAAGGCAGTGTAAGAGGAACAGATACAGAAGAGAATTTAAGCAATGGAACCATGACATGCCACGTGCATCCCAGCAGCCCACATCTGACTGCTACTCCGGCACAACAGAAATGACTTCCGATAGTGACACAAGCATCCTTAATTGCACCAATCAAAATCCCCTATTATTTGACTTGTCAGTTCCTTCACTGGAGAATCAGACAATCTTGTGATCATTAGGACAATGTCCAAAAGCTCAAGCCAGCTACACCTTGTCCATCGTGTTGCTATTTTTAGCTCAGTGGAGAGAAGAGACTTTCTGTTTGTCAATGTGAATGTTATTATGGAGTTTTCACAAACCACAAAGGCTGATAGCTGTCAATGGTTTCTCGTTGTCGGGGTTTTTTGTATAACAGGGGTCAAATTTGATGTCCAATGAGAAGCAGAATGGTTGAGTGTAAAAGCAAAACTAGACAAAATCCCATTAACAACAAATACCTTTTAGATATTCTTAAGACACAGGCACAGCAACATAAATAGAGTCATTGACCCACACAAGAATAATGATAATAATAATAAAGCAAAGCCATATCATGAATTTCCGGACAGTATTATATTTACTCTACTCATAAAATAAAGTTTACAATCTACAGAGTTGCGTATAATCTTGCAGTTTCCTTTTTTAAATTTCATGGTAAAATTCATAAGGTTTGTTTGAATCTCTCGGATGTGTGTTGTTTCGCTACCAGACGTCGATGCCTACAAGGGAGACAACCCTAGTGAGGGAGCATAACGCTGCAGTTGTCTGCTTGAAAACATTGCCAATTCTGCCCCATGATGGCTCAGCATTTCCAACTTCAAAAAGAAATCCCTACTAGAACTTTTCATTTCTTAGATGTAGGGGGATACTAGGCTGCCTACACAAAACCCATACAAGCAGCTGGTAAAGAGCAAGATAAACTATGCTAGGGAGGTACACCAAACCAAGTTAGTACCCTGTGGGAATCAAACTCAAGCCCTCCCCTGTCAATTAACTGCTCAGCCGGATTTACTTTTGGCACAAACTCCTACCCATCACTCCCTTTCTAGTATGTTCCATGAAGAAAGAAAAAAAAAAGTAAAATCATGAAAATGTGGCTGTTTCAATCCTTCATAAACCCCTGTGGTATCTTCCAACATTTCTAGAGAGAATACCACTGGCACATTCTAAGAGTTGATCATCGCATACTTACCGGCACTTTATCATAGGTAACAGCAGCAGCTCTGCCATACAGTGAACTAACTGGCTGCTATTGGCTAGTCCCTAATGACAGAAAAGGCAGGCAGTCTTTTTACATTGGATCTGGCAATTGCATTTACTTCTTGCTAAACTGAAATTTTTTTTAATTTACCATGCATCATTTCGTATGCTGAACCAGAAATCTAAACTATCTACTAGTTAGTTACACAGGATGAATTGATGTTTTTTCAAAAATTTTGAAATTTGGATACATATACCTCATGAAGAATAAGTAGAACAGCCTTAGTGCACCATCTGTAGTAATGTTTCAACCAAATGGCTTCTTAAAGGCACATCAGGAAACAAAACACCTGGATTCTACTGGCAGGCACCACTGTCATTCTCTGAACACCAGAAAACTGTTTTAATCTAACAGGAAAAAAAAAAAAAGTTTTTAAATGAACACGAGAGCAAACCGACCGATACAAAAGCTTAATTTCTAATGACTCACTGAATAGCAAAATGCAGGAGACTGTATGCAGTAGGAGAGTTCATCCTGCCTGCTACTGCTGCAAAAACGGCTAAGCCGATTATCGATGAATCAGCTGCAAAATTTCAAATGATTTCCAATTTTTTGACATGACTGTTTACTGTAACATCTATGACATCATGTGAGGTATTTTCCTATGCTGTTCACACTTTGGTATTCACCTTGCGAAGATTCAACATTTAGTTGTTTATTTTTCACTTTTTCCCTATTTTCATTTTATCGAGTAATTCTGCATCTTACATTTCACTTTCAGATAATATCAGGTAAGAATTAGTTTCCTGATTATATAAAGATTTTGCCATCCTTTGGATGAATCAACAGACATTTCAAACTTTGTATAAGTAAGTATGAACACTATATTTTGGGTTAGAAATGACATAAGAAAAACTGTTGTCATTACAACAGAATGTTGCAGCTGTGACTGGCCACCACAATAGCATCATCTCTTGTGTACAGGAACTAGTACCAAATGTTTTGCAGACTTGCTGTATTGAACACTCAAGCAATGGCTGCTAAGAACACTAGTCTCAAATGACATGGCAATCTAAATACCAATATCCACTGTAAATTTCATTAAATTAGGGTCTGTGCTAAGTCAAAAATTCAATGCTCTTTGTGAATCCTCTGCACCCATTTCTTCACAATGTTGTTGTTATTATTATTCCATTATCAAACTCATTGGTCGTCTTGTGAGAATGTATTAGGATACAGTATTTGAGCTTAGGAATGGACTATTTCGATTCAACCAAAAATACCAACTGGAAATCAAATGCCTTACAGATGTCCAACTTATTTCACAAACATGTCAACACTTCGATTAGTTATCACAGGAGAACAAAATATACTAATTCTGCCTGAGAAAGTAGCGGGCTTCAAGATCAAACTGGGTTATATCATAATTGGAGGAACATCCAACATGAACGACAAACTGCTACAGAAATAGCGTGAAAATAACAGCACTGTTGATATAGGTTTGAGCTTACCAAAAGTTTTAATCTCGCAACATTTGAACCAAAATGCAGAATATTTCCTCTTCATCAGCTAAGTTTTTGAAGTCACAGTCAGCCTTCAAATGAATGATTGAATCTTTTGCTGGGGATACTGGATTTGTAGATTTTTCCATGAAGAAAAAGGATATGCTAACCTACCCCTGAGTTCCAGCTGAGAAAAATAAGCAAACAAGGAACATCTGTGATTTGTGGTGCAATCTTTCCATAGATATTAACCAATTCTTTCTTCTTCTTCTTTTTTTCCCAAAGTAAAAATATTCTGCTTCCAGTTGCATAGACTTACTTCTGAGATGGTAAATTGGTCAACTAATCTCAGAAACCAACTTAAGAGTAGGGAAAATTCCTCCCAGATTTGATGAGCTGACAGGAATTTTCAAGCCCTTGGCACACGTGGCAATTTTCAAAAAATTGTTTTAAACAGCCAATGTTAGAAAATGTCATGTTTGCATTTACCATTAATGAAATTGGTGTGTTCCAATCCATGATTATAAACTGTTTATAAAGGTACTTTACACTGAACACTCACCTTAAAGGTATGTAGCAATAACCATATATGCAAATATGGCTACAAACAAAACAAATTTTACACCCCCGGTCTATAGTGCAAAATGGCATTCGGCCTGTATCATAGCTTCCAAGATTATCTGCTGTATTCCATTTAAATGGATTTTGACATCACTTTTTCTTCTACGCTCACTTTCAAAAGAGCGCAAAAAACATAACACAGCATCTTCAAAGTTTTGTTAATTTAAGAATAAAATAAATGAATAGAAAAGTTAACAGTGGTTTAATAAAAATTGGTAATCAAACTGAACTAAAAACAGCAAAAGCACAGCTTTTTTTTTTTTTTTTTTTTAGCTGACAAAATGGATGTCTAACGTTGCGGAATAACCAGACACGGTGACAAGATCTTCAGGAAGAAAGCTAACGGCAACATAAAATCGGGACAAGAAAACCAGTATAGTGCTCATTGACTTGTTTACCACAATCCATGTGAGTTGTAACTGTAGAACTGTACAGTTTCTCAGAAAACTGTCAATACAAAAAAATAAGTAAGCCGAGCATGCAACCTGTGGCTAGACTTCCTGCCCGGAACAAGCAGACGTGCACACGTCTCTAGATAGTCACATAGCTAGTTGCAGACAACGCTCTTGGTCACATCCGTTTCAGATTGAGAACAGAATTTGGAAAAACAAAAACACGACCACCACCTAAAGCAGTTGTCTGGGATGACATTATCTATCATGGAAGACTTACTGCCAGCTGATTCTGTCAGTTTTCATCATCTAAGCTAAAAGCAGAACGACGTTAATACTATGTATTATAAGTGGCATTCAGCATTTATCTGCCCCTGTTGTAATCTTTTTATTCATCCTAACAATAAAAATCATTTTTGTTCTACTAATGTCCCATTTTTGTTTGTTTTTCTTAGAAAGTGTTTCTTTAAATATATTCCCTCATAGCCTCCCCTTCCGATTTCAATACCATACTTGCCGACACTTTAAATTAAATTATACAATTTATGTATTATTTAGTGGATGTCTGCACAGTTAATACAATCCAATTGGTTGCTGTCCTTGAACAAAGACCAATTAATGGCAAGAAACAAAGAAAAAGCATCAAAAACCACAGCCGACAAGACAAAGACGACACTGACAACATGCAAATAGATACAGCCAATTATTCCAGCCTTCAAAGACAGCAGAGCCACATCACATGCCAGACTGAGGTCAGTCAAGGTGATAGTCTGAATTGACCAGAGAGTGTGGTCAGTTATCAAGGAGAGATTATTTGGGTATTAACTGGAAAACTCTCACTGATGAAGCTAAACCCAGAAAATGGCAATGAAATATTGATGAACCAACCCAGACTGAGCCGGGCATAGTGCATTAAAAACAGTCTCATTTTCTATATAATAATAAATCCTTAAAGTGATGAGTGCATTCATTATCTACCATCGTTTAATACAAAAAAAAAAGAAAAATTTTAATCTTGTACTACTATTGATTAGTAATATTATTATTTAATAAATATAAAACATAAATAAGAAAAAAAGAATTTAAATAAATATTAAGAATTTAACAAAGTTTTCTCTGAAATAGACTATATATAAACATTTTCTTTTGGAAAACCAATGCAATAGCACAGTTTGTTAGTTATGCTGGTGTGCAATCTGATATCAGTTGGATTAAAGTGCCTTTATATTTTGATATTTTATACCTTTTAAACAATTCCTTTGGCTCAAATAGTACGTTTCACAGATTAATCTACGCAGTCATGGTAATTTATTATTTCATATATTATCCATCGCTGCTGTTTAAAACTTAATAACCATGTATTATACTGTATGCCAATCAATTTTTTTTTAAATGTCCTCATGATTCATAAACAGATTTTTTGTAATTAGTCATTTAATATAAAAAAATATAAGTACTATAATTAAATCATACCACATTTTTTTAGGCTGTCAATGCACTTCAAATGCTTGTTATGTAGAGAAACAAAGTGTACTGTATAAAACAATATACAAAATTTTTAAAAAGTAGCTGCTGTTTTACATCCATTCATCCAGAAAATCTGACAGAGCACTTAAAGAATTTAGTTCCCTGTGAAGCATGTCAGACTGGGAATAGACATTTCACAGATCTGAAAATTTATAATAAAAATTTTACACTCACTCAGGGCCTTGTCAGGAGCCAGAAGAATTTATGCAGGATGGTTAGAAATAAAAAGATTTTAAAGACAGACGAACATCTGGGATGAAGATCCAATCCACCTGTTTTCCATCACATGTAGTTCCAATCAGTGACTTTCCCTTATCATTTCAGTACAGCTAAACTGTATGCTTATGCACAATGACCCACAACACTCCTGGAGCAAAGGCATGATTCAACAAGATGCAGTCAATAAGAAAGACACAGAACATCAATGCATCCTGGGCAGGTATGATACAAAGGGGATTTAATCAAATATTGATATACCAGATGGTCAAGTAAAATAGGAAACTCCAGTCAAACACAAGGACAACCCAATCAGCAATACACTGGAAGAAGCCAAAGGACACACCATTGTAGATAATTAAGAAAATAGGTGGCCATATTGGGAACCCATCTGTCAGCAGTGGGGTGAATGATACTGAAACCTATCTATCAGGGCTGCCGAAAAGACTCATCAAAAAGGATATTTGCAGACAGGTGGTTCATTCAAGACTAACATGGGACTAATTCAAAATCTCTATAAACAGTGGTCCTATTGCATACAGTGTACACCATTTATTGATAAACCATATTTTCTTATGTAAAAATCTTGTCTAAAGAAAAAAAATTATAAATCCAACACAAGAAAGAAGCATCTATATAGCGCGTCTGGTGGATTACAATAAATTCCATTCACTGTATACCTGAGTGTGGTTTCTCATTCTGCATGCTTTTTCTCACACCCCTGATCAGGAAAGGTTCCAGAGGGTTCTCTGTTATGTCGGCTAAAGTCAGGGTACCCATCTGTGCCAGCCAATGTACACAGTGTCACAATAATCCCTCTTCCTGGCTTAGCATTTAGATTCCTGCTATAAATACACCACTAGGGTAATTCTACCACTATCGCAACATGCATGCTTGAGAGTAAACGGGCTAAAAATAAAAAAAAAAACAAACTGTTATATTATAAAATTTTTGTTTTTTTTCTGAGAGAGTGATCCCACAAAGAACCAAAGATATTGAGAGAGAGAGAGAGAGTTGTTTTTCTTTTTTAAAGAATAAAAATAATTTGAAATCAGCAAAGGTATCAAGGAAAGAGGAAATATAAGTTTTTGCTAAGAGTAGTTAGTTATCTCGGTCCTGTAGAACTATAGACAAATAAATGGAAAAGTTTGGTACCGAGAGGCAAAAAGTGGTACATGCTGTGATGGAAATTAATACTTGCAAACAATTATAAATAATTATATAAATTTAAGTAGAATCGCTCTACCATTCAGTTAGTTAGTTTGCTCTTCAATACCCAGGGCATGATAAACAAACCCCCAAGTTCAAACTTTTTAAATCAGGCTTATAAAAAAGCCTCTTGTTAATCAAGACACTTGTAGGAAGTTTTGTTGTTCCTTGTTTAAAAGTCACAACTGAACATTATCTGACTGATAGACTTTAGCATTAAGCCATCAATAATAACCTACCTAGCTCAACTTATCTGCCTGGAATTTAGCTGCCAGACAAACTGAAAACCGAAGATGCTACAGTCATAAAAAAAAGAACAAAAAACAAATTTATAGAAAACTTGATACAAACTATCAGAATAAACTCCAAAAGGCAACTAGAATGTTAAAGTGGTACATCTCATTTCAGGCTATATATAAGCATCCCTAAATATGAAGAAAAAAATTCAAATTTAAAGGAGACTCAAATATCAAAGAATTTAACCTAAATTCAACTTCTGTATCAAAGTTCATTCATATCTATCTAAAATTAGTCTATTTTCTGGGTAGGAAACTTGGAAAATATAGCACACACACACACACACACATCAGGCGGGGCCAATCCTAATTTAAATAATAAAAGGTCCTTGACTCTTAAACCATCCAGAGATCACATCAGCTTAAATCTAAATTTCCTTTCTTCCATTTTACGCTTTGGCTTGCATATCCAAAAATAAAACATTCAGATCATAAGAACCGTTTTTCTGCATTTGACACCTAAATATGTAACTAGAACCATTTCCATCTTTTTTTCTTCTTTGCATAAATTTTAAAAATTACCTCTTCAAAGCAACGTCAACACGTGAGGCACCCACCCACCAGGAAATCTGGTTTCAGTTTCCCGAACCAAGCAGAAGAAAGTGCAGAGATTAGCCACATGCCTACTGTAGAAAGTCCCTACCAAAGATCCTTCATTTCCTAGATGTGGGAGAAACCCAGAGAACCCAGAAGAAATCCATGTGGACAATTGTATTTGCCCATGGAAATATACATTGCACTAGTTCTGTTCATATTAATTTTTTTTTTTTTAAAAAAAAGGTAAACAAAATATTGCATTAAACATTTTTTTTTTAATTAAAGAGAAATTTGTTAAATAAAATGTTATTGCAATGTATACAAATTATTTCTTTCAAAAAGGTTTGATTCCTGAATATCACAGGAAAAGTTAAAACAATGTATTAAAGCTGTTATTACAATCATGAGAATACAGACATGGTGATTTTGTAATTAATATCATATTTTTAACCAGAAGAATATTTCATCTTTTGTGAGAAAATTTCCACCTAATATTATCTATATCTCTACAGGAAAAGTCTCTGAAATGAAGCAAGGCAGCATTAAAGCGTCATCAACCAACTACTATAAAAAGGTAATAGTGATGCTTTAATTTGAAAACGTCTGTAAAGACATACCAATGAACTGCACGATAATTTTATATTTGAGTATTAGCATTTTTAAAATTTGCAAACAGTATTTTCCTTTTTCTGAAATGTAAAAACCAAAAACATGATGATTTATTCTTTTATTTTTGGAGTTAGTGTACTACCTATAGTATTGTGACCAGAAATATTTTAAAGCATGAGTCACACCAAAACAACATACATAAATGTAACTCCTCCACCTTTAAAAAAAAAAAAAAAAAAAGAACTCACTGAAAAAGAATGGAGAGGAATGGCAATGCTTACAAAACCTCAAAATCAAGCAGACAGTTAGATGCCAGCAAGGTAATATTTTCTGCAAACATTTAACAAGCCTGTGAACCAAGCACACAGGTTGCTCAACTAAACCAGCTGAAATAGCATTGCCTTAATAATATCCAGCTGGGTTTCAGTTGTACAATCCTAGTAGTTGGTCAGTCTGCTAGTAAGAAGAGCAATGTGTCAGCTTCAGCTTCTCTGGGGTAAGTTTTTATTCAGATTTAGCTCATTCGCCTGACCATTTTCATCTGAAATTTCATGCCATAAAGAAAGATAATTCAGAATGACTGCAAGCAAAAGGCATTCAAGGAAATAAAGACACGAAAGGCTACCAAATGTGAAGATGCCTTTTAAAATAACTGTTTGGCTGGGAAAAGTTTATGGTTGAGATTTTGTCCCACTGATGGAAAATTTTCTTTCATGTGTGCTGGGTTGGAGTTTTGTTAACTTTAGATTTAGGTACTACACCCTTTTTATTTCTGGCTCTTGTGAACTACTGATGTGTCTCTGCATAAACGTGGCTGGAGTGTTCAATGCAATTCTCAGAGTTGCTAGAACGAGAGCTACAGTCGGCAACTCATCTGCAACACCAACCAACCATTAAAGCAAAACATTCTGTCAATGTGATGAGGAGGGCACTACTGAACGAAAAAGTGATGTTACTTTTTTTAAGATCCAGCTCCTACTTTCAGATTTTCTTGTTGTTTTTTTTTTTGTCTTTTTTAGCAACATAAACCTAAAATCATGGTGAAGGAGTTCTTAAAATTTACTTAATTTTTATAATCATCAAAATTTTTAAAATTTTTTTTTAAGGTGCATTAACCAAAAAAAAAAAAAAAAAAAAATTATATGCAAAGCAGCTACTTATTTCATGGATTAATGAGAAATAATCCAGTATTCCGTTGTTTTTCCGGCTTCTCCCCTTGCATCAAAGACCTACAAAAATATGGCCAACTGCTCTGGCTACACATGAAATGCCACAACAAACAAGAAACATAGAACAGTGGAGTTTCCACATCAGCATAACGAAGACAGCTGTAGTCGTAACCAGATGATACTGGGGCAGAAGTAACTGGTCACAATTTCCAACCCAGAGAATGTCCTTTGAAATTCAAGGGATCACTCTTTGATGTTCTCAGTATAAACACATTCCCCCGTTTCACAAAGTGCGCAAGACTATTTTCTTACCCACGTCTATAAAAAGTTAACACATTTTACTTTAATTTCACATAGGCCGTATCTCCCCATCTAGTCTCAACTTAGAAACTGCTCCCATTTCCAAAATATATTAAAGAAGAAAAAAAAAAACGGTTTAGTTCAATAAATTTATGCTGGAAATACTCTTCCAATCTGTGAAAGTAGGCCCCTTTATAAAACCTATGAACTAATTAATGGATGCATCGAAATGTCTCAATATCTCTAGCTTAAAAGTACAAAATTTTTCTTTTTGTTATTATATATATATAATCCATTTAAAAACCAATAGTTATAGAGAAATAGTTCTTCAATGGCTATTAAAAAAGAAATCTCAGCTGATCAGTGTCTGTGGAAAGCACAAATTCTGACAAGCTATTTCAGCCATCTGTCAAGTTCCCTGCCTGAGCACCACTGAGAAGGAAAATATAACTACAAGAGTTCCACCAAAATGCATGCATACTTCTTTGGACAATAGCACAAACATCTTCAGATATAATGGTCCACTCGGAAAGCATGTTTTTCCGCAACTATAAAATTATCTAAATACTCCATTTTGTTTCCTCAAGAACACGGTTTGAAAGAGAATGGGGGAGTAAAAACCTTTAAAGAATATTAACAATTTTCTTTCTCCTCCAACCCTCTCTTAATTTCCTATAAAGGACACAAGATATTCAGCTCCTGCAAAAATGTGAACAAATACAAATGTAAGAGGATCTTGATGACTTGGAGTAGCCCTTTATGTAAAGGCCATAAGGGCTGAAAGAGAGCAACATCATGAATCTCAGATTCAAATATTTTTAAAGAAAACATTAATCAAATCCATTTGATATTTGACATGATATCAGTTGTTAATAAGATGCAGTAATTATTAATTCTGCACGCAAATTATAGAAAGCTAAACAAACATTCTGGCATTAGCACAAATATGCAGACTTAGCAAGAATAAGTATTCTTTGGTTTCTAAGAGTAGCTATTTAGGACCCAAAATGTAGACTTTGGCAAATAAGGTCACCATTCTGCTGCTGCTGTGCTGTGCTGTTCTGGGCACACCAGCTTAAAACCAAAAGCACGACAACTGAAAATAATGTTATTTCACTTCAGCAATCAATAAAAATGCTATTTGGATTGTTAACTATGTACTCTTGAAGCCACTTAGTAGCATGGAATTAAAACCCTCAACAAATCAATCATTAAGTAAGGTTTTGCAAATTACTTTTGAATGTATGGTGGTGGGCAAATTGGCAATTTGAAAAAAGGAGGAATCAGTACAATTTAAGCTCAATAAAATGTGCAGCCAAGATTAGTTTCAGCAGAGTAAGACCAGAGGGATGCCAGCTTTTACTTTTTTATTTTTTAGTTTAGTCTCCTTAAATTTAAATAAAGTTGCCCATCTGTGTAGGTTTAAATATGTATTACTAATATTTACAATTCAGTTTCAATGCCAAAGTTATTAAATGCAAATTACCAATTGTATGACAAATAATTTAATATTCTCCTGTTTGAAGCTGCCATCTAGAGATTTTCTGGAGTGAGAGGCAGAACTTGTACAAATCCCATAAATCCCATGTTGCACTACAGCTCTATGCAGGTATGCAACGTGCACAGCTGTTTATGATCATCTTAACAGAAAGAGCTGTGGCTTTGCCATACATTTTCTGAATAATCATAAAAGTTAAGTTTTTTTTTTTTTTTAAAAATGGTTTTTTTTATAAAGCTATTTCAGTTTGTTAATAAAACAAACATCAGTGAGCCTTTAAGTCCTGTAATCGGATTGAAAGTCTAATATTCACAATGACTGCCAATGTAGAATGAAATGGCAGAACATTTAGAGGTGGTCACATTTATGAGACAACTTGTCATACAATTTAATCGTCATACTTTTTCAAAAGTAGCCATTACAAGTTAATAAGAGGAGAAAGTGTTCAAAAAAATTGGTGGAAAAAGAATATATCTATCTATCTACACGTTTTTTCTAATTGGACCTAATAGGAAAAGCAGAAACGAGAATGAGTACAGCCGGTAGAGAAGACTACCAAAAATGCTAGCCAAAGCTCTGAAAAGGGTGAATCAATCATTCATTATTCAGATACATTTTTGCTTGTTTACTTCTCTTATTATTTTCCAAATTAAATCTCTAAAATAATAAAAAAAGTGGGTGGTTTTTGGTTTTTCAAATTTTTAATCTTCACCTTTATACTTATGAACTAAGTATTTGGCTAGTATAGTGGAATAAAGCCAGTGGATGTAAATGAACGGTAGTAAGAATTTCAGTGGTGGCGGGTCTTGCCTTGAGGTTCTATCATTTTCTGGCACTCAAAACACCGCTTTTCATCAAAATGCCTTCTGACCATAGCATATCTAATGCAGCATTATCTGTACTGTTTTATAAGTTCTGAGTGCAAATGTCAAATTGTCAGAATTGCACAATTTCAGAAATTAGGAAATTGCCTAAGAATAAAATAAATAGAACAGGCAAAAAAAATATTTGAAGTCCTTACGGCATTGGATAAAATTCTCAGTTTTAAAAGCAAATAAATTCTAATGAACAGTTAAGGAGAAAACTGCAATGGAGTATTTTCATATATTCAATGCACTCGCAAGGTTAGCATGGCAACCATGTAACAACAACAAAACATTTGTGAAGCCATATAGGTTGAATATCAAGCATATTATGTATCTTTTTTTTTTTTCTAAGTTGGTTCTAAATACCAGATCCAAGTGTTCCGCAGAAGATCTAAAGTTTCTGACCAATTCTTAACTTAAGTTGTTTTCAATAGTTTTAAACAAAACAAAATCTGAAAAACATGGCATCCAAGAATGCGTTTTTATCTGGTTATCTATAATTCTCAATATTAGCGGGCAGAGCATGGCTTAAAAGAAGAACGGAAGTTATATTAAAAGAACTGCGGAGTGGAATAAGATTACAACAGTGTGGATTAATGGTGATAGCATGAATCAATTTAAAAATCAGAGATAGGCATCTCTGAATAAATCATGTTGTTGTCTTCTTCTTGCCTCCTCGTTGTAACTAAGGAAAGCGAAGTAAAACTGCCATAACTAAGCTAACCAGGAATGAGTTTTGCTAAAGAACCTCTTTCATGGCATAATCATTTCAGTTTCTGCAGAAGTGAATTGCAAAAATGTTTATAATAAAAATTATTAAATTATATTACTGAATCTTTATTTAATCAGAATTTTGTAGATCCCCACACATTTTAGTTAAGAGGTATTTAGGCAATGGCTTAGCAGAAATAATCCAATGACATCACTGTTTACATAATGCATTTGGTACAGGTATGTTGGCCAGTGGAAGCACAGCTGATAATACACAGGTGATTACCTTAGAAAGGCAATGTGGGAGAGACTAATAAACAAAAATTAATTAAATAGATCATAATCTCACAAACAATGAGCTTTCTGCATTTAGTTATTTTTCTTTAGATTTGCCGTGGGAATTACACAAACAAATGGAGGAGTACTGGCAGGATCCATAACCGGGAGACTGTTATGCAATCCAAGCTCTGGAAAGCAGCTGTCCAGCATCCAAGATATGCATAGAATATAAAGCAAAAATACTGATTTTTTTTTTTTTAATGCTAAGTGATCATCTCTAGAAGTACAGTTTGACAGTTCCCCTGCTGATCCCTGCTACATTCTTCCAATTATTCCATTTCCTTTACAGCATATTTTTTTTTTCCCATCATCCCCTCTTCAGCAATGTGGTGCGTGTGTACAAATGGAGAAAGGAAAATATCTGGCAATGGCGGGGATAGGGTGTCCTTAATTGACAATCTTACAGAACTGTGTATAAGATCCCTTACAGCCAATTGGTGAGGTCGTAACCCGGAGATCTCTCATACTCACCCAACACTCTGCCATACTGCAAAAACACAACCAATGAATTCAGACTGTGTGAACCTGACTGAAACATTTTCCACTACCGACCCAACAGCAGCAAAAATTAGAAGAAACTCAACCATTTTTAGAGATATAAATCCGCATACATGTAAAACACACAAAATAAATAAATGTAGTATAATGGTATTTAAAATTAGAACTTTCTGGTTACAAAGTAGTATTGATAGAACACTTAGAATGTTTGGTTTTGTGGTTGAAATTTATACTCCCCAAATTAAATAACCACATTTTTTCTTTGACTTGTGTACAAACTGTCAATAAGACCACCTTGATCTTAAAACTTCATGAAATCAAATGTTTTTACAACATTTAACTAGTAGCCCCTGATTATTAGTATGTTGACCAAAGCTACCTACATCTGCTCAAGCATAGATTACTAAGCAATCCCTCAAAAAAGGCAAAACTTCCTTCCGTTAAAGACCAAATGGTAAATCACCATCTTCACTGGCACATCCAAATTCTTGGAAATAAGATTTCTCCAAAATTAATCAACAAGCCATCCGACCAAAAAGGCAGGTAGACAGACATGTTGGTATCAGGTATTGCCAGTAACTGTCATAAGTACTCCCTCTGAACAAATGCAAAAACTACCATGGAGGCCCAAAATTATTGCAACAGCTGATATTTTTTAGGCAAAACAGTTTATTCAGGTTTACTGCTTTACTTCTCCATACTTGCATTTCCTCAAGAAATCAGTACAGAGGCCCTGCTTAATCGGCTTTATTATGTTCAAAATACAAAGTGACACACAAGCAATCAATGTGTTTGCTTATTTAAATATATAAAATATACACTGATGACCAAAATTATTGGTTCAAGAAACTACCTTACAAGACGAAGAGCAAGAAAAGCACATCAGATCCATCAAAAGATGGGAAGAAAAAAGTATCATGCTTCTTGTAAGTTGAAACTTTCAAGATTGCAAAGAAAAACAAAGATTAAAAGTAATTTTAAAAAAAAGAAAAAGAAAATTTCTAAAAACATTTTTCTATTATTATTCAGGTGAGGGTTAAATCAAGTTTTCCAATGAACATTTCAAACTTCAATCCAGAATGCATTTAAAGCTTTCTTGTGGTTTGTTTTGCCTGAAGACTTCTAAATGATAAAAGAGGGTCCAAACAAATTTTCTGGAAATTTTATTCTGTTCTGCTTCACCTGCTTCTTGATGCTCTGAAGATTAAAAGAAAAAAAAACCCGATTTAACATAAGATAATTTGCATTCAAGAAATTTAACTCCCTCATACATCTAAATACCATCCACATTCTGTTCTCTTCTCCTCCTCTTCATATGAGTGACGTAAATTAAAGTCAAACAGGGCTGTCATTTATAGAAATGACACAGTTTCTGAGTGTTCTTCAGTGTAATCTCCTAGACTATCTTAAATATAATTTTTCAAAAAAATACCGAAGAGGCAAATTACAAGATCTGGCTGTGCGCATACCTTAAGACCAAACTGATTCAGAGACACTGGATTATTATGAAGATGACAAAACCTATTCATCAAGTGAAGGAACAGATGTGAATCTATTGATTATTAATTTTGAATGCTAAAAAAATTCTTTTATCCGAAGATTTCTTTTTTTGAAAGCCCAACAAATAACTAGATAGCTTCTGAATTGTATTTGTGGAATAATGAACAAGATGTAGACAACAACCCTTATCAACTTTGAATTTAGCAGCTTCCTCTGAAGGCAATCATGAATATTTATTATCTGCATAGCTTACCTAAATTCAACTACTCAGACTTGCTGGCTTTCATAAAGAGAAGATGGACAAAGCAAATTCTTGCTATAGAACCCCTTCAGAAGTATTCCATGGGTTTCATGCCAAACTGTTTCCCCGTTATTTTTAACACTGTCATTTCAGAGATATCTTTCAAGAATTCTCAGTAACCACTGAAAACTGTGGATCAAGTTTATTTAATCTCTTCCGTCTATAAAATATCACCTCTCCAAATTTATTTATTAAATAAATCTGTGGAAAATATAGAGTTGTTTTTTTTTTTAATTTTCGCTTTGTTTTTTTAATTTAAAAATCACCTCCCTTTCTAGATTATATAAAAGCCACACGTTTTTAGAAAATCCTCACAAACCAAGTGAAAAGTAAATTCTTTCCTAAAGAACTCTTCTTTGATTAATTCTATATTAGTTTTTAAGTATTCATTTAAAGTTTGAATATATATATATATATATATTATATATATATAGAGAGAGAGAGAGAGAGAAAAATTCTATTTTTTTAAGTAATGGTAACTGAAAAAAAAAAACAAAAACAACAACAAATTAGCTGTTAGTTAACCCTTTGGAGACAGACACGTTTGGAAATGGTAAACAAACTGACTGCTACCAGTAATTTTCCAGAATGTTGCTTTATTTAAAGGCCATGCTGATTCATCATCCACACGATTCATAGGGAACCAAACACAGCAAGACACTTACGGGGCAAACGGATCGGCCCCTGTTGTCTCCAGGTTAACAGAGACACTGCAAACCAAACTGAGAGGCATTCCTTGCTCATGAACGGCACACTACCTCAACACTACTAAACTAAACTAAGATATAAATATAAGCAAGCAAACCATTTTTAGAAAAATGTCCAAACAATAACTTGTTAGAACACGCACGCAAACCACGCACAATCAATTTGCTGTTCACCTTAAGCGTATATTAGTTTTGGTCATGTTCTCTCTTTGCTGTTCCACTCATTTACTATTAAGCAAGAACCACTGCTTATAAAGGATTTATATTTCTAAATCCTAATTTCAAAATACAAGATGCTAAATCAACCTAGCAGCAGACTACCTAGGGTAATGCACCTACATGAGGGCACGCCTACACTAGTTCTGCAAAAATAAAAAAAACACATTTACTTCCTATCAGTCGTTCATAGTGCCTCCAAGAACAACACCCCCCCCCAAAATCAACAAATCTACATAACCAGTAGTCTGAAAAATCTATAAGCTAGGCCATTTATTTTTGTAGTTGAGTTTTTAGCGTTAATTTCTGAGCTTCTCTAAGCCGAAGACCCCCAAATAGGCTCCGACGCACTCCCAGAAATCGCTCACCATCCTGGAGGAAAACCAGGAGGAAAATAGAAGAAGAAAAATTTAGAAGTCCTTCAATGCAGGAAAGATTTCTTCTGCTCATGAATCCTTATCCAAAAATCCACACCAACCTTGTGTCCACAAGAATTTTTAAGTTCCCTACCTTCATTTTATCAGGTTTTAGAATTCTGACAAAATATTTTTAAAAGTTTATGCATTTTAAACTGAATTTTTTCAAGTTTTGGTTCACATCAAATGTCCCAGTTTGATCATGTACTCTTCTCGCTGATCTATCCATCAATAGAGCTGTCAACAAAAGGAATACTAAAAACATGATAATAGATCTGATTTATTTCTTTTATAACTGAAGACTTACAAACACCATGGATTTGACAGAAATTTCAAACAATGTAGCTTGTTTGCTAGCCATAAAGCCAACAAACTTCTCTCTTCCTGCTGGGTCCAAGCTATTTCTCTCTCGCTTTTGTGCTAACCTATCCACTACTAATCAGAAGATTTCTAGCAAGTATTTTTGCCACTAATATCAGTGATGTGTCTGCTCATTCACAGACTTGAGATACCCCTTCTGGGACACTATATATGTTCCTCTTGCGATTACAAAAAAAAACAAAACTTACCTTGTGGTCCAGAGGTATAAGCTTAGGTGTAAGAGAAGCTTGTGAGGAGTTTAAAAGTTAGTTCAGACTTCCACAAACATTCAGAAAACTGAATAACTCTAAAATAGTCCTGAACCCTTCCTGCTCCTTTACTAGGGAAATCTCATATAATAAATGTTTGCATAGCTCTGGTATATGTGGAATGCATAACAGAATCTAATGATTCTAGATATGACAATGACTATTTTCAACTAGATTCCATTAATCAGCTTCCACCTAGTACCAAACTGACTGACTCCTCAGAGATGGAGGATTACGCAAAGTGGGTGAAAAGATGCTAAGAAAAGAAGAAACACTATCTTTGAAGAAATAATCTTGCTGGTCAGGTTGCAAGCCACTTATCTGTTTCTTGATTTACCTTTTTCCCCCTGTGTATGTATATACAAATCAACTTTACGAGGTATTCATGCTGAAAGATAAGAAATATCTTCAAGCAACTTAATAAGATCCTTTGGCTAAATAAACATTTCTGTGGTCTCTTACTTTATCGGCTATAGCATGTATTCTAATAAAAAAATAATTTTAAAAAACTTCATAAGAGGCTGTTTTAATAATCTAAATTAATACTGTTATAACAAAACACATTCTTAACTTAAAATATACTACACCAAAATTCTGTTATTCGCTACCTTTATCTGTTCGTACAAATAAAAAGCAATTTAAGGGAAGCATTATTGCTGTGATGTCACTAGAGAAATGTCTTACTCATGGTTATGCTTCTAAATCAGACACTATTTGCTCTCTAATTATGGAGACGCGATTATCATGCTTACTCGTGCTGACAGATCTTATGAAACTTTTGACAAGACAAAATTAGTGGCATAAAATAAGTGCACTCAAGAGATACTTGTAGATCAATAAAATCAGAGACAGACAATGTTATCAACAGATAGCATTGTTGTGTCATCTCTGATGTAAGAGACAATCCTAAAATGTTCAGGATTTGTACATCATATTAGAAACATTAAAGCAATATCAAATGAAATAAAACCAGTTACCTTAACAAAGAGATGGTTGGTTGGTTGGTTTGTTCGTTGTTGTTGCTTTATTATCACCATAACCTGTATAAATTAAATGGACTTGAGAAGATCAGACATTTTTCCGTTTTCCAACTGGCCCTATAGTAAAATCTCCAGAACAGAAAGTATGCCCAGTCTTGAGGCCATTAGGAAATAAAAGTTATACTTTAACTTAACATTCTGGCAGCAAGAGAAACCAAACAAAAAAACCCAAGAATACTTTGAGCTGTAGTTTCATCAATTTATAACCTTACTTTTACTAAGTTACAGCTTGTTTTATCTTTCAATGTCCATTAAAATCTACATTTTTTTTTTTTTTTTGGCAATCACAATTTCTGTTTTATAGGGCTACACATAAACATGGATTAAGTTGAAATCCACTTTCTTAAAGCTTCTCTGTGATTCCGCTTCCTGTTAAACAGGATGCATCAGAAACTATTTGGTATCTTATCTCTGTACATAGCAAGAACGAACAACAACAATAAAGTAAATAAAATAATCACCACTCCAGTCCTAACTGCATTTAGCATTTCTTCCAATCCCTAACCTACCAGCACTTACTGTTGGTGGTATCAGCCGCTGACAGACATGCCTGTCACAAATGTACCTATCCTCTCCTACACTAACAAAAATTTCCTGTCATGAAATGTCTAGTCTCCATTAAAGCAGCTGAAACGCTAATCAACACTAAGTAGCAAAGCGCTAACTTTCCCATGATGAGCTAATGGCTCTGATGCAAGCCAAAAGATTCAGACACCAACCCCTAAGCATTCAGAAATTCAAGCCTCTACAAAGTGCAGGTGTGCAAACATACTACAGCCAGGCTAACACAGGTGCTACAGGTGTGTAGCTTTCTGAGACGCAGAGTAAGGTGAGTAGGAATCTGAAGACATTCTTCCTCCATGTAATCACAGAAATTACCGAACATACATATGCATGACGAGTAATCTGTAATCATGCATTCTCATAAAGCACCGGAATACTAATAAAAAGTAGAACCCTAACTCACATAATCCATACGCATCAACTGTGTTTGTGGAAAATACCATCCACTGTGATGAGGTTCACACTCATAGGCATTAGAGAGAAAACAAACCTTGTAAAAGATTTTACAACTGGATATTTCATGCTGAATGATTCAAATTGTTAGATCTACCAAGTTTGAAGTTTCAATATGTCAGGGGCTTATAACAGGTTTTTGTTGTTTTTTTGTTTTTTTTTTAAATAGAGTTTTCAGTGTACGAGAAAAAGAAATTTCCTCAGCTCTCTGTAGTTACTTATTATACTGGGTGGTCACAATTACAAATTAGCTAAAATTCAGTGTTAGTGCCAGTTTAGGAATCATTTTTAAACATGTAAATTTCCTTATTACTACCAAAGTAAATCTTTTAGTAATTTTAATCGGCATTTCCAACCAACAGCAATTCTGAAAACTTTCCATAAGCATCATTGGAAATTTGAAATTGCAGTTCAGTCCAAAATATCCACGAACTTCATTCACGCACTATATCCAGTGACCATGTGGAAATACAATATACATTTTTATACACCAATGTCAGAAAGTAGTGTCACTCAGGATCTGACAATTTTTCCTAAAGATCTAAACTTGCACTCAAACCATTCACAGTAATATTCTTCAGATCAGCAGCTTTCAGAAATCAAGTTTAAGCAACCAACGGTGACAGAAAAAAAATGGAATTACCAATTTACGACTTCACTGAATGTTTGCGTTAATCACAACGTTTGTAGCATTTGAAATAAAGTCTGAGTGTGTAGCCAGTTTTCCTTTTAAAAGTTAGTATTTTTAAGTTCTTCAGATCCCACTTTTATCTTTTGGGGCAAAGTGGCCGCCATCTGCAATCCAAATATCGTTTTTTTTACTAGTCCATAATTCAAAATACCCAACAATACAAACTGCGCCCAAACACTGTAGCTATCAAACCAATATGGCAGATAAAGTAAAACTCTTTAACAAAAAAAGAAAAGGAAACACGTTGCCAGAAAGAAATCACACTAAAAAAAGTATCACTGCAAAAAAAAAAAAAAAAAAAAGGTCTTGAACCTGTTTTTAAAGTTTGGCAGACATTTCACCAGCTTCTAATGAGTTTTTGCAGATATGCATTGTGGGAAGGGAATGTTTTCTAAATTAATGGCAGAAAAGAGATTCATATTTCTTTACACAGCTGCTTTAACTCTAGATAGTTAGTGAATGCTCAAGCTATGTATATTTAATGCATAATCTACACAGAAAACCTACTTACTAGTCTTTGCCTGAAAGACTCTGTTTCAAAAAGGTATTTTTAAAAATTTGTATTCCATTTGTTTACCCAGGGAAATAACTTCAGGGTAGTTTTCAAATAGATTATTAATAACATGGCAAATTAGAGTTTGTGATCTTTCTTGATATCAATCTCCATTCCAAAAAATGTATAAATTAACACCCCCACCAATAATTTTCAAATATAACGTGTAAAAATAAAACGATTTGTTAAATACTGGACAAATGAAGCAAAAACAAAGAGTAAAAACTACAACTTGGTTCTACAAGATCTCTCTTTTGTTTATTGTTTGGTATTTATCCCCCCACCCCCCCAACATAAGTATTAAATATTGTTGTACTGCACAAGCAGTTCTAACAAGCCACGCTTTTCTAAATCAAAACTATATGCTAATCTCAACAATTTTAAGACAGTCTCCAATGTAGCTTTGCCATATCACTTAAAATCTTTTATAATTTGTTTCTATTTTGCCATCCAAGTTTGGATAACTGCATCAAATTCAGGGACACTGATGATTGCTCGAGTATCTGTTGAGGATGCTCGCAGCTTCTGCCAGAAGTCATGGCATAGATTTAAGAAACAGAAAATTGTGCAGAAAGTAGATATTCAGTTAACACATTTCTCATCCTTTTCTAGGCAATAACAGTACCTACAGTTTGGAAATCCTTCCTTCGTTATTTAAACCAGAGAACTCCTCTTCTGGAGCGCAAGAGATTTCTGGTTTGTTTTTGTTTTTGTTTTTTTTGGACTGCATGTAGCTAAGCTGGTCTTGAACCAATGGCCTGATGATGGCTACAAAGTTTTTGCGTCAAAATAAACATGTGGTTATATTAACTTAGCCTCGTCATAATTGCATTTACAGGTGTCCAATACTTGGCTGAAATGTAAAGGCAGGTGAATTTTCTGGTGTAAATAGTTATTATATAGTTTTCTTATTATTTAGCAGAAATTCAACAATCAAATTCATACATAAGCAGCATTTTTAGCAATTGGATTTTTTTAAAAAAAATAAAAAATAAAACAAATTATTCAAGTTTCTTGCCACAGTAAACTGTTAAAAGGAGCTCAAATGCTTCAGTAATTGAATCCAGACTATAAGACTAAAAATGAAAAATATAATGGCCAATAAGCTGTTAATGAGTCTCCTACCGAGACTAATGCAATTTTTATATTAGAATTACTTTCAAACACATCTGGCATATACATGCTTTGATCTAAGATCTGTGCACACTTAATTTCATAGTAACAGGCCATAGCCAAATAAATTTGGGTCAGACAAGCAATTTACCACTTTCCTACATTACACATTCAGTAAGGGGGAGAAAAATAAATATGCAAATAAAGTAAAGGGCAAGATCTTTGTTCCGCTGACAAAAAAAAGAGAGAAAATATTAACGTCTTAGCCTCAGACAAACCAAAATCAAACAAACTACTCCGACTGTTACCTCAACAATGGTGAGAGGAGAAAATGGATCTTAAGAGTATAGAATAAATATAATTTAAATGGAAAAAAAAATCAACACATAAGAAAATGTCTCAGAGCCAAAAGGGTTAATGGATGCTAATCGACAGTAAAACTTAATTCTTCATTTTAAAAAAATTCAAAAGGTTTACTAGGAGGATTAGCAACAAGTGTAATCTCAGACTTCATTTGTCTAGTTTGGTCCGTAGATGTTTTCCCCATTGGCATCATTAAAGTTTTTTTTTTAAGTTTGCTAGCAGCAGGCATATCATATATCATCAGGAGTCATAAACATATGATGAATAATAAAGTTATTGATTCAACTTAAGGAAACATTTTGCTGTTTTTTAGTTATGTAATACTGACTTGAACGTTTTGCCAAAGCAGTCAGCAAAGACACAAAGATTAAATATCCAACAAAAGAAGCTGTTTGATGAAACTTTAACAAGTTTTAAAATTTGCTACTCGTCTCACTTCCTATATCTGAAGGAATACATAGAATAAATGCATTCTCAATAATAAATGTTAAAAATGGCTGCCCTCATAACTGAAGATAGCCATTTACCAGTTGTGCGTGCACATGGGATGGTTTCTAGCGTAGGTGGCTGCAGCTGCCTGTGCAGTAATGATACTTAACAGTGTCACCTGGAGTCAAGGAATATCTGAGAATCCAACAAAACCTACTACCCAAACTCCGAAACCTCACCGGAATTCTTTTCAGATGTAGAAGGGAAATGGAGTAGCCAAAGGAAAATAATACACGTTAGGAAAACCCTGACTCACAAATTTATCAGAATTTTGTTTTATTTTTTCAGATAACAAATTATGTTATTCAGCGCAACACTTTAGTAGCAGAATTGTTGTTTTGTTTAAACAGACAACCAAGTGTATGCAATGATTCTCGTGTCTTTTTTCAGGATTTACAACACAGATAAGTTGCCATGTTTGAAGGCTACTTCAGTTAGCCTTATGAATGATTCTAGTCTATAAATGGTCCATACGTTAATTGTGGCATATCATACTATAACACACTCTCATTCTCGCCAAATACTTTAACATCTTTGCTTTTCCCCATTTTTCTTTGACTGACTGCAAAGTGGACAACCTAATTTCCCTCTGCAGCTCAGATTAGACCCAAGTATGAAAAGGTACACACATCCTAATGAAGTGGCTAGCCAGTGTACATTCCTCCTCTTCTATACTTAAACACTAAAAACTTCAGCTATCAATTAATAAGAACTATTGGCACATGAAAACTGGCAAAGTTAGAGTTTAAACCATCATCTGATAATGTAGCTCAGAGATGAAGAGACTGATACCATATGTGATCTGAGAGTCAGTACTTTGTAATGGTTACTCCTTGCTATGACACCTGCAGAGAGTTTATGGCTCAAAGATTGGAGTATGCATCCCATCCTGACTGTTTGGATGCTTTTTCTCGTGCAAGTGTTGAATCTGTGGTACAATGTCATGGTGTAAATAAATTCACCAGCACACAGCTGTCACTGATGCAAACTGTCAAGCAGAGATTCCACAAACAATGATTAGTCTAAAGGGACAACATCCAGCCAAACTTTGGGAAAGGACTCCATCCCAACATCCGTAAAGGTGCGTACTTTAAATGACTGCTTTAATCGTGGTATTAAGATCCTTCAGCATAATTCTAAATAGATAATCATCCACACGTTCTATGCGCTCATATCTATGGTTGTTCTAGGCAAAAAATAAAACAACAGCAAATCCAATAGAGAACAAAAAAAACAGAATCAAAATTTGCAAGTGGCTCCCTCTGCAATGTCTGACGTTGTCAATAAGTCTTGCTGAACTCAAGAAATATGCTGTTACCACATGACAGATATATCAACAGCAGCATATCTTATTTCTTTAAAAGGGTGCTGCACTTTTGGTTGAGTAAATATTGCTTCCAGGAAAGAAGCCATCCGTCACCCAGTAAGTCGGAAGATTATATTGGGTAAATAGTTTGAACTGCAACAACTTCCCTTCATTAGATAAATTTATAAACTGCTCAAGAGACTTGCAGATTGCTGACAATTAGGAGCCAGGAAAAGAAAAGAAAAAAAAAAAAAACAGATTAGCAGACTTTTGATGGTAAGAGTCCACTTACTGGACATCCAACAAGAAAATTCCTCACAAAAACTGCTAAGATTTCTAGTGATTTCTTGTCCACAAGTCTTTTGTTTTTGAGTAGATAATTGCGTAATCAAAAAAAAGACTAAAATTAAAATGATTGGTTTCTATGCTTTTTGTTATCAGTCTCATTGTTCTTCTACAGAATCACGTCACCACATCGATGAGATCTATATTCAACGAAAAATATTTAAAACCTTTTTTTTTTTTGAATTACCAAAAATCTCTCTTTTATTTGGTAGTGGGAATAAAAGAAGCCATCTAATATTCTAATGGCCCGAGAGAAAAATAGTTTAAAAAATGTAGTTTTATTTGTTGAAGTAGTCCAGAGTTTAAATTTTATTACTATTTATAATTCAGCTTCAGTGTTGAAGTTTCTAAGTTATTAAAGGTGAATAAAAAGAATTAAATAGATAATAATTTCATGCCATGATCTTGTTTTTTTCAACGGTTCTTGTCAGGGTTTGCTGGGGAAATTTAACAAAATATTTTTTTTTAAAAAAAGAAAAACAGACTGGGGTACATTTGATTACAGAATTAAAATTATCGCCTACAGAGGTATGGTAAAAAACAAGTAATGATTGCATGATAATCAAGAAATACATACAAAAACTGCTTATACGCATTCTATTTAAATATTTGGAAATATTTGTGGGTTTCTCAAGTTGCCAACGAACTGCTGAATGGGTATTCATTCAACAGTCAGGCTGACCTAAAGCAATGGCACAGACACTGAATAATCTCAGAGGCTGGACTAATGTGACCAGTCTGGCGGACCATAAAAAAACTCACACAATACCTAATACAAGATATTAGCATAACAAAGATAAAGAATGCAGGCACTATATGGGATTTAGATGAGATAACAACTGACCAACACACATCCCATTCTCACCAGAAAAGAACTGGATATGATAATGATAATTAATGTCACTCAGTGAATGTTTTAGTCTTCTACGCTAGGCATTCCTTGGCAACATTCACTAGATTAAATGTGTAAAATACTTTAATTCTCGCTAGCTACTAAAGAATAAGGTGAGACTACTCAAAATTCAGTAGTGTGTGAAAACGGGTAGATTTTCTAAAATTAAGTCAAGTCAATCAGTAAAACGTTCAGAGAAAACAACAAATCAAACATCGATTTTAAGAAAATGTCATGAACTAGGAAAGATGACAGATTTTGTTTCCTACTTCACTTTAATTAAAGCTCAGAAAGGCATCAGGGACCAAACTAGTTCTACCTTCTTTCCAGCCATTATGACAATTGCAGTAAACATGACAAATAGTCCAGATTTTTTTTTTTGATTTTTTTAAAGGTAATGACTTTTCTGATGACTATAGTTACAAATAATAACACTCTTTCCTTTCATGCATTTTTCATTTTTAATCCAGACATAAGATCGAGCAATGATTACCAGAGAGATCATAAACCAGTCAAGTTACAGCTAGCCAACTCCCTCCCATGCACCAAAGGTTCTTCTACATCCTCCCACCTCATATTTCCAGTTCATGGAGCCCAACAGTCTAAAGGTATAAAACATAAAACCTGTAACTTATATAAATCATCTGCATTAAAACAAAAAAAAGGTATACTTTAAGTGCAACTGCTAGATTTTCTTAAATGATTACCTCGACAATTTTACCAACTGAAGCTTCCCAACATAGTCATCTTTGCTGTTTGTAGTGACCCCTATAGGGTTAATTAAGTGTAGTCAACTGAAGTAAAACAGCTTCGGAAACATCAGCCCGTTCCTTCTCTGGCAATATTGTGTAAATCTCTGTAGAATCAACATGAAAACAATGACAAACTAAACTTAGTCGTAGCCATAGTTTCAAGGCATTCTTCGAAACTTTATTCATATCTCACATCTTTTGAATCAACCACCCATACACCCTCTACAGATTATCTGTATCTTCGGTGAATTACTTCTTCGTTCCATGTGGCTTAGCCCCTCAGAACTTATGTATGGATCTAAGGATACCATTTCTCTTAAGAAACAGAAACTCCAATACTTTGGTAGACAGACACAAACACACTAAAGTGACAAGTCAGGGGAGATTACACACGCACCAACTTAACATTATAAGTCACAGGTTACAGAGAAAGGAACCCCCCCCCAGTTCTATCAAGGAATCAAATGCATTGGTACATATTAATATTTAAACAATAGAGAATAAACAACATTTAACAAGGCCAATTAATAGTAAAAGTTAATTATAAGCTTTAAAAAAATTACTGGCAATTAATGGAAATCCGCAGACCTGTGAATGACTCCGATAATAAATGGAATTATGAAAAATAAGCTCTTATGTCAAAGAACAACAATTATCCAGCAATTTGACAGAAAATGTTGGAATTTCCACATCTGGACAACACCAGAAAAACGGAATTAAATACTTTACTAATCCCATACTTCAACAAAATTCTTATAACAGAATAACAGTATTTTTTTTTTTATATTCTAAAAAAAAAAAAAAACCTATAAATTAAAATTTGCGAAAACTAATGACAACCAGGTTAAGTACATTTTCTTGCAAATGTTTGTTTTTTCTTTCATAAAATTTCCCTAATCTTTTATCCAGACCCACAAGCATTTAATATCTTTTTTATTTATCATTTCTTCAAAATTATCAGTTTGTATCACATCAGCTAAATGCCTTTCCTCGTCAAGCATGACGCTGTGTGGTAAAATGGAAGCTGCTATGGTCATTTCTGAAGTCTAGAAGTCATTGTACTTGTCCAGAAACAGTAAGTATACCAAAAATACTTCACAGACTCTTAGCCAGAGTTATGCAACCAAATTCCGTTAATTATATTGAATATGTTTGGAGTATTATTATTATTATTACAATATTTCCATTCTGTTGTGTTAGTAGCATCTACCTACCAGAGTTAGCTTTCTTGACTACAAGTTCTTTTGTGCTGGGGGCCCCAGTTTCTAAAGCCAAGCTACTCCCTCCCCTTTCCTATACCCAGCCAAACTTCCGGATCAAAATATAAAGCCTTGCTTATTAACGGTATTGAAACAAATCTGATTCACACTGGCAATGCTACTTTCTAAAATAATTCCTAACTTACTCAAGATAGATATTATGCCTTATATCGAATAATGGACTGCAAATTATTAATGTAACCAACATATCTTCAAAAATAAATTCCAGTTATATTAAATTGTTTGTTTGTTGTTGTTTTTTTTTATTATTTCTGTTGGAGACACTGTTCCCAAAAAAAGCTATGCATAGTAGATATTCAAACTTTGTTGCTACAATGCAGATTAACTTCTAATCTGTTTCCTCAAGTTTCGCTGAGTGTCTGCTTTACATCAACTGCTATAATAGAATATAATGGGAAACAAAGATCCTTTCTCTTATAAATCCTGTGTGGTTCATTCTTTAAAATGTCAGAACTGCAGCACCAAATACGTGGAGATCATCATCCAATGTTAATGGGGCTTGAGAAATCTACCTGACTTAACCAAAAGGCATCAATTTAAAGTGGATGTCATGAGGATTTTGATCAGGCTCTATAGTAATTCCCAGTAATAAAATCTCTATTAAAAATCACAAAACAGCACTTGGACTTCTACATTAAATTAATTAAATACATTCTGCACATGTAAGCCTGACTGCACTTGTTTTCTCTCTCTCTTTTTTTGTTTGGTTGAGTTTTTGTGTGTTGAAGATGAATGTTACATCATCCAAAAAATTTCACACTTAAGGTATATTTAATTTTGTTTCATTTTGTCTTCTTTTTTTTTTTTTATGAAATTTAGAGTTAACCATCCTAAAAGACATTCAATTCAAAATAAGCTTGCTGTAATCAACAGTTTGCAGGGACAAGACATTTGGATTGCACTCAACTGACTCAAATGTTTTTGCTATATAATCTCCAATTACTATGAAGGGTTGTAGCATCCATTTTCAAACTCCCTATTAAAAGGCACATTCTTGCACCAAAGATTTATCAGCTAAAATGAAAGTAAAAATTTTTTTTTTAAAAATGAAACTCCTTCCCAATTTCTTAAGCTTGTAGAGCTCAGGAATCTCAGCCACGTGGTATCATATGAAATTCTCATTGCTCCCAGACCAGGGAGAAGGGGGCAAAAGGGGGGATTTTAGGTTAGCAGTCAGGATTTTGGACCATAATATAAAACTTGATCTGAAAAACTCCCCTGACATCTTGACTGGGTAAGTCAACAGGGCATGAAAACAACTTAGCAAGACAAACCAATCCTTCAGACAGACAGACAGACAGACAGACAAGGGGGTAGTGAAAGTGGTCCGATCTGATCCGTTAATATCTGCTACAGGGTTCTGTTTTCCCCCCTCCACTTTTTTGATGCATTTAAACTACAGAAAAATTCCTGCTAATTAGAACTATTTCAAAGTGGGTTGGTTTCCAGTTGCACTCTTTAACATCTCATTTTAGCTAGATTTGTTTTGGAATTCTTCAAACAAATTTGAGCTGCAGAAAATAAATATATATATATATATATAACACTTAACTAGGTTATTCTTCAAATTGCCAATTTTTTTTTTCATCATTTGCTATTCTTCCAAGTCACAATTTTTTGAATGCAAAAGCTGTTCTCTACAAATGTTCTGTTCTCCAGTGACATCTCAAATATTTCCATAACAATGCCAAAATAAGATTTCCTAATGTCAAGACTCGAAAGAGTATTAAGTGAATTCCAAACCAAAAAAAAAAAAAAGATAGCTTTAATTCTACATTTTTATGCAGCTACCATTTGATCCCTTAAAAAATTCAAACAGGAAATAATTAAATACTATTACTACTCTCTTCCCCTCTCTAGGGCAAGGAAATTCTGCAAAATTAATATGGATTCTAAATCTCCCTAAATTCAAACCTCAATGCTACTTTTTTCTTCTTCTTTTCATTTTCATGAAAGCTGCTTTTAATAAAAGCAGAACTGAGAGTTCACACTCATATTATCCCTCAAAAATAATTTATTCCTTTGCATGTATTATTTAATGTCTGCGCTGAAATTGCCAATAAAACTGTTACTGAGCTGCAGTTGATGGAGCGAGTGTTTTGAATAGAGACATAGATGAGAGAGAAGGGAGAGGTTTTAACAAAAAATAACGGTAAGCAAAGGATCACATGAAAAAGAGTTTGGGATTGACAGCATGATTGGCTCCTATAATAAAATTAATTAATATTCAATCTTACACAGGAAAAAGGGGGAAAAAACGGAATGGATTGCACACATGCAAAAACTAAAATTCCCATGTTAGTGAAGAAAATCCAACATTTATTATGCCTTAAAATAAAAACAGCAATTAAAATAAGGTGGTTTTAGATTTTTAAAAATTTTATACTTCATTTATAGAAATTTTACTTGATCATTTTAACAGACTATATGCCAACGAGACAAAAAGAAACTAAAATGTTTCTTTTCATTTCAAATGTAGTATTCCATAGCAGTTATCCGATTTCTTCATTAAGAAACAATTATTTTCAGAAAGTTTATAATAAAATCTTAATTCACATTATCAAAGTTTCTACTTGTAGGGAATGCCGTTGCTTCTAGTGTTCACTCATCTCCCTACTTCTATTTTGGCAAAATACTTTTAAATTTTGAAGGCTATGAACTAAACCTAGAGAATTACAAGGCAAATAATGAGTTATCCAACTGGAAATAAATAATATTATTCAACAAACTTCAACTTCCACTTTAAATTCATTGCAATGATCATGCAGAAAGAATGAACCGATGGCTTTCTTTGCAAAGGTGTTTACAATGGCCAGGTGACATGAATAAAGTAATCAGAGAATTTAGTAATAGATTGCTTGTTTCTCTAATATCATGCTGCGCATTTGGCAGATCAGGTCGAGACAGCAAGCAAAATATAGTCAATGCCTAAGTCTAGTTGATAAATGTTAATGGTTGGTTTTCTTGATGCTTTGAGATGCGAAAAGATCCTGAAAAGTAAAGGGTTAATCTGGCTAAACTTACTAAATAGAACTTAACAGTACAATTAAACACAAAAACTCATCTGCTGTCAAGGTACCCAGCATTTTCTTTGTTGTTTTTTTTTAATGCCTCCTAATTTACTGCCAGAGAGAAAGGTGAAACATGGCACTTGGATTTTATGCTTCATCTTGTCAGCAAGAGGGATGGGAGAGCATACTGTCATCATTCAGTAGCTCATGAATGCCACCACAACAACAACAACACAGCATCCTATAGCTTCCCTCTTCCTACATCTACATCATCCCAGACAGACAGAATCTCCTTTTCTTTAATTCCGCCTGGCAACCAGTCCAAAATCAGTTAATAAATTCTCATAATCAACTTTCAGAATATTTATACCTATTATTCAACTATTTATAATCAGCATTTTATATAACATTTAAAACATGCTCACAACATTTAAAAAAACAAACAAAAACACCAACCATTATTACCTGTTAATTAAATTTTCAAAATAAGATATGCAAAGTTGGGGGGTTATGACCTTTAAAGCAACACTACCTTCAAAAATTAATACGTCTCCGGAAATATTTCCATCTCAAATTTTGCCTGGGATCATAATGACAGGAAAAAAGAAAAAAAGATAAAGAATAGGAAACTAAGTCTTTCTTTCTTTTGGTCGTCGTAATTCACGATGCAAACGAAATAAAGGCTGGCGCAAGAGGCCATCTTATCTGAGGGGCGGGGCGGCAGATCTTCCGCGCTCGCGTCATCCATAATTCAAAACTACGCCTCTTCCAAGTTCCCTGGGCACCGCTATCAGCTACACCCCGATCACACGGCCAGATAGCGGCTAATTATCGCCCGGCTACGCAATTCCCCGACAGTGGAAGCTAAATGAATTTAGGCATGTCTGTGTGTTGGAGAGGGGGGGGGGACTCGAACTACTTTATCTCGCGCGGGCGTTGGCGGCGGCCTGTTTACCTCCTTTTTTTTTTTAATGGTCTGTTTGTCTGTTGTTTGACATCGATTAAGAAAAAGAAAAAAAAAAAAAAAACGTTTGGAATCCAGAATGCCCCCGTGTAGTGCAGTTAAGTTCGATCAGGCTTTGTCAGTGCGAAACTAGAAATGTTAATGCGCGTGTAACGGGGAGATCATTAAGAAGCCATTAATTCCCAAGACGTCTTTCAGTAGGATAAAAGTGGCACCCACCCACCCCGATGTGTGTGTGGGGGGGAGGGGGAGAATACACACACACACCACACACACACACACCCTCCACCATCTATCGCTGTTCCCGATCAGCCGGTAGATTGGAAACCTTATTGATCATTTCGAGAGATCCGGACGACATACTGGGAACACCGCTTGGGATGTATAACAATAGATGGCGTCGGGGTCGTCTTCCTCCTCCTCCTCCTCTTCCGTCGTTCAGCAATGGGGCTTAGAAGCGAGGAGATATGTATCTAATAATAAATATATATATATAAGTCGCGACGTAGGTTGAAAACTTATCGACCGAACCTGACCAAGTAGTATAGATTTAATAACAATAACAACCCTGACTACTACTTACTGGCCATGTTTTTGGATTCTATTAACTGCTCTATCATCATTATAACCATGTTAGTTGTTTGTGTTTTGTTTTTTTTACATACGTAGAAAGGTAGCTGCCATATTTGAAGTTAAACAGATAGAAAATGTCTGTGTAGAGAGATTCTGTATGTTTATATAGAAATTAAGTTGGTTAGCATCAATACACGGGAACTTAAGCGGCCTTCACCGAGAACCGCATGGCTATTGTTGTACCGGGCTCTTCGAGAGAAAAACACGCACGACAAAGATGATGATGATGATGATGTAAATAACGAAAGGGTACAGTAGGATTTCAATTCACAAAACACGACTGAGATCTGACTTAATTAAAGAAAGGGGACCAAACAAGAGAAGAGATGGTCAGTATCACACACACACGACTCCGTCGTTCCGAAGCTGGGAACACGGCAGGAAGGAGAAGACAGAGAGGATGGAGATTCGGCATCCACAACAGAACGCGTTACGTCGGAACATCGCGATCGATTCCGCCGTCGTACGGCAGATGTGACAACGATGATTCCTCAATCACTGTCATCAGAACGCACGGGCTTTTAAAGAATTATCTCTTTTCCCCCTCTAACCCCTCCCTCTGGTGTGGCGAAGTCAGTCGATCGACCCCAGCTAACTCCCCCACCCCAGCCGTCTAACACATGGTGGTTGTCCTGTCGTCAGTCCATCACTCAGCGGTCACCGTACGACAGCGAGTCAGTCCTTAAAAATGAAAAAAAAAACCAAAAACAAAAGCGACTGCCATAAACCGAACCCCCCCCCCAACACCCGGGTCTGTCCAGGGGATCAGGCTGCGAAATACGACACCCAGCACAACGGCCATGTTTCTGTGGGCATGTGGACTTGGGCGAGTAAGTGCGAAGGAACCGGGCCGAGACACATTTCTCTCTCAAAAACCCCTCCAGTGGTCAGGCCGCCGAGAACACGGGGCTCCATTTCGACTCGCCGGAGGCTGATCTGACCCCCAGGTACCTCCGACGGAGAGCCGATATTACATAAGGGGGGTTCGCGCCTATCCGGGGGCCGCCCGCCTCTCCCCTACAATTACGCAAGGTGCTCGTCTTCCAAGCTCTTTATACTACCGCGGCCGTGTAACAAAACCGTCGGGACCCTCCCCCTTCAGCAGCCCCAGAGTGCCGCCGTCGTTGTCTGACGCCCCCCTCCCCAACCCTGGCAGGTTTTCCGGTTCCGATCTTTGTTCGGTAGGAGAACCCGAAAACTCCCTTCTCCTCCCCGGGACATGGAAGAGCAGCCTAAATAGGCTCCCTCTTTATTATACCTCCTGAACCCCTTTTACGGAACGCTACAGTAACACGGCACAACTCCGTGTTAGGTGTGTGTGTGTGTGTGTGTGTGTTGTGGGGGGGGGGGTCGTCCGCGTGCCGTTCGTCGCCCCGTCTCCTCCCGTGAGGTAAGGAGTCCAAGCCGCGCGCGCTGTCTGTCATCCATGTTTTCTGTCGCCAATCCGCTGGGTAGGCGGGCGGCCTCATCGCGACGGCCCGAACCGGGCCCCGGGCGCGCCGAGTCCCCCACCCCCACCCCCACCCCCCTACGGCCGGCGGCGGCGGCAGCAGTTCGGATCATCACCGCCACCGACAGAGCAAACAGAAAGTAGGAACCGTCTCGGTACTCACCGGTCGGAGGAGGGTCACTCACTCAACGTCCTTCACCACCATCACTCTCCGGCAGAACTCCAGTGAGAGGGAGCGATAATACAACATCGACGTTCTCCCGGACTCGGCTGACTCGCACTCGCAGGAGGAAGGAAGCTCCACGCCAACCGGCTTCCACTCTGAGCGTCTGTCGGCGAAGCCACCCACTCCAGCCCATTTGAACCAAAGCTTGTAGCGGGGTTCATTCCCAAGTCACGAACAAGTCTCGTAACCTTTCAACCAATATGTCTGCGCGCTGGGGGGAACACGTGCTTTTGTTTACTCTACCGGCTATTGCCATCACGGTGTCTGTAGCATGCATTTTCCGCTCTTATGTCGAATCAATATTATTATTCGCAGTGCAAAGTGGTGCAAAAGCTTGGTTAATACGTCGAATTAGCATCAATATACGAACAAAATTTTTTTTTTTCGTATTATTTGTTTATTATTCTCCAAAAAGGTTTATGAATCATTCAGTTCAGTTAATTATTTAACCCTATTAACGGAAGAGAGTAGATATCGACCCTGGCAGAATAATTCCGTAAATATATATATATATGTCTGTCCTCCACCCAGCGATACCTCAAAGGGTTTTTTAAAATTTTTTTTTTATTTTATCTACTCAATAAGAAGAAAAAAACCGTATTTAAGCAGGTTCTTTTCTTGTTTTGGTTTTCGAATCTGAACTGAAGTTATCATCCTCAAACTGTTTTTTAATTCATTTACGTTGTGTGAAACTAAGCAAATCGATCTTTTGAAATTTCAAAACAATTTTATTTAATCTTTCTAAGAGCAAAAGCAAAAATATTAATTTCTTAAATTCACCAGTTCATTAATTACTTCCTTAGTATGCAGGCAACATGATCTCAGTATAAGATCACGATCAGAATGTTATATTTATTTTGCTTGTCTATACGAATATAAAATTATAAACATCATCTTACCGATCCTGTAGGTGTGTGAGGGAATAAGAAAATTTAAACAGAACATTTTTCTATTTCGACTTTTTTTCGATTTTTAATGGTAACTTTTAGAAAATCGTAACATTTATTAGGGAATAGTTTAAATAGTTTTCAAAATCGATTAGTTTCAGACATTTTTCTTACATCAGTATAATAACTCTAAAAGATTCATCTATATAAAGTTAAGAAAATAAAACAAAAAATATCCCTTCCAGCGAACATCGGTACTTAATGTTTTCCATAAATGCGCCTTAGATATTATTAGCCTACAAACCAAAGTGTATCGGCTAATGTGATATATTTTTTGTTTTTATTATTCTTAATCTCACGCAATCACTTTTTTATATATATGTTTAACTACGTTATCACTTTTGAAATTAACTTACATTATCATTAAATTTACAAATAAATTCTGTTTTAATTTTGCCTATGAGCCCTTGTTAGAGGATGGGATGTCCAGCCCAGTTCTCGAGCTTTGCGCCTCCGTCTTTGTTATTTTCTGACCAGTTGTTGTTGGATCTCATTTTCTCCTTCGTTAACTAAATGCCATCAGTGCCAAAAAAACAGCTACACCTCACATCCTAACCGCCGCCGTAATACTGTATTATTATTATTATTATTATTATTATTATTATTATTTATTATTATTATTATTATTATTATATATTATTATTATTATTATTATTATATTATTATTATTATTATTATTATTATTATTATTATTTTATTATTATTATTATTATTAGTATTATTATTATTATTATTATTATTATTATTATTATTATTATATTATTATTATTATTATTATTATTATTATTATTTTATTATTATTATTATTATTATTATTATTATTATTATTATTATTATTATTATTATTACTGAGTTTTCTTTGAAATTACATTTAACTTAATCATTGCAGTGAAAGTTGCAATAATAATAATAATAATAATAATAATAAAGAAACAACTATTGTCCAAGACGAAGTTAAACGGGAAAGAGACCTTCGACCTTACCAAGGTAGATACTGATAAATATACAGAATATCACGGGCACCGTTTTCTATTTTCTTTTACCCTTCTCTCTCAACTGCTATTTGCCATTTTGAAATAAGGAACTTACTTAATGTGTAGATAAACGCCACTGAACGGTGTTCAAGAATGTTCTTATGCATAAATTAAAAACGAATTCCAAAATTCACAGGTTTATTTTAAGAGAAACCCCCGTTGTCGCTCCGTGTCTGTGGATTCTGAGGCACTAGATACTGCGCAACCGCTGAGTCCATGGAATTGTTTCACTTTTTGAATAGGTATCAAATAAACGCCGAGGAATCAAGAATTTGATGAAGTTTACTGCGGACTGGATCTGGAGAGAGACATCATTCGGGTTTTAATTAGGGAGCACGAAGAGGCGGAAGAAAGAAGATTGTTTGCCAGTTTGAGAGAGAAAGAGAGAGAGAGATGGAGAGAGAGAGAGAGAGAGAGAGAGAGATGGAGAGAGACAGAGAGAGAGAGAGATGGAGAGAGACACACAGAGAGAGAGAGAGATGGAGAGAGACAGAGAGAGAGAGAGACACACACACAGAGAGAGATGGAGAGAGACACAGAGAGAGAGAGAGATGGAGAGACAGAGAGAGAGAGATGGAGAGAGAGACACACAGAGAGATGGAGAGAGACACAGAGAGAGAGAGATGGAGAGAGACACAGAGAGAGAGATGGAGAGAGACACAGAGAGAGATGGAGAGACAGAGAGAGAGAGAGACAGAGAGAGAGAGAGAGAGATGAGAGAGACAGAGAGAGAGAGATGAGAGAGACAGAGAGAGAGAGATGGAGAGAGACACAGAGAGAGAGATGGAGAGAGAGAGAGACACAGAGAGATGACGAGAGAGAGATGGAGAGACAGAGAGAGAGAGAGAGGAGAGAGAGAGAGATGGAGTGTTCTCTTTTCCTTTTATACGATATTCATTCTAAATGCTCGGCGACGCCGAAATTGTTCCGCAAATCTCTCAGAATACCATTGGATGATCAGAACGGTTTCCGGCACACACGATTACCGCGTGTAAGGATGAATCTCCATGCACATCAAGTTTTCCACGCCAGAGCGAGGAGCCTGACCCTGGCGGATCAGGCGGGCGAACGCCTAAACCTGAAGTGTAACGATAAACGCAATAAAAACCGCAAGTATATAAGAACATTTGGGCGGCGGAAACCTAAACCGCGATTCAGCGTGATCTGGGTGATCGATACGAGCCGGCTCAGGTATCCCCAGGCGGCGATAGAGCGAACTATCGTCTCCTATCACATTCTTAAACTGGGGTGGGACTCTTCCGCGTAGGATAGCTGGAAATGACTCTGGAAGAAAGTCCTTCGTCGATAATCAGGGAAGGATGTATTCAACACTTCTCGAAAACGAATGATAATGTGTATGGGAGAAGAAATAACACGGCAGCCATGACTGTGAACTGGCCAATGAAATGCTCCATAATAAACCAGTGTACCGGTGTTCACGGTTACAGTGCGCGACTAATAAAACATTCATGCGTGTAAAAATCCTTTTGTCATGCAACATTTACCTCCAGATCATCGAGTCGCGAGTACAGCTGCTGGTGACTACTACATGAAAGTATACATTTTAGCTGTTCTCACATAAAGTAGCGCCATTGCTCGCCGGGAATGATTGAAGAATTCACCGATTCAAAGCCATCACCATCCGCCCTTTTGCAAGCATCATCCCAAGTGTTGTAAACTGATGGGATTTCAAGCAGAGCTTTGGTACATAGCAGTAAAAATGCGAGATGACGCAAAAGTCGCGCACCATAGGAAAGTTCATAGCGAAGGAGGCGATATGGGAAAAATCGGTTCATCGGCCCTTACTTCTTCGACGGGCTGCGCAACAGGCGAGCCATGTCTGCTGGTGTTGCAGACATCCCTAATATCCCTTCTGAACGACTTTCCAAGCGGCACAGTTGCACATCTATGGTTCCAACAAGACGGTGCACCTTCACGCGGTTTATCGTGGCTAGGGCAGCGCGCTCCTGTTGGCCTCAAGTTGGTCGTCATCTATGGTGACCTCCAAAAAAGAGAGCAATTTTTTTTTTTTTAAATCAGTTCCGATTATGCACAGATCAATATCAAAGTGTTAAGAAATGTTCGAACATCACGTGTACATCAGATCGAAAAGTGATCCGAAGTTAATAGCCAAGAATTTTAAAATCTACTGAAATTTACCCTATGGTGCTCGACGTTTGAGTCACCCTGTATATATATATAGTGATGGCTCAAGTTTTTATAAGTCTTTCTTTCAGAAATTTCTTAGAACATAATTCTTGATAATGAATGAAAGGTGCGATGCATTTTGAAGAATAAAAGAAAAAGGAATATAATTTTTTATGCGAACGATAACCGGAGCCCCTGCTAGATCGTGGGGACCCGTCGGGCGGAAGTCGTGACGCTGTTCTTCCCGTGTCGTCAGCAACAGTTGCGTTCAAACGTTTGAAATCTGCACTCTACTGTAGAATGTCGTAGCCTCGTGTTTGTCTCTTCGTTCGTTTGTTTGTTTGCCACTTGGCGCAGACACGTCTGACGGCAGAAACCTGCCCAGGACGCTTCCTGAGCCATTTCGATGTTTCTCTTTTCCGGAGACTGCGATTTCATCCTACGGCCCGGCAGACCCCCTGGCCAGCGGGCACTGCGCATGGTCACGTCGCCGTTGTTATGCCAACGAGGAGAACACACATCCAGCCAATTCCGCTCTTCACCTAGATACGAGAGGCAGCCTCAAAACATTGCTGCTGTTGTTGTTGTTGTTTCGCTTCTAAAATCTGGCGGTGAACTCAGCCTTGCGAGGAAAACGAGAGGCTGTCAGGTGGTCAACGACACGCGAGGGATTTCGTTCGCTCAGCGCGGAATCAAGAATCGATGGAAAGATATACGCTAAGCCGTGGACAGGGCTCTCTCCTCCCTTCCTCCCTTACCGGCATCTCTGCTGTTCCAGAAAAACAACAAAGAGACTGATTTTATGGCCTGCAAGATTAGTTAACCGTTTTAGAAAACTTAACTTATCCGCAGGCCAAGGACTGGGGTGTATATAATATTTATATCTGGTGTAGCGAGCTGTTCCAAAATATCCCTTCCTCCAACACTGTAAAGGTGCATCCTCTTACAAGATGATAATTCTTGGATACGGATCGGCCTCCAGGAGTCCACTGACAGGCTCTTCTTAAGGAATTTGGAAATTAACCTGGTTGAATCTGCTACCATCAGCCTGTACTTGCCAACTCGGGTGTCTCCAGACTTTCCAAGAGAAGATGCCCCGACTGTTCTGCCCATTCCGCGTGCCAGCCAACAGCACTTCGCAAATGATAGTTTGCTACCAAAAACAGACCTTAATGTGGCAGTTATTACCATGAGAAACCCATCTATCTGAAGAATTTACTTAACTTTAGCGCGTCAGTCAATACGAGATTTTCCAATGACAGCTCCATTGAATGAACCTACTAAAGTCGGATTAGTCTTTTTTGACAACACTGTTATTGTCGCTACCATTTCGCGTCCGATCATCCATTCAAATACCTTCATAATGTATTAGAACCATCGCAATGTCCCCATAAAGGAGTCGCTAATTTACTATTCAAAATTTACACAGCAAAATTTGAATTTATATTGAGGTTATATACAATAACAACAGTGTATCATCGATATTGTAGTAAATAAATACTTGAGATGATAAAGGCGCAAATTGTTTATTTTAGTTAATACAAGTAGACAGTAAGTAATTTCGATTTATACAAGGAGACGGAAGCGATGGGTTTCTAATCACGGTTTATACAAGGAGACGGAAGCGATGGGTTTCTAATCACGGTTTATACAAGGAGACGGAAGCGATGGGTTTATAATCACGGTTTATACAAGGAGACGGAAACGATGGGTTTATAATAACGGTTTATACAAGGAGACGGAAGCGATGGGTTTATAATCACGGTTTATACAAGGAGACGGAAACGATGGGTTTATAATCACGGTTTATACAAGGAGACGGAAGCGATGGGTTTACAATCACGGTTTATACAAGGAGACGGAAGCGATGGGTTTACAATCACGGTTTATACAAGGAGACGGAAGCGATGGGTTTATAATCACGGTTTATACAAGGAGACGGAAGCGATGGGTTTACAATCACGGTTTATACAAGGAGACGGAAGCGATGGGTTTATAATCACGGTTTATACAAGGAGACGGAAGCGATGGGTTTATAATCACGGTTTATACAAGGAGACGGAAGCGATGGGTTTATAATCACGGTTTATACAAGGAGACGAGACAGTTTTTACGCAGCCCCCCCCACATTAAAGAAATATTTATTGATGTAGTTTTTCAGAGTCTAAACCTGTCACAATTAACAATTCCTTCTAATAATTTACAGTTTCCACTTGGGCGGCGGGCTTAGTATAGCAGCCAGTGTCATCGCTAATCATCATCACGGCGACAGGTGTTCATTTCTTTTTGAGATATGGCCGTTGTTTGTTGTTGTTTTCCCACACCCCACCCGCCATTATTTGGCCAGTGACGTACTTGTCTCTCGCTAGTTCTGTACCAGCCCGCTCCGATCGTCCGTCCGCTCACTCCTCCTACCGCTAATCAGAAAGAGATACCCGAAATTCTTTTAAGGGAGACTGTCACACAACTCCCCTGGCCGGCCGATTCTGGACCCCCGCTATAAATCTTCCGCTCTCGACGGGCGCTGAAGGGATCGGTCGACGATAACAATAACAGAAGATCCTTTAATCGTCAGTAATCTGAACCGAAACCGATCTGCGTTTCCCATCTCACCCGTTGATGTACAGTAGCCTAATAATGCGTCTGTCCACGCACCAGTTGAAATATCGCTAATAATTTTATGTTTAATCCTTTGACAAGACTCAAAGCTCGATTAAAAAAAAACAACAACAGATGGAACTGTATGTAATTCCACATTTAAAAAACTTAATAAGGTCACACAGAAACAAACTACTTCAGGACAGCACTGGGGGGCCACCTTAATCGCTGAAAAACAAGTGGAAAGACACCATTTTTTATCTTATACAAAGGGAATAGCGCCGAGCCGGACTGGCTGCTGTCATGGATGGGCTGTAAGCATTGTCACAGGTAATTAACTAATTACTTTAACGCAGGTGTTTCATAAAGGTAATCCAAACTTAGCGCCGTATTTATAAGTGTAGGAATTAAGAGACGAAGTGAGAAAATAAACACGTACAAGTAAAATATGAGGACATTTTTTTTCGATAACAGCCGAGAAATGATTTAATAATTCTGCACATGTGACTGTTAAGCGTCGTTTTCATTGGCTGCTTTCCTGGCCGCCACGCCCCCCCCCACGGTATTGCTTGGCGGACGCCGTAAGGGGGCGGTGTGTGTGTGTGTGGATCCCTAGAACGTGTGCGCTCTGCCGATAAAAAATGTTATTAGTTCTGTGATGACTGTGCTTCCGACTGGTTAATCAAATATCAATCAATCATGTACAGCATTTCGCCGACAGTTCGATATGACAACGGAATCTGATAACACAGGGAAAGAAGAATTACTCCTTTGTGTTGTGTTGTTTCTTTAAGGGGTCGTTCTAGTGCAAAACGAGACAATTCATTTGCTTTTTTGTTGTTGTTTGTTTTGTTTTTTTCCCTTGACCCCTGTGATCCTTTCTCCACTCCACTCACCCCCTCTCCCTCTGTGGCTTCGCCGTCTTCCTTCTTTAATATCTCACTGTCGCCATTGTTGTTGCGCCCTTTGTTACGGAGAACCCCCCTTCCCCCTAATTCTTGATCTGGTGAAAGAGCAGTCCTTTCCTTTTCCCTCGTTAATCCCCCAGAACGATTCAGACGGAACCGAGAACCTCCCCCCCCCCCACGCCCCGGTACGGTTAACCCTTACCCAGCGGCATTCCAGCCAAACGAAAATAGAAGTGACTTTTGTTTTCCCTCTACCGTTCTCGGATAGCTTTTCCGACGTTTCAGGGGTCGAGAACGAAGAGAAATAGGGGCTGGTAATGACGTAACGAACGTTAATTTGAAGACGCCCTCGACGAGTACAGGAATCACTGATATTTATGGATCGATTTAACTAGAAATACAAACTCCCAGCAAGAAGCAGAAACGATTGGAAGTAAAAGGGGTGGATAAACCCGAACTCTAACACCGCCGCCATATTTGGAGACTGGGGTTCGTATCTTTAGACATTAGAGTTCGCCAAAGACTCACCGTGACGTTTACTTGTCCCGGGCATCTAGAACACGCTGAGCGATTACGAACATCGGAGTTGCCAAGTTTCCCTACTTGGACATCAAGGTGGGAATACACCCAAGTTTTTCAAAATAATCAGGGGATTTCGGTGTGCAGGCAGGGAGAGGTTTCTTAAAGAAATTTGAACAGAAAGTGATGGGTTTAGAATTTGCGTTGATGTTCGTTCCGTTGTCTGGGCCCCGCTCTCGCGGTAGACATGACGCCTCCTCGCACATCTCGTTCGTGGCCCTTTGCAACTGCCGATACTTCCGGCAGAGCTCGCGATAAGCAGACAGGTCCAAGGTTTAAGGAACCGCCATCTTAATACAAATTGGCTGGGTTCTCAAACTATTTTCATCGCTTATTTGAAAAATCCTACAAATTCTGATTTTTTTTTTAAAAAAAAAAGAATAATCTTATTTAAAACAAATAATCATTTTTTCCAGCACAAAAAGAGAATAACATTCTTTAGTTAATGGGAAACTATGCAATAGAAAGCACGGTATCAGACTTTAAACGCTTTGCTAGAACTCGGTGTAATTTATGGTAAGAAATCAAACCTTTCCCAACAGAACTGTTGCTCAAGAGTAAATACTTTGTTAGGGTCAGCGGTTTCAGAATCGTTAGAAGTGAAACGACAACCTGAGGGCAGATATTTATTTCAAATCAACGCCCTCAGACGTTAAAAGTTGATACTACTCGTTGTGCCGCTGGCGAGGCGGCTTCTCACTGTGGAAGAGAATTTTTTGCACAAGAATTTTGGTAAATATTTAAGCTAAAAGCCAATTTCCTTTTCGCAGTTCGAAAGTATTTTTATCGGGTATTTATAAAAAAAGGAGAAAATTGAAACAATCAATTTTGAATCGTTTCTCACGACGCTTGTGGTGAGCATGGCTAGAGGCTGATGAACTTTAGGTCAGAACCATTTTAGATAAGATGGTTGGGTTTTATGTCGATGATGGCATAATTAGCATTATGTGTGAGCTAAACTTCTAACGGCACCTTATTAATGAGCTAGATGGACATCAGATGCATTCTGAAGACCATCTTTAAAACAAAGATGCGTGTCGTATAAGGGCGGAAATTCTGAAAGATCAAAGGTCTTCAATTTACTCACAGAACATGTGCACTAATGAGGGAGAAGAATACCTCGCATAAGTTCAATGAACCTATTATTTTTTTAGTATAAAAGGCCAATAATTGATGCTAATTTATTCTTTTATATACGTAAAAATTTACTTATAAACAGGAGCGTCTTAAGCGTGGGTTCGCAGTACATATTTGTCTTTATCATGGTGCGGGTTATATAAAACAATGGAGTCTTTTCTATATTTGATATTTGATCTACAACCGAAGTGAAAAGTTATTTTACTCACCATTAAATCGCTAGTAAACTAATTTTATGCAGTATTGTAGGCGTCACTGGGTATACAGAATTTGTATGTGCAAAATCATTTGCACTGCTAAGTTTGAAGCGAAGTAAAAATCAAGACTTTTTTAATGTTACCATAGAGAAACACTGATAGAGTCAATGCAATTAAATCAGAATCTTTTGTTACGTAAGTACCGTTAGAACAAAAGCACAGTACAATCGGCCAGCACTGAGCTATAGTCTACAAAAAATGGATATGCAACAACGATCTGTGGAATCATATTAAGTTTATTTGCTGTAAAATGCTCTCTCAAATTTGCACGGATGTTATAACATTAAGTGTCGTGAGTCGGTGACGGAGTATAGAGCTTGCGTATGCATCTTGACGGTTAACCTTCCATATAACACGTCGGCTTTTATCTTATATTTGTTGGATTGGCTGTATATGTAGTCAATACACTCGTAATGTGAGACAAGCGAGATTCGAGGCACACGGGTTTGTCTAACACTACGAATGGCTATTATATTAATAAGAACGGTACTACGTGTCACACACTCCTATGGCTCAACCTGTGACGACTACTAGAGATTTAAACGGTAGTGGAGTGCTCACGCATCGCAGGTGGCATGCAGAAGGTTAAGGCCCGTGGACGTCACGAGCAGGCTTCTAGTATATCCGAGGCGGTGGCCAGCAAACTCCTTCAGGGTGGGTAGTCAGGCTCATTCGCCCCGAAGGTGAATTCGTCACTGGTCTAGAAAACGGAACCGGGTATAGAGGACACCCTGGCGGCGGTGTGACACGTTGTTGCATCAAGGGATCCAATATGACCCTGATCGCTATCGGGTCGAAGAATTCGTGCATACCCTTTCATTATGTATTCGATCATCTTTTTTCTTTCCTTCCATAATTTATTAGCCGCGCAGTAAAAATCGGATGCTATTATTTATTCTTAATAGAAACATCAGTCGCCACGCCATCAAATAAGACGAAACTTTAACGTTGTTATCCGATGTTTTGTGTCGTGCACTCAGCGTCCGCTAGCGGGCGCTCGGGTCTGTCTACGGAGCCAGAACGAGTCAGACCAGAGCTCTCATGGAAGATGACGAAACAGTTCGCACGCTCTGACCGATCGACGTCCTCTCCTTCATCTTCCTTCGTACGCCATGGCTAAGGAATTATTTCGGTTTTCCCTTCATAAATCTCCCGAAGGAAGACCACCGCTAATGGAATGAGACGACGAAAACGTGCGCCATCTTTTAACAAAAAAAAAAAAAAAGTCTCGACTTCTCTCGCGATGCAGCCAGGCGTCACGTGATTACGTCACCAGTCTCGCACGTTCCGCGCGCTCTCACAGACGAGAGGGTATCAGTGACAGCAAAATTGCTTCTCTTTTTTTTTTTTGTTTTGTTTTTTAAAAGTTTTCTTATTTCTTTACAGCTTAAAGCGACACCTGGCGACCGTAGACTTAACATAGATCACTTCCGTGTTTGACTTGTTGTTATTGATAATATTACGAGGTGCAAATTCGCACCCCCACAGTTAGTCTACACCTCGAAGAGCGCCATCTTGCGTTCTTTAGCTGTTTCGAAGTGAGAGTGTAAAAAGAATGGTAGTGATGCCAGCACCAGAAAAAGAGCATTATGCAGTACGCCATCTCGCCTAACCCTGGCGCGCACATAGATGTTTGTGGTCTTCTCGACAGGAGAGCTTTTGGGTCAATAGATGTTTTACAAGAATCGAAAGATTAGATTTTCCGAAATTCCCTTGGAGTTGATCATGTGATCAAGTTACCGCGGCAAACCTGGTCCGCAACCAAAGAATTAAACTGGGCAAATATTGGCGGACCTCGGTGTTCTTTTATCATTACTGGAAGTTCTCCGATATGGCGGATGGGGTTACTGTCCACATATCTAAATCAAACGGCCAAACAAACAGATCGATAAGTCATTTTCGATTTCTTTCTTTAAAAAAAACAACAAAAACCAAAGCACAGAAGTCGGAGACATTAAAGGAAAAATAAACTAAAAACCACCGCGTTTGAAAAGCAATTCCAGGTGAAATATTTAAGTTTTGATTTAATACTTTTTTATTGCTAAGATTTAAATGCAAATGCATCAAAGGCACAGTCTCAACCAGATAACAATGCATATATCACCAGCGGCCATTATCTTCTGTACGACTAAAGCAGGTTGGAAATATTCGTTTTACTAAAGACTGTGAAGAAATCATTTTTTCTCGACTTAACAAGTGCTCGGTAAAACGAGAGTGTAAAGTTGGCAAAAAAAAGTAATATATTTTTGTTTGCTTTTTTTTTTAAGACTGAGCAATTATTGGGGCAATAATTAGCAGCTTCGGTAATCTCGTTCCTTGAGTTCATGAGCTGGAGAACGTGACGTTACTATCTCCATAGTGACGGCGACCATCTTGCGAAATCGGTTAAGCATTAATGACGACGGTTCAAGATATCATCAACATGGCTGATGTTTGAAATTTCATAAACTTTGAGTTTAATTGTTATTTTTAAATATTTGACAGCTAATTGTTAATAGTTGTACAAGTATTAAAAAGAAAAGAATTTGACTGAGTGCGTAATTGAATCTAATGAAATTTTCTTGATTTATTGACTCTTTAAAGTCTAAAACAATCGTATTTTTCTAGGCCTACAATGAACAAAAATTAGTCTTTACTTCAGCTTTAATAACTGACATAAAGATGAAATAAAGACGGCTTCGTTCAGCGTTAATTATCAGCCTGGTTGCTATCAATCTAGAATAATTAAAGTACAAGTAACCCCAGAGATGGAGGCGTTCTCAAATAAATCATCATTTCCTTTTCTTTTCTTGACGAACCATTCTACTTTCGCTTTATCGGTCGCATGTCTGCAGGTCTTAACTCTGCCACGCAAACGTAAATAACTATGTGGCCCTAATTAGTCTCTACTTTCCTTTCGGGTGGAGGTGTAACTGCTTTTCGAATTGAGGGAACGCCGGAAACCAGCGGCTCCCTATCCGACTGCTTCACAGGAAGCTCCGACGTTTGAAAGTGTAGACTCTTTATCCACACGCGCGTTAGTTCGCGTACGACGACTGAATACTTTCCGGGGCTGATATTTACTCAGCTCGACATGTACCCCAAATGTGTCCCTTTAACAAGACGGCTGAGTTTGCACAGGTGTAAGCGCGAGTGAGAAAATAGTTCGGGTTTCTTACTGGCCCCGCCGAGTTTTGACGCCCAGCTCGGAGCCCCCCCCCTTCCCAGAGCTTGCAGGATTGCGCAATATCCGTACTTAAACGGGGGGTGGTTCAGTGATCGGTTTCCGTCTTTAGATGCGGAAAGTTTCTTCTCTAATTAGAAGCTTTAACTCGCGTTCAGTGCTGCTGAATACGAATCGAGGAAATCGCGTTCACGCAGTGATAAGAAAATACAGAAAGAATACTACAAATCTCGAAAAGAAAAAAAAAAACAACACCAAAAGAAACCAGAACATTGTTAATTGTAAGATGCAGATGCAAACCGCAATAAAGTTGTATCCATAGCAACGAAACCAATTTTCAGAAACTGGATACCCATAAAGCTTTTTATATTACCTCGGGTCTTTTGTTGATGGTACTGATTAGCAATCAGTCGCCATGTTGGAGTTAAGGGTTTATCAGGTGTTAGAAGATTAGTAGTAGGCTCGGACAAATAATCCCTCCTGTAGGGAATGTTCTAATTGCCCAACGCGTCAGCGGAACTGTCATTACCCTGCTTTAGTTTTGGCTGCTGCCCTGTAGTCAATTAAGTAGAACCTGCAGATGTAAACACAGAATTCCGTCGCCGAAATCTGTCGAAGTGCGGTGATATCTTTCAGAAAGCTTCTTCGCTTTTATTTCCCCGCGAGATGCAGCAGCTTTACTTAATTAAAGTCTTACACAAAAAGCTAAGTTTCTGGGTATTCCTGCCCGTAAAGAGTTAATCGAGATCAGCTAATTAGAAAAATAATAATGAATCGAAGGATTCTGTTTTCGTACAATTATCGAAACGTGACAAACATTTTTTTTAAAATATATACATGGCGGCCACGCGATATTAAATATAGATTTAAAGGACACTTAGCGACTATTGGGATTTGATAAAAAAAAAAAAAGACTGATTACAAGTAAATTAATCTTCTTAACTTCATGTAATAATCACAGCCATATTGCGGTCTTAGACCATTTTTACGCGTTTTCTGCAAGACGGAAACTCTATTATTTTAATCAATGCTTTGATAATCTTTCAAATCACGGTTGAAAGTCAAGTTGAGCGGGATTCGAACCCACGACGCCTCATATTTCTTTCTATGAGCAAAGCCCCCTTTCGCTGTTAGAGCGAACCGATAACTACAAATATGTTAAATCGCATCGACTCTCTCTCCCCCCCCCTTTTTTTAAAAAAATTGATTAGGGAATTAGTCGCCTCCTGACCAATGTTAGCAGAAGTTCCACGCGACCTTTAATCTACTAGAGGTGTCTTCAAAATGTGGGTGACAGTCTCCCTAGACTTTTAGCAGGGTACCTAAAAGGACCGTTAGCATAGAACTCTCCTGATAAAGAGGAGCAAGGCGCTGCAGATTAGAATGACAAATGCAGGACTTCGTCCGTTGCCCGATCCTCGATAGGTGATGAAGAAAAAGAAAATAGTGGGATCAGGGTGTTTACTCGACGGGGGGGGAGGGGGGCGTGGAAATCACGCGACTGTCTCTGCCCCCAAATTTTTCACGGCGTCCCTTTTATTTTTTTCCGTCTGTGGCGATGAATTATTCACGAAGCGCGCCACTAGATACGACAGCCAATCAAGCGGTTCGTTAGCGAGTCGGAGATGAGTGGATGGAGGGCGAGAACTGCCGAGGTCTTACGTCACCGTTGTGCGTGACAAGAGCCAGCGGGTTCGGAGATGTTCCATTGGCGCGGCCGCTAACCCGGAACTCTTTAATCCGTGCAATCTTCCGGGTCAGATTCGATTGTAGGGCAGCGGGGGGCGACCGAGCCACTAACGATAGAACCGCTTAAAAAATGTCTACGTTACTCCGCGATAAATCGCGTTGTTGCTCTTTAATACCGGGCATGAAGAAAACTATAAGATTGTCGTTACTTTGCATTTATATAAAATTGAATGTAAAACTGCAAATGCCAAGTAAAACGATTCCTCGGTTTAATAATTGATGGGTTAAGAACAGTTAGAGATGACTGTTTGTCCAGTGACGTCACAGGGCAAGAGAGAGAGAGAGAGAGAGATGGAGAGAGAGAGATGGAGAGAGATGGAGAGAGAGAGAGAGAGAGAGAGCCAGAACTCCCTCCATGAAGCAAAAGAGTTTCAGCGACGTTCGTTTGCTTCTTATAATGGAAAAGAACACCATAGATTCTGGACTATCGGAATGGTTCCCACGCTCAGCAGAACAGAAGAAAATGCTCCAGAGTACACTAAAGGTGGCGGCAGAATATATTCCTACCGAAAATTGTTGGATTTTATGACGGCGTAAAGTCTAACCCGAGACCATCATCGGCGCAGATTTTACGTGATATCTAATGTTTCCCTGGGTGAGGGGATGAGGAGAGGTATCCTTTTGTTTTTCCCTCTCCCTCTCATCTACGTGTTTTTCTTCCTGTACTTCTCTTAATCAAAAGAGGACTTTCCCCCTCATCAACGTCCAAAGAGTGAGGCTTGTAAAAAAAACAAACCGTGGCGGTCATTAAAGGAGTTGGATTTTCCATAGCAACGGATTCGCGATTGAAACGAATCCATCCATATGCACGGGACTTTAAATAAATTAGATTTCCGAACGCGATTTCGTTAAAAACGCACGGCTTAGATTCTCCACAGGTATCTTTTTATTTCAGTTTAGTTGCCATGACTCGTGACCGACCCGTCTTATATCGTGTGGAAGCTACCCGGATATAGATTGCGCGATTTTCAAATCATTTCCGTTTAACGGAAATCAGATATTCAGTTAGTGATGAGGAACCGAACGAATTCCCATCCGGATGCATTTTTTCGAACTGTTTCTCACTGCTAACAACAACTGCCCTTTAAAATCGTCTCTATTCGCTCGCAAAGTCTTTCTAGTGTGAAGACCGTTCTAGCCGGCCTGTGAATATGTCTAATATTAGTCTTCATTTATTGATATATAAAATGTATGGGAAAATATTAGTATCTGCTCGCCTAAGGATTCCAATAATTTTAATCGGCAGTTGTTCTCTCTCTCTCTCTCTCTCTGTACTGACGTCATCTCTCTCTGTGTGTGCTGACGTCATCTCTCTCTGTACTGACGTCATCTCTCTGTGTGTGTTGACGTCACCTCTCTGTGTGTGCTGACGTCACCTCTCTATGAACTGACGTGATATCTCTCTCTGTGTACTGACGTCATCTCTCTGTGTAGTGACATCATCTCTCTCTATGTGTACTGACGTCATCTCTCTGTGTGTGCTGACGTCATCTCTCTCTCTCTGTACTGACGTCACCTCTCTGTGTGTGTTGACGTCACCTCTCTATGAACTGACGTGATATCTCTCTCTGTGTAGTGACATCATCTCTCTCTATGTGTACTGACGTCATCTCTCTCTGTGTACTGACGTCATCTCTCTCTCTCTGTGTACTGACGTCATCTCTCTCCTCTCAAACATCCATAATGTAAACTTGGCAGAACACCAGACAATAAAACAACAACAACAACAAAAATTCTGAGACAACGGTAAAGAACCCAAAGATCGTCTTTGCATGGCACTAACGTTGCATTTGTAATACTCCTTATTTAACGGCATGCAAATAAACACCATGTTAAAAAAAGAAAAAGGATATCCTGGTTCTATGTCAGCCATTAAAGATGCAGCAAACATTCATGCTTTCTTTAGCGGAAGACGGATAATACGCCGAACGGAACAGAACGGGAATATTTGTGTAAGCGGAAACCTCTTTTACGACTATTTGCGGTCACCTCGACCAGGGTTGGTGTCCTATGATCTCTGAACTCTTTTGTAAAGCTCTGAGTCACGTGAAACATCTACTGCTCGAGTTACGCCCATAGAGACCACACCACTGTCAAGTGGTACCCGCTTCGAATACCAGTGGGGTCTGCAACTCGTCACAGATGCTCACGTGATGCAGTTACCCAACAATGGAAGCATGTCGCTCGAAAGACGGATTATCGATAAGCAGGGATACCCAGCCATGGCCAGGCCACCAACCAGAAGTAGATGGAAAGAAAGATGTGGGCGAACGCAATTTAGCAGAAGCACGGAGAGACCTCTTTAGTTTTCAAAAGACCTGACAGAGGGCACCACAGCAGTACTGACCACCAAGATACAGGACCGCGTCGGACTGGCCACAGGTGGTCACACACAGTAACAAAGTCACGCGACTACAAGGTGAATTGGCAGCGACGATTTGTTGTCATCATGACGTCACAATGCATCGAACAAAAGATCAGATAAAACTATCAGTTTTAATGTTTCATCTTCAATAAGTTCGTACAATTTATAATATCACAGCAACTTCATATTTTTGATCGGTATGTATATAACAAAGTTTTAAGGTGATATGCTTTCTTATAAAGATTCGTGAGGCTGCCTTGTGTTTCAAGGAACACGGAAGTCGACAGTTTAAGCCAATTGCTACTATTCACTAAAAGTGCCGATAGAAAATTACTTAATGTACTTAGGAACTAATTGATCATGTTTTCGCATGTCGGACGGAGACTGTCATCTTTCGATGCATGTTCCTATTTCTTTTGAAGTGAGGGTAGACAGGCGTTGCACGACTCTGACTCGTACAAAGTTGTTTATAGTCTTAACTGAAAACTGTGGCACTGAATGAAAAGTATCGAGAGTTTGAATTTATCGATATTCCGAATATTAATGGCATTCGTGTTATTGCAAAACACCTTGTTGTATTTGATAAGTGAAACAACAGAATACACCAGACAGTGGTAGTCTATCTGGCTTCTCTTTCAATGAAATATAATCGTTTTTAGATCTTCAGTTTCTCTTCAGTCGCTGATCAAACAAAGAAAAGGGCGACACACAACCACGATCATTTCTCCTTTTTGGTTAGGCAGCTACGGTATCTTAGTGGCTGGGATGTGGGTCCTTTTATGTTGCCCCTTGGTTCTGTCAGCTTGTCAAAATGAATGATGAGAAAAGAATACGACTGAGCTTTGGAGGAGGAAAATGTAAGTCAACCTGACGGTATAAGAAAAGTCTAAAAGTCTTTTATTTGTGAAACGTTTTATAACGAGAGAGAGAGAGAGAGACACAGGGATGAGGAGAGAGAGAGATGAAGAGAGAGAGAGAGATGAAGAGAGAGATGGAGAGACAGAGAGAGAGAGATGGAGAGACAGAGAGAGAGAGATGGAGAGATGAAGAGAGAGAGAGAGAGATGAAGAGAGAGAGAGAGAGATGAAGAGACAGAGAGATGAAGAGAGAGAGGAGAGAGATGAAGAGAGAGAGAGATGAAGACAGAGAGAGATGAAGAGAGAGAGATGAAGACAGAGAGAGATGAAGAGAGAGAGAGATGAAGAGAGAGAGAGAGATGAAGAGAGAGAGATGAGAGAGAGAGATGGAGAGACAGAGAGAGAGATGAAGAGAGAGAGATGATGAAGAGAGAGAGAGATGAGAGAGAGAGATGAAGGAGAGAGAGAGATGAAGAGAGAGAGAGTGATGAAGAGAGAGAGATGATGAAGAGAGAGATGAAGAGAGAGAGAGAGAGTGATGAGAGAGAGAGATGAAGCGAGAGAGAGTGATGAGAGAGAGAGAGAGAGAGTGATGAAGAGAGAGAGAGATGAAGAGAGCGAGCTGAAGAGAGAGAGAGATGATGAAGAGAGAGATGGAGAGACAGAGAGAGAGAGAGAGAGAGATGAAGAGAGACAGAGTGATGAAGAGAGAGAGAGTGATGAAAGAGAGAGAGATGAGAAGAGAGAGAGAGTGATGAAAGAGAGAGAGTGATGAAGAGAGAGAGACGAGAGAGAGGAAGAGAGAGAGAAGAGAGATGAGAGCGAGAGAGAGAGAGATGAAGAGAGAGAGAAGAGAGAGAGAGATGAAGAGAGAGATGGGAAGAGAGAGAGAGGAGGGGAATGAAATCTTGGTTCGGTTTGTGAAATATTTAATACCCTCCAACATACGGATACGTCTTTGTTTACGTGTGGAAGAAGATTTATTAACTGCCAGTCTTTTAAGCCGCGGAGATAACTAAAGAAAACAAAACTGTGTAATTACATAAAAATTGGGTAGCTATATGCCGACTGAAATAACTGAATTGATCATGAGACGACTCCTTGTCTAAGTCGTCTTGTGGTGAGCTTTTGAAATCTGAAACGGAGTCGAGACTTTCCAGATCAGATCTCCACGCACTGCAGCTTATCGCTTTTACTCGGGCAACTTTAGAAGTTCGGAGAGTTACAAAAAGTTCACTTCTGATCTTTGTCGGTCAGAAATGAATCTTAATAGTTTTTATGCTTTAATAATTCGAACACATATTATATTTTATTACAGCGGCGCAGAAAACCTTGTATGGGGGGGGGGAGGTGTTGAGTCTTTGTCAAGCGGAAACCATGAGAAAACGGACCCATTTCGGTCGGCGGCTCCATCAGGTAGGTCAGGGCGAGGATAGAATGACGTCACAGTTAGGAATAACTGCAATCGAAGACACGCAAAGACGCTTCACTTATGAAACAGTTTTCGGCTTCTTAAAGCTGTCTTATCAACCTCACACCGCCGTCTGGGTTTTGTTCTAATTTATTTATTTATGTATTTAATTGTCTTATTTTCAAAACGGTTGGCCATGCAAACATCTGAAACAGAACATTTTATACAAGAATTTTTTTTTTAAAAAAAGGAGACAACCATCCAATAATAACAGAACCCTGGTATCCAATCAGGCTCAGAGGCAGTAATTCAGGGACTTTCTCAGCTCGGTACAGGGCTTTCAATTTCAAGTCTTGTAGTTGCGGGGGCTTTATTAATTTTCTTTTATATAAGCTGGTTTATGAGACCCCATGGCGTGATCTAAGAGAAGTGTATGCATGTCGACCACTTTCTCTCAGTACATTTTCTGGGAGTATTATCGTCTTTTTTTCTGTAATTCCTTCCGAGAAAAATGTAATAGAACCTTTAACAAACAATGCAAAAGAGACCGGGTTAACCCCACCAAAAAAACGGCAATAAGGCGGAAGAACGAAACATTTAGGTTATGGCCAAGTTTTTCCAACAAGACGAGTGAGCGTTTATCAACTTCCAGAACAGAATACGATGACTGCCTTCCCTGGTGTCGGGGAAAGTCCAACACGCGAGGATAGCTGTGCACGTCATTAAAGAAGGGGAAAGTTCCACGTGATTTAAAGTTTTCGTGAATGGGTGGGGCAGTCTTTAGCAACCCATCAAAAGCGTCCAATAACTCTTATGCGGGAACCAATTGGAATTACGTCTCTCTTACGTAAATCTATCACCGCGGTCTATCCGTACCTAGGTGACACCCGTGTATAGTCCACATGCGGTTTATCCATATCAGCGAAACGCCGAACGTATACGAGAAAATATTATATAATCATTGGCAATGGTATTAGATGAGTTTTTCCATGATGCGCTCTAATGCGGTCAGAATTCATTTGACCACACGTGCAGATTCCCCACCCCCCTTTTTTTTTTCTTGTGCGTACCGGGTTACACTCTTATTTAAAGATACGATCTTTAAGCATTTAACTCGGTGCGTATTTTATCTACTTTCTACGTACACGTGCAGGAGAGCTCCACTGAAATTCGAGAAGCGCGAGATACAAACATGAAGATGCAGTTTAGGGGTCTGTTGAGTTTCATGGCCTCTTCAGTAGTTTTAGTGTCCCCTTGACAAAATACTTAGGGGTTACATTATACGGCTATTAGGAAGCGGAGCGTGGAAACGAAAACTAATCTCTCTGCCGGGCGAATAGTGGGTGGAGCGCAGGGCTCTAACAGATGGCGAAGTCGTACCCGAGATAAGAGGCGAGAGAATTCCTTAGATTTCGGACATAGCTGGGATCGGAGATCGCTTCGGCGCGGCGACTATTCCATAAGGGAATATACTCCGTACAGGTTGTGTACGTCTGCTTGTTTTTGCTGATCTGCGCTCGGCTGTTGGTTTTAGCCTTCGGTTCTCGAAGCTGGCTACAACAATAATAGATTGAAATCGCTACCAACCGTTAATTCGGTCGATCGCCGTGGATAAACACAGATCCGTCAGCAAACCGATTAATGACGGCGCAGATCACTTAAGAAGATGGATAAACCACAGCGATTTTCGCCCAGTCAAGAATCTGAGGCGGATAACACACACAAAATAATTCTGATTGTTTTCTATTCGTTCAATTGCTCTTATACCATAGTTTCGGGCACCTGTTCTGCCTCTGTATTTCTTTTATTAGAACAATGCAGTACTCACCTCTGCTGCCATCAGAGATGTTTGGTACAGAAGCCAGTCCGGTTTATTGTTTCACATTGTAATGAGCGGTCAGTGTTTTACTCTGATTCTCGAAGGCCGCTCTACCGTCACAAGAATCCAGACAGGATTAATTAATTATCTTTCTACGAGATAGTGAATGAATAAATGTAATATTCTACTTGATTTGGAAACAACAGCAAATCCCCGAAAGTCTTCATTTGCGTAAAAATCATCTGGACACAAGATGTTTGTGAGCGGAGGTTTTGAAATATTTAAAGGATATAATAGAAAAGGGAAACATATAAAAAAAAAAAAACCACGATGAATATTTATTTTCCAATTAACAGTCTTAACGATTATCTGTAAATTAGACAAAGGTAAATGTTCTTTATCTCGATTTCTGCAGAGCATCTGATTTAGTAGCGACATATGACAGTTTCGGAATTAGTGATACACACTGAGAACCGTTTGTACGAGTTTTAAAAGTCTGTTAAACATAATTTGTCTGGGATTCCAAATGTTACTGGTGGAGTAACTTCAGGTTTCGGGTCTTAGGCCTATCGATGCTAATACCCAAATCGCTGATAATATTGCGGAATTCTCAGACGACACTAAATCGCACTATAAGGTTAGCAATATCGATGATATTAGGAGTATGCAACTCATTTAATGAACGGCAAATGATATTTAATATTTTAAAATGCAAAAATGCAGATGCAACGTTGTGCAGATTAGACCAAATTATCCATAGAAGTAGATGGTGCAGAGGACAACTCTTTCGGTTTCACATAACCTCAAGAAGTCAGAAGCAGCTCGACAGTCCACGTCTCGATGTCAGCAGGGTCTTAAGAATGGCAGATCAAACTTTTAATAGGAAAACTTTAAAAGTTACGGTTTCCATATATAAATCATTAGTTATGCCCAATTCCGTTTGTGTAGTTCGGGTGTGGAACAACAGTCAGAGACCCCCCACCGTGTTCAAGTTACCAAACATTTATAAACCGGTCTGCTTGAAGGCCCTCTGGCGGCAAACTTGAGCAAACATCCTCCCAAACGTAAGCTATGGATTCGGATCTCCAGATCTCGTGCCCCTTCTCTCAATAAATTTTGTGAAGCGAATAGAGGCAAACAAACTGAGTGCATGTTGGATTGTTGTTATTATTGTTGTGGATTAAATCAAGCTTAAGTGGAATCTGTCTGTAAGTCAACCTGAAGCAGGTTAATCTAATCGGCGAGTAGAAAAAAGAAGACTATAAACCAACCACACAAGTGCCGTTGTGGAACGTCTGTTCAACGGGAAGGAGTTCTCTCCCCTGGCGGGAAGGAGAAGATGAAAGCAAACAATGAACTGAAATTTCCCACCATTTTAGAGGTGTGGTCAGCTATGGGGCTTATAATTCTGTCATCTATCTGGGTCGGGTGGGTCCAACAGGCCATCGAGGGTCGACAGCGAATTTATCTGCGTTTTCTAAGACTTTTGTCGTTTAGTAGTTTCCTAGTACCAAGGGTAATCGATTTGCAAGGTTGGATGTTCCTGAGAAGACCGGATATCGGGAGGAGACTGCTACCATTGACAAAGTTGGAACGGGGTGGCGGGTTCCCATTTGCTTCTCAGTGCCAGACACATACCCACCATGGATCACTTCAGAAACTCTCGATTCTAAAGCATGGACTCTTGTAGCCTTCTTGTGACTTACCGGTGTATTGAGGAAACGCTACACCTGGAGGCACGAGTAAGTAGCATTTTTGCTCTATTCGGCAACGCTGGACAAGCCTCTGTGGTGTAGTTAATAACGTAAATAGAAGCGGGAAGACCCGGGAAAACTCGTTAAAAGTTCTTGTACAGCAACCATTAATGTGCAGTATTTCGTCATAGCCAGTTTGTTAACAGTCGTCGGCTGTGTCTTCCGCACCTTTTAGATGAAGTTCTCAGAGCCAGTTAAACACAGATCCAATAATTGTCGTCTCCGACCCTCCATCTTTGTGATCAAGGGGTGTAACTGGAAAACAGGGGCCGCCACTTGTCAGGAAATAGAACCGAATACCAATTTGTCAAACTTTTCCCAAATTCTCTGAATTATTATCAGTTTTTGGAATGCCTCGCATAAAATAGTCTGAGGAGGATCAATGGGCAAGAAAACTAACTATTTCGCTTCTGATAAACACTGATTGCTTGAAAAGAAGAGATCGAAGACGGCAATAATCAAAAATGCTGACATATCGACCAGATAAATATACACAAATCTCTTAATTTTTTTTTTGTTTTTGAGTCTATTCATCCAATTTTCACGAAAATAATACCAAACCAACTTTTTTTTTTAACAATAAAGAATATTATTCAGCGTAATTTAATAAGCGTATAGCTGTGACAAAGCATCTTAAAGCGCACACACCCCTTCAGAGATAATGAGAATTCTTACAAAACAGAGTTGGGAAATTATAAAGAAGAAGTAATTTTAAAGTCGTCGCTCTAAAAGCAGCAGCAAAATATTTAAATTGGGACAAGTTAAATTTAAAAGTTTATAAACAAAAGGAAAGTTGTATTGTTTGAAATGTTGCTTACAACTGGGAAATTGGATTATTATATAAAAGAAAATTTTGTTATTAAGAATAATAGAAAAAGGAAGCTGTCAAAATTGTATTCATTGTTTTAACATTAAAACTGACTTTGAAGTCCGGTTTATTTAATTAAGATTTTTAAAAAATGTTTGGAAGAAATAGAGAGAGAGCGAGTATATTTATAAATCAAAACAAAAAAAGAGATACAAACTCAAAATATTCATTACATTGAAGGAGGCGAGAAATAAATTGTAAGAAAATTCGTGCATTTGTCAGATAGCTCCACAACCGATATACATCCCGCTATTGTGCAATTTTCGATACATTAATCGTCTTTCAGATTCTGATCTCCCAGTTAACCGCCTTCCCGGAGACTTTTGATCTCTGACCGTTCACCGATCTTGTACACCAAAAAAGAGCTGTCGATGGCGACACTTAAAATCTCATTCTACTCGACGCGGCGGCGGGGTTACGTCTTCATGAATTCTACCCTCTATAGTGTAGCCGTGCTGCAGTCGGTCATGGGGAAATCTCGAATTCCGAGAGATTAAAGCAGGCTCAGCTACTGAACCATCATCGCGCAATATCCGGCTCGAGTGAACTGCAAAAAGAAAACAAAAAAACCTACCGGGAGTTATTGGGCAAGAATATCGTCCGTCCATTCATTTCCGAGTTTTAGACATAAAATTACAAATCAACAAAATTTATTCTTGGAAAGCGAACACGTGACCGAGGTTGCCAGGAAGACAGGGGGAGATAAGAAGAGCGGTTTAACACGTGACCGAGGTTGCCAGGAAGACGGGGGGAGATAAGAAGAGCGGTTTAACACGTGACCGAGGTTGCCAGGAAGACGGGGGGAGATAAGAAGAGCGGTTTAACACGTGACCGAGGTTGCCAGGAAGACGGGGGGAGATAAGAAGAGCGGTTTAACACGTGACCGAGGTTGCCAGGAAGACAGGGGGAGATAAGAAGAGCGGTCTCGAATCATCTTTTCTTTTCTTTCCTAGCATGCATGCCGTTTGTTTGACCGATTAGACGCCCAACATTTTTGTTTGAAAACCGGCCTGAGGGCTTCGGTAAGTAGCCGACCGACCGACCGACCTCCCTCACCCGCCCAAGCTAACAGCGGACGGGATAGAACAGGGACCGTCAGCTTTCGATCAGCTTTCAAAACTATTCCAGTTCTCGAATATTTCCCCTGCTGCGCCCACGCCCACCACCGGCCGGCTCTCAGTGTTTCGAACATCCCTATCGAGAAGCAGCAGCCTTCAAATTCAGAAGGAGCCAAATATCACAAAATACTTCCACCCAGCAGCAGTTAATCCCTTTTTGGCGTCACAGAATTTGAAAGATCGACTTTTTTCTTGTTGTTGCATTTTTTCGTTATAATGTCGAATCGGGTGCCAGCTTCTAATACATCTACTTATTTATTTTACTCTGTCGCTCCCGGTAGATACTTCGCCACACAGATTTCTGAAACAACAAGAAATGTCGTCAGTTTTTCTTCAGCATTCACGATCTGTCAGTTTGTTTAACTCATTATACGGATAATTTATTTCCCTGTGTTGTAGTTATAATGCAGCCGGTAAACATCTGCTAAATTCAAACCACACAACGTGTCTCTCTCCCTCCCTATTCATCTTTCACATTCTTCTAGCTCCTATTCCAGCTATCTACAGCCATTACCAGTTGTTTTTACATCTCCGTAAAATTGTCTAATTTTGCTTAATAAACTTGAATTAAACTAACGAATTTGCATAATATTGTTACGTTAGTGCATTGAAAAGCAGAACTATTTGTACTTTCCCACAAACTTAATGGGGAAATGGCGAAAAATGAAGAATGCGACAATTCGAAATCTATTATGCAAATACACGATTATCGCAAAGACCTCGTAAATCATGGCAGCTGTAACTTAATTTGAAGCATTCAAAAGCTAACATTTAACAGTGGTCGTGGATTCAGTGTCAAACTATGTTATTTCTTGAATGATGCAAAGCTTTCGGCCATGGCTGTACCCGACTCTCTCTTTCTCCTCCAGCTTATCCTCTCGTCTCGCTCTGTTTAGTTTTCACTCTCTCCCAGCTCTCAGGCTCGCATTCTCTTTTGGCCCTGTCTGGCTTTTGAATTTTTTCAGCTTTCTATTTCTTGCTCCCTAACACGAACAAAGCCCCGAAGAGTTCTTCTCTTTCAGACGAAATCGTTTATATATTAAGCGAGTAAAGATTTAGTAACATATAGCTGCTGAACACAAAGTTGTACGATTGTGAACGGCCAACTTAAAGACTCGCTTTCACCCTGTTTCTTTGTTAATAACATAGATCTTGCAGAGACCAGAATCTTGTGACAGTATACCGAATGGTTCATCAGCGCATTCGAATGGGCACGTATTATAAACCAACCGTATTATTTAAGGAATCCAAGCGTAATTTTTTTTTAAAAAATGTGACGATTATTTGACATCAGCTTTACGTCGGGACAGACGCATCGCAAACTGGAAGGTGTTAGGATTCGGCAAATCTCACTACATCGATTTACCATATATTTTAGAACATTTAAATTTTAAAACCCGTTTAATGGATCTCACAAATTGAAATTTCCAGAGAGGCGTGTTTGTTTTAGTGAATTTTATTATTTCCGAGCTAAAATTTGTTTAAAAATTAGCAACTTAAGTTTAATTTCCACGTAGAATGGACACAGCGACGATACCTTTTCCCCTCTGGTATTTACTACACTATTCGGCAATGGACACAAAACCTGTTCACCACTGGACAGGTAATATTTTCTGCCAAGGTAAGGGCTATCTAGACATTGCTGACCACTGGACAGGTAATATTTTCTGCCAAGGTAAGGGCTATCTAGACATTGCTGACCACTGGACAGGTAATATTTTCTGCCAAGGTAAGGGCTATCTAGACATTGCTGACCACTGGACAGGTAATATTTTCTGCCAAGGTAAGGGCTATCTAGACATTGCTGACCACTGGACAGGTAATATTTTCTGCCAAGGTAAGGGCTATCTAGACATTGCTGACCACTGGACAGGTAATATTTTCTGCCAAGGTAAGGGCTATCTAGACATTGCTGACCACTGGACAGGTAATATTTTCTGCCAAGGTAAGGGCTATCTAGACATTGCTGACCACTGGACAGGTAATATTTTCTGCCAAGGTAAGGGCTATCTAGACATTGCTGACCACTGGACAGGTAATATTTTCTGCCAAGGTAAGGGCTATCTAGACATTGCTGACCACTGGACAGGTAATATTTTCTGCCAAGGTAAGGGCTATCTAGACATTGCTGACCACTGGACAGGTAATATTTTCTGCCAAGGTAAGGGCTATCTAGACATTGTTGGCTTTTATGGCTAAAAACGTTGTTATAAATAACTATTCTTTATTCTTGTATTTTAATTTAGTTTTATGGAAAGCAGCAGAATTTAAAAAAAAAAAAAAACACAACATCTGGCCGACTGGTGAAGAAAGCCGAGGATCCGGAAAAAACACAACATCCGGCCGACCGGTGAAGAAAGCGGAGGATCCGGAAAAAAAAACAACATCCGGCCGACCGGTGAAGAAAGCGGAGGATCCGGAAAAAACACAACATCCGGCCGACCGGTGAAGAAAGCGGAGGATCCGGAAAAAACACAACATCCGGCCGACCGGTGAAGAAAGCGGAGGATCCGGAAAAAACACAACATCCGGCCGACCGGTGAAGAAAGCGGAGGATCCGGAAAAAACACAACATCCGGCCGACCGGTGAAGAAAGCGGAGGATCCGGAAAAAAAAACAACATCCGGCCGACCGGTGAAGAAATCGGAGGATCCGGAAAAAACACAACATCCGGCCGACCGGTGAAGAGAGCGAGAAGGATCCGGAAAAAACACAACATCCGGCCGACCGGTGAAGAGAGCGAGAAGGATCCGCGCCAGGGAGGTGGTACGTCAACCCTGACCGGGATTCGAACTTTCGCGCTCCACCTTAACAATCGTGGCCACGTGGTGTTCACGCGTCAGTAAACACCCCTTGTAAAGACTGCCCTTTGGTTCTTAGTGTCGTCAAGCAGAAGCACAAGTAGAGCTGGTGTTTCCTTTTATTACTGCCAAAGCTAATATGCTACTGAGAACTGCCTGTGTTTTTACCCTTCAAATATTACACTCTACACACGCTTAAAGGGGCTGAGCGTGCCCTCTGATTCTGGCTTCTATCTGCAGATAGTTTGGAAATCTTCCCACAATGCAACATTACGAAAACTCCCGATTCGGTTTCCGATTGCTTCCGAACATGTAGCTATCAAATCAGTGTAACGGACGAAGTAAAAACTCTCGAAAGAAATAGAATATAAAACGTTTCCGAAAAGAAATAGCGTTAAAAAATCACACACAAACAACCAAGTCTTCACCTAAAGAAGAAAGTACCACAGCTAAAGGGAGATTAGTCCTTGATGTGCTTTTGAAGATTTAATCCACTTCTACTCGCAGTCACTCGTAAGCTTTGGTAGCTTTGCAATGCAGGAATGATTGACAAATAGAAGCAGATTGAGCCACAAAGTATAGAACATCGGGCTCGCTGTATACACGAGAAACGATAGACCAGTCACCAGGCGGCGTGACAGTCTGGAGACACGTGCGAATTTTTTTTTTTTCCAATTACGTCGGGGTTTTAGTCAGAACGAGTCGTGACTTTTGCCGAGCAGGGTCGGGGTTAGAAAGAAGTGTGTGCCCTTGTATGTCTTACACCGCAAAGTTTAGCCCATCTGTTCAGTTCCTGGTGGAAGTCGGTAAATACAAACCGTGTTGTTCTTCGATAAGGCGATGAACAGTTCTTATGATTTTCGTTTTGTTATCACATCAAAGCAGGGTAAAGTAATTAACGCACCTTGGAAACTGGGCTCGACCAATGACGACGTACGTACTATGCGCCGATGGGTTATACGTCATCGCTGATGCATAAAAGGCGAACAGAGACTTATTTCCAGAAAATTTAACGAGAGTACAATCTATATTTATTCATCCATTTTCTTGTATTTGTGTTAAGAAATATGAACTTAAAGTATGCCTGGATTAAATAGTATCCGGAAGCTGTTAGCATTAACCCATTGAATACAAAACTAAAACAACCCATTTATATTTAAATAATTTTGATTGGCAGGGAAGTATTACCGTGAACGTTGTATTCTGATTCGTATACTTGGATAAACAAATCGTGATGGTCATACAGCTAAATAGGATTGATTAATAATTATATCTACGAATCTTATCAGTTTATGTTATCAGAAGCAATTAAAAGATAACATTTGCTTCCTATTGCTCCTGTATATCATGCCAGTGAAGCACGTACTGCTTGATAACCATTCGCTATAACGTAACAAACGAAGTAACTCGCAAATTTACCAAGATACAGCTGAATTTACAACTTGTAACCATTAAAGGTTCTTGTCGTTCAATGATGAATCATCTGATGTCAAAATATATAAGTTTAGAAAAGCTACTGTGGTTAGAAGTTAGCAGATGTTATTACATTGCCAAAAAATGTTTTCAAAAAAGTGGCTAGTTCTGAACAAAACCAGCGATGAAGACAAAACAGACTAATGGCATAAATAACACAAACAGTTTAAAAGTACCACTTTTACAAGAATTCGTTTGCATAGCAAAAAAGAGTAATAGGTAAATTTCAATTATACAAAGAAAGACCGATAAATCAAATAGCAAAGTATAGTATTTAAAGAATTAAAATATATATTAATATTTTAAGGGGAATTATTTTTCTAAACAAGATCTGGAGAATACAGTGACGCTTAGCCATCTAAAGGTATGCTTGTTAAGTTTTTATTTATTTCAAAGAACTACAAGCTCTACGCTGGGTATAACTGCACACAAAGGGTTATCTAGACAACAACAGACTAAATTAAAGCTTTTGTGCCACAAAGAAATGATAATTTTTAAAGAATACGATCTCAGAGCTCACGAAGAAATGCCAGCAAGAAACCAAGAATAAAAACCAAAAAAGGCTGGGGGAAGAAAGAAACCCAACTGAGGGTGCGGAAAGACATCTGAAGCAACCAAGTCTAAAGAACAGCAGCTAAGAACCGGGCAGAGCAGGGATAAGGGAATTGATGCTTACCTAGTGAAAAGGGTTTTAAAGAAGCAGGAATTTAATGAAGAAGTAGCAGTAAAGAAGCCATTTTTTTTTAAAAAAGAAACGATCCGAAAAGTTTGATGAGTATAAATTTGAATTGTCTAAATACAAAAAGAGACTATGCTCAAAGACAATTCGGCCAAAAGTACAAAAGGTCGTTTGATAGGAGGTGCAGTTGCAAATGAGTGGAGTATTCGGTGGTAATTCATGAAGGCGGCATTCTATCTCGATACTTTAGTCGAAATCCACCGATAGATGGCGTACTTTCTATCTCTGTAAGCATCTACGAGTGCACTGACTTCTGACTACGTCATGGTCGTTTGCTTCTGAACGCACCTGTAGAATTTGTTAATTTTTGTCTTGCGAAAAAAAGTCGGTGGTAGAACAGCATGAAGAAACTCAAGATTCTAAACATTTGTTCCGTTCATTCTTTGTTAAAGAAAGACCGCCACAAAAGTCGGAATAGAAGAACGCGGGAAATCGGGTTCCCCAAAATAGTCTCTCTCTCTCTTTCTATAGCGTGAAATAAGTTTGTCACAAAAATATAGAATAACAAAGAATAAAGTAAAATATACAGCTAAACAAAACAAAACCCAACTTTAAAAAAATAAAAAAATAAATTTTATATTATACACCGGCGAAAGAAAGGCAGACATATATCCTCAAATCTTATTCGTTATTTCATCTTTAACATCCATTAAATACCTCCGATGGAAGAGAAGTCTTTGCGTGGTATTTACAAAATATTAAAGAAGAAAGAAAGTGAACGTCATGCCTTCCTTTTGACTGTTCAACGCACCGGACATTATGAATAATTAAAGATGACTTCTCTCTAAGTTTTAACAAAAGGCCTCTTTCTCCTTTCCTCCTAAGATGTGCGATTTGAGCGGAAAACTGTTGATAACTCGCTGAGAAAACCAATAACAACAGAAGAACGAGATAAATGTATAGTAAAGGCATAAGCCGGGGTCTTGTCTGACCTTTATATCAGACTGTTCCCGATTAGTTTTCCGTCGGTACTGTTGCCAACAATTTGTCAGTCACCTCGGCTGACCCGGCCTAATCATTCTTTTCAGCCAGTGCCGATCAGTCCGCTTTAATTACTCTAATAAAACAACCTTTAACTACAATTATATATCCGATAACAAATGGAAATAAAGAAAGGAAGAAGAAGAAAAAAACAAGAAGAGATTTTTCAATTAGAAGTTTTCTGCGAAGAACTTCTTACTCCCGCCTGAAGTTGCAGAGTTGGGTTGGCGGTAGCCGGACGATATATATATATATTTTTTTTTTGCTGGTTGATCTGATCTCGTTAGAAATACCAGGGGGGGCGGTGCCCCCGTGATGGCTAAATAGCTATTATTTGTGACCAACAAATGATTCAAACAATCGCCTGGTAGCCGTAGAAATATGTCTATAAAAACTACTAATAGAATTAAAATTCTGATCGATGACGAGACGACGATGTACTGTCGAAGCCGGTTGGCATTAAATATCTTGAGATCCCTTTTACCCCTTTATTTGCGGTCACGTGCTTCGTAAATTGAATTAATGGCTTTCGCTTTTAAAGTCGGTTTTACTGGCCAAAAATCTCGTATTAACCCAGTCGGCACGAAAAGATATCAAATCTGGCGGTTGCTGATGAAGATAGACTTAATGTAAATGTTCTAATACATTAGAAGACATTTTTATCTCCTTAAAATTCCCACATCTCGAGGGTTAATACGCTGATATTTTTGCCTAAAAAGATTAGGTGTAGTTAGTTTCGGGAAAGCAGCAAAGAACCCATGGAAACTTTCAGGGGTCTCGAAAAAGTTGGTTAATACGATCTTTACATTGGTTTCAAAATTCGTCGGTATCAGCAATTGCCTCTGGTAATTTATCAGATTCATTTACAGTTTTGTCGTTTAAAGGAAGAGGAAAAAGAAGTTTTCTAACATTAATTCCGGAAGTATATCGAGTAGTTTTAGTGTTCCTGAGTGTAAATAGCGGAAATAATTAGCGATTGTCCGCCAATCGGTCAAAAAACATTAGTTGGTTGTCAGTTCTCCTCTCGGATGTAAACCTAATAGAATCCTTGACATGGGAATAGAACACCGTACGTTGACGGGATACCGTGCACTCTCTCCAGATTGTCTTACCCTCGCGAGCAAACCTAATGTTTAGCTGGCTGAACCAATCTCTGTTAAAACGACAGCGAGGTATATAAAAACAGTTGATTGAGGACGACTCCCGGAAGCAGCTCAGATATGGTCGGACAATTCGATCCCACGAACGGAGTAGTTGATATGTTTCATTAAATTTTCTCCGTTCTTTTCCTTCGGTAGAAAAGCAGAACAAGGAACATTTATAGTACAAGTAAACATCATACCAAAATATCTCCTCATAAAATGGACGGTTGCATTTGTGGCCAAAATGGATACAGAGAGTCAGTCTTTGTAGTAAAAGCCGTTTGTTGTCTTTGTTTCTGACTTTTATGTTAAACACATCTGTGGAATATTTAAATGGTGACCAGAATTAAATGGAGGGAAATGCTAGAGTCCAAAAGATTTACCACCTCCACTGAAGCTGTTTCAAAACGACGAATTTTAACACATATTTTCAAGTGTGTTGTTTGTCACCCTTTCGCGGCCGAACCGTGGCACCTAAGGCCCAAAATTCTGGATATAGTTATTTAAGAACCTGAGTAGGATATCAAGCTACCGCACATTGGGGGTCTGAAGCCACTGTCCCCCTGTGAAGTACCGGCTACCGCGGCTAATCTAACATCCCGTATTATTTCTGGAAAGGAGTCGAAGACCATTCCAACAGAAAACCGACTATCTGTATTTTGAAAAAAAATTATAATTTATTTTCAATTAATTCTGCCCTAATGATCTCATCGGCGTTGTCTTACCTCGGTACGCCAACGATTTGTGGCTAAACATTTAAATTTGCATAAGAATAAGAATGAGATCGGACGTTGAAGTCTCTTTTTTATTCTTGTGCTGTTCCACCTGTCAGACAGACTGCTGAATCACGTCGTGATGTGCCTATTGCCGGGAACGGTTCCCTGCAGCACAGGTGCATCTCAAAAAATTAGAATATCGTGGAAGAGTTCATTTTTTCCCGTAATTTAAAACTTTCATATATTCTAGATTCATTACACACACAATAAAATATTTCAAGCCTTTTTTGTTTTAATTTTGATGATTACGGCTTACAGCTCATGAAAATCAAAAATCCACTATCTCAAAATATTAGAATATTCCATATGATCAATAAAAAAAAAGAATTTATAGTATAGGAATGTCAAACTTCTGAAAAGTATGTTCGTTTATGCACTCAATACTTGGTGGAGGCTCCTTTTGCATGAGACACTGCTGAGGTGTTATGGAAGCCCAGGTTGCTTTGATAGCGAGCAGCCTTCAGCTTGTCTGTATTGTTGGGTCTGGTGCCTCTCATCCTCCTCTTGACAATACCCCATAGATTCTCTATGGGGTTCAGGTCAGGCGAGTTGGCTGGCCAATCAAGCACAGTAATACCATGGCCAGCAAACCAGTTATACTAGTAGTTTTGGCACTGGGGCAGGTGCCAAGTCCTGTTGGAAAAGGAAATCAGCATCTCCATAAAGCTTGTCAGCAGACGGAAGCATGAAGTATTCTAAAATCTCCTGGTAGATGGCTGCGTTGACTTTGGACTTGATAAAACACAGTGGACCAACACCAGCAGATGACATGGCACCCCAACTCATCACCGACTGAAAACTTCACGCTGGACTTCAAGCAACTTGGATTCTGTGCCTCTCCACTCGTCCTTCAGAATGTGGAACCTTGATTTCCAAATGAAATGCAAAATTTACTTTCATCTGAAAAGAGGACTTTGGACCACTGAGCAACGGTCCAGGTCTTTTTCTCCTTAGCCCAGGTAAGACGCTTCTGATGTTGTCTCTGGTTCAAGAGTGGCTTGACACCAGGAATGCGACACTTGTAGACCATTTCCTGGACACGTCTGTGCGTGGTGGCTCTCGATGCACTGACTCCAGCCTCAGTTCACTTCTTGTGAAGCTCCCCCAAGTTCTTGAATCGGCTTTGCTTGACAATCCTCTCAAGGCTGTAGTCATCCCTCTTGCATGTGCACCTTTTCCTACCACACTTTTCCCTTCCAGTCAACTTTCCCAGAATATGCTTTGATATAGCACTCTGCGAACAGCCAGCCCTTTCAGCAATGACCTTCTGTGGCTTACCCTCCTTGTGCAGGGTGTCAATGAGTGTCTTCTGGACAACTGTCAAGTCAGCAGTCTTCCCCATGATTGTGGTTGTGTGTACTGAACCAGACTGAGAGATTCGTGGTATTTATACTGCGTAAATAGTGATTTACTCAATTCTAATATTTTGGGATACGTTTTTTTCTATTTTTTGATCTGTAGGCCGTAATTATCAAAATTAAAATTAAAAAATGCTTGAAACATTTTAGTTTACATGTAATGATTCTGGAATATATACAATTTTCACTTTCTGAAATAACTGACAAAAAACATTGAACTCTTCCACGATATTCTGATTTTTTAAGATGCACCTGTATATTAAGACGATGAAGATCGACTGAATAACTGATGGATGCGGACCGATGGGAGTTTATCCCAACAAAGTTGAAGCGCTATCACACCATTACAATCGACAATATAACAACCCGGCCACAAATAAACTTCTAGCACTCATTGGCGACTGCAGCCTCATGGTTTGAAGAGGCAGCACCACAGTGCGGATTATTCGCTGCGGCGCCTGCACGCCCAGTGTTTTAGTGCTGCCGAGGAATCGCGGCGAGAAACTTGAGCATCAGTCGGCCCGCGACACAGTAAATTAACCCATTTCCTCCCTTCATCTGCTCCAGAACAAAAGTACCGCGTCGGCGGGGAATGTTTACGCCCATGTTTGGATCTAGACGAGCGGGGCCGTGACGTGATCAGGTCATCTCTACTCACAGCCGTCACCCAGCTGTATCAGTATCATCGAGACGTCTGCCGCTCCGTCCTAACCCCGTCGACTTCCGCCCCCCCCACAAAATACCTAACCCGCATCAACGCTGCGGAAGTTTAAAATCGTGAAGGACCCAACCGCCACGTAATCGACCACTAGGGGAGAGAACTCAGCAGAATATTGTCGCGTTCCTATCACTGAATGTCAAATTAAGACGAAAGCTTAAAATTCTGATAGAAAAATAGCGAAATTATTATTTTTAAAATTAGTTTTAAACACACACACACACGAGTTAGAATTTTCCCAGTTTTTCTAAACTTTTTTAAAAAATGTGACATAGATGAAAAATAAAAGTGCATTTTGTTTTTTGCCTTCGCCATCATCCAATAACAACAGCAACAAGATGACGACGTTTTTTTTCCCGCTGAGGGGACATGATTACTTCGTGGGTTTTTCTACCTTACTTTTGACCTTCGAATCGAGAATGTGATTAAACTTAGCCGAGTGCTTAACGCTGCTATTTCACTTAAGCTCTCCAGCCGTCACTTCGCTCTCGTGTTTATGTCCAACTGTTGAAACTGCAAGTTTACGAAAAGTTGCCAGCGTGTGTTATGGCTGCGCTGTTCCTTTAGCCTTTAAGTTAAAATTTCAGAGAAAAGCATGGACCGGCGAATTACGAGAGAGATGATGAAGAGAGAGATGAAGAGAGAGAAGAGAAGGAGATTGAAGGAGAGGGAGATGAAGAGAAGAGAGAGAGAGATGAAGAGAGAGAGAGAGAGAGATGAAGAGAGATGAAGATAGAGAGAGAGAAGATGACGACGATCGATTCAGAGAGATAGAGAGAGATGAAGAGAGAGATTGAAGAGAGAGATAGAGAGATGAAGTAGAGAGAATGAAGAGAGAGCTAGTAGATGAAGAGAGAGATGAAGAGAGAGAGAGAGAGGATGACAAGAGAGATGAGAGAGACGAGGGGGAATGAAGAGATAGATGAAGAGAGCGAGAGAGAGCTTCCGATCTAGAGCTCGCTATTCCGATCGCGCGAGAGAGATTCGCGCTCGATCTCGCGCTTCCGCGAGCTCTCTCGCGCTCCCTCTCTCTCGCGAGCTATGCAGGCGCGAGCGAGCGAGTGCCCGAGACCGAGCTCGCTAGCTGCATCGAGCTCGATGCGCTGCCGCTCTCTCGCTCTCTCTGCCTCCGCTCGCTCGACGCTCTTCATCTCTGTTTCCTTAATCGAGTCTCGCTCCGCTCTCTCTCTCTCGCTTCCGCTCTTTGCTCCTTCCTCTCTATCTCTCGCTCTGCCTCTCTTTCCTTCCGTCTCTGCTGCTCTCTTCTTCCTCTCTCGCTGTGGCATGCCCTCGCTCCTCTCGCTCTATTGCCGCTGCTCTCTTTTTCGGAGCCTGCGCTCTCGCTCTCGCTCCCTCGACGCGCTATCTCTCTTCCTCTCTCGTCGTCGCTCTCCTCTATCTCTCTTCCGCGCTCGCGATCGCTCTTTCCTCTCTCTCTCTCTGCCTCGCTCCGCGCTCTCTTCCTCTCTCTCGCTTCCGCTCTTCCTCTCGCTCTCCTCTCTCGCGCTCTCTCTCTTCGCTCTATCCTTCCTCTCTCTCTGCCG